>CM065371.1:17271833-17826187 GCA_033032245.1 Poecilia picta
ACTATCCGAGGTCAGGGTTAAGCTCGGAGCAAAAGGTTGGAGCAGCAAACATTTTTATATGATCCTCTTACTCTATTATCCTTCCTCACTCCTACAAGGTTTTACCTCATGGGGAGAATACATTACATAAAGCCCCTTAGCAATTACTCCTCCTCAATGAATATCTGCATGGTGTATAGTCCTGTGATTAATCTGGAATCCCCTCTGCCCCTGTCCAAAAGCAAGCCTCACTCTGCTTACCACGCAAGTTTCATTTTCACCTGAACAAATGGCTCCTTTAGAGAAAAAGTGCCAACCTTTCGCTTTTACTCATTGCTTGTTAGAAAAAGAAAGAGAGAGTAGAGGGAAGCCACAGCCTCCTGCAACAACAACAACAAAAAAAACGCCCCCCAAAAAAACAGATACCCCAAGAAGGAGAAAAAAGTAGGGGTGGGGTAAGGGTGGCTGATGGTAGGGAGTATTTTTTTTGGGGGGAGGTAGAAGCTTCATAGTGTTGAATAAAGGAACATTTATTTTTGTGCTTTGGCCTGTAACAGCCTCAGGAAATAGCTCAGTCTCTTGATCGCGAGCAAATCCTATTAACTTACAGTGCTCTCACTCAGGGTAATGGGCTCCACCTCGAGACTTGGTAAAACACTTTTCCTCTCGGACACACTGATACTGGTGTCTGGAGGGCCCGGCGTTGGGTAGTCTAACACTTGGGCAGAGACTAATCAAGTCAAACAATCTGCCGCAACGGAGCAACACGGAGCGAGGATGTTGATATCCAGCGAGCTCATTCAACAGGCCCCTTCACACGTTCCTAACCCAATACCAAAAAGGGAATCAGAGCTCAGGATCAGCTCAAGATCAGGTTATTCGAGCCCCTGAGAATTGTAAAGCGATCCCCGAGCAGCTTTTGCTTTCTCAGGAGCGATCAGAGCTGTCGGTTCTGCTATACACTCCCAGGGCCGGGGCCAAAGGGAACTCCTGGGGTCTCCATTCATTCCTGTCCAGCGAGGGCAGGGCTGTGTGCGTCTGTGAAAGTGTTTGTACTGTGTGCGAGGAGAAAGTGAGAACAAGAAACTCAATTTACAGAAGGGGTAACCGCCATCCCCCGAAGCCAAATGGAAGAGAAACTCCAATATATTTCAGCGAAAGCGCACCTTAACCCCCCACTTTATTTTCCGTCAAGAATTTGAGCGCTCAGAAATAACTACAGCTAGTTAAAGCTCTTGATTACTGTAATTATTATAGAGTGAAAACTTCGAGAGAAGTCAAAGGGCAGCCACTCAAATTAAAAGAAAGCACCGTGCTCACAGCTATTTTATGAAATATTTTTACGAGTTGTATTTTTTCAGATTTTTGCCACATTAAAATTACAAACTTTGATGTGACATCAATGCGTAAATAGTAAACAGAAGAAACATTACCTTTGTTTTTTTAAAGTTTGCAGCATGCATTTGTATTCAGCTCCCTTTGCTCTGCTACCCCTAAATGAAATTAATGAAATTGTACTAAAAACCTGCAATACTTTTTGAACCACCTTTCACTGCATTTACAGCTGCATCTGTAGCTGTAGCTGCATTTACAGCTGCAGCTGTAAATGCAGTGTTTAGATAAAGCTTTATTTATGTAGAACCTTTCCATGCATCTAGATTACAAAGTGCTGTACACAAAATATAGAAAAGTATATCAAATAGTTGATCAAATTCAATTTTAAAATAATTTGTTTTTAGTTTTTAAAAAGCTCAACACTGACCTCAAACTATTCCAGAGTCATGTGGATGTGAAAGTTCTCTCTGATGTATATGCCAGTGCCTGTAGATTTCAAGCCCTATAAGTGAGAGCAAACGGAGAATGGTGGTGTGTAGAGGACAAAACTATTTTGATTTGGTCAAAAGTCTGAAATAATGCTACTCAGCTTAGCAAGTATGGCAGTGATTTTGTAACGTTGGGATCCAAAGGGTTTTTTTCAGGATTGTCCATATTAAACTTCGTCTTCCCAATAAATTTGACCCGCATGTGTGCTTTCGTTTAGCTTAGGTAGGTGGCCATGGCTAACCAAATGTGTTTACAGTTGATTCCATTTTTGGAGGGAAACTGCTCCATAAAATGCTCAACACCTTGGACATTGTTTTATAATCTAACTCTGCTTTAAACGTTTCCGCAGCTCTATCCTGACCTGTCTTTGGTCTGCATGATGCAGTTGTTCGCTAATATTTTCTAACAAACCTCCGAGACCTTCGCCGAACAGCTGCGTTTGTACCGAGATTAAATTACACACAGAACGTATCTACTAATAAGACGGCTTCTCAGTGCGTTTGGTTACCACACTTTTCAGATTTTTATTCGTACAACATTTTTAAAACCATGTATCGCTTTGCCTCCACTTTTCAATCTGCTTTTTTTGTTTTGGTCTCTCACATGAAACCCTAATAAAATGCATTCATGTCTTTGGTTGTAACGTGAGAAAGAGAGGAAAGCTACAAGGGTTATGGATACTTTCGCAAGGCACAATGAGATCCCCCTTTGATGCTGGCATCAGATTGTATATCTCAGCACACTTCAACATTTTAGTTTAGGTTGTCATCTTTGTAACCCTCCAAAGCCTCATTTGAACATTTCTTATCCATGTTAGATGCCAATTGACTCCACTGATAGATGGCCTTGGTCTGGTCCTCTCATAAATCTGTAGAATGGCATGTTCTCTCCTGTCACCATTACCCCTTGTGCCTGCTGTCATCCGCCTGTCTTATGTCGGCAGAGTTACAGTGTGCACCTGTCAGATACAATTTATGGCATACAATTTGTTGTGTAGCCAGGGAGTTGCAGTTTCTTGAGAACTTTTTCCTCCTTTCCTGTATTTGATTTATTCTGTACATGAATACATTTACAGCAGCATTGCTGGCCAAGAACGAAAATGTGAAAAAAAGTTTCATTTGGGATGCCTTCCTGGTTCTCTGGACGACAAAATTAGGGGCCTTTTGAGCATCTTTCACTTACATTTTGTTTAATACAATAAAAGGAAATGATTTGCGAGGCAATTAGATGTTTGTTCTTCGTTATTGTTGCACGATTGCGCCTGCGTGCGTGCTCTCAGTGAGGATTATCACCCCCAAAGAGGGAGAAGCGTTACAAAATGACAGCCTCTCATGTCGAACAAGTCAAGCTGATTCTGTGAATGCTGAAGAGGGTTCCCACCACATGTTCTCCTGTATGTTAAGGGAGCAGCGCTAACCTTGTTTTGATTTGCATCTCCTTAGCAATTAAGATAATATGTCGTAATTAGAATTTTAATGTACCACTGTGAGATTTTTTGATAATTACACCGAATTCTCTGCGGTGATTTTCTCTTTGCTTGCTTGTCTTCACAGATGAATTCATGGCTGATTAGATTGCCGCTCTAATCAGATTTGAGCTACATTGTGAAATATCTTCCCACATGTCTCTCTAGCTGAGTTTCTCCGTCTAAATGGTGAGCTGTTAACGGTTATGCAAGTTCACACTTTAGGAGTTTGACTGGAGGCAGGTCAGCCATAAACAACAGATAGAAAACTGCATGCAATTACCTCTAAAAAGTGACTCACTTTGCATAGTGTTCCTTTCACTGTGTCTGAATTGCTCCATCTTTTACTCCTGTGCTGAAGTTTTGATGCCAAGCAGAATGACTATAAAGTTGGGGATACCATAAAGCGGTTAAAAAATAAAAATATACATATTATTGCGGTATAAGTCACTTTCTTGATCATTCTCACGGTCTAATTTTGCTATCTCATCGAAACAGATTTATATTTTCTGTTCCCGGTTTTTCTTCCACATGGGAAGATCATTGGTGCTGCACTGCCTCCAATAACCATTTGATGCACTTGATGTCTGTTCAAAAGTTCATAAAATATAACTCACATACACCACTGGCACTTTTATGAGCCTGAAATTGATTTGAGAGGATAGAAGTCCACTTTGATCTTGGTTCCTCTCAGACTACCCGTTACCTTTAGCCTCTCGGCTAATTTTTATATAGTTATACACTAGATACAATAAATAAACGCGTAAAGAATGTTATGTCCTACAGGCAAGATACCTCACTGCAAAAATCTTGAGTTATCATGTTAAGGAACAAATGCTAACTGAACGGACTTTTGGACTTAGGTGGTTTTGAACCATTTTAAATCGTAATCTATGGGAAAGCTCGGTTCCTGGTATTTGGGTGGATTTTGCTTGGACAACTGCCAGATTTCAGAGCCACAAATCAAACTGTGCATACCTCCACATGCAGCAGAATGTACAGATACCACTGGCCTCTTGGCCTTTTGTAGTAAAAGTGGTTGGAAAAACATGACGGAGAGTTTAAATCCTTTTTGCAGTTTTTATATTCCAAAACAAATCCCTAATGGTCAGAACTGTTCACATATTCCTATTTGCAATAGTGGAAGCAATGGAGCTCCTTGCAGGAATGAACTCCCTCTTTCCTCTCCTGAAGAATGTGACAAGATTGAGTTATGAGACTTTAAAATCAACAATAACAGCAAAAAAAAAAAACTAATGTTTCTCCGGAAGTTTCAAACCACAATGATATTTTGTGGCATTTGTGATCAGGGTAGAACAATTCAGTCCAGGTTTGACTTGACTTTGATTTTGTTTTCATGCTTGACTCTGTATAAGGTTATCTTGTTGATGAAAAGGCGTTTTACTGTTTTCACAAAAATAGTTATCCTTGAATGGATATCAAATTGTTCTGGATAAATAATCTGTGGATAATAAAATCCAGTTTAAAATCCTTTTAAAAACAACTAAGGAAACAACAGTGTCTGCCAAATCCTACAATTGTTTTTAATATTTTATAGCAGAGAAGATGGCCATACACAAGATAGTGAGGGGAGCCAAGAAAGTTAATGGAAGGTCCTCACGCTTAGCCCAAGATGTTATAATTAGTGAATTTTAAAATAACATGGTGTAGATTATAGAAAAGAGCTGTTGTGTTTTTTTTCATGTGCTATTTAAATAGACAATAAATTAACAATAAATGTGTTTAGATTTGATTTGAAAAGAAACTGTGTTTAAAACACGCATTTCAGTCACTGTAGTTTGAGTTTTCAAGTGTTAATAATTGCAGTAATGAATTACAGGTCTGATCTCCCACTGCCTTTAGATATTTACAAAAATGTGAGCAACTCATTCGAGGTTTCTGTCATAACATGCATATAATTCAGCTAAAGTTGTACATTATATCAAATTTCAGCTGTCCTCACTATTTCAATGCATGCTGTATTTCAAATGATTGCTTGGCTGCAATATTTGGCAGTGATTATATTTTAAGCACCATGAATTCACACTCTGCATGCCAATAATATGTTTAGCTAGTTGGATGGAGATTCCTTGTCCTTAATGCCCACACGTTATATAGATTCCATCAATTGTGATGCTAAAGCTTCTGGAAAGTAGCAATAAAGGTACGATGAAGGGAAGAAAGAAACAAATAAGGAAATGTGGGTAAATAGCAACAGAAATCAATAATAGTAAAGCAACTGCGTTTCTTCCTAGTATTAAGCAGCCGCAGATTGACTGAGCTTTCTTGTTAAGCTGACAGTTTAAAACGATTAGTCTGCAAACCTAATTACATCGCTTTAAGATTATTTTAAGTTATATATTTCATCAGTTTACCTCAAGCCAGAATACTAAGTGTGGTCGTTTGTCGATTGTCTGCCGGTGTAATCACACCACTGTTTCCTAGCTGCTTGTTTTTATTCAGTGCAACACAGCAGCCAGTATTCCCCCATGGCCTTTTCTCGACAACAGCACAAACCAGTCAATATTAGCAGAATATTTTCCTGCCCTGAGTTGCCACGGTATCGATACTTGATCATGATAATCCGAGCCGGAGTAAATGAACACAGATTTGCAAAGAAAAACTAAACCTGAGACCTCTTTGTGGCGCGAAATTGGGCTCCACAAAGGAATTAATGATGGATCCTTCCAGCATAATTGTCTAATTATGCCGGGCAGATGGGGCACTGCTTTAACTAGGACACATTGTGCTACCTCTCCAGACTCTCCACAACAAAAGGCAAACCAGTGTGACAGCCTCTTCAACAGTGAGTGGGAGGAAGAGTGAAAGAAAGAAAATGGAGAGTGGAGCAGAGGAGAGGAGAGGGAGGAGGTAGGGGGGGTGCATACAAAAAAAAAACTGGGTCTGTCACCAAGCCATTCCTCTACTCGATATGTTACCACAGAAACAAATGTATGGTGTAAACACTGCGTGGATCACAGCTCCTGGGAGGTGAATCACTGCAGTGTAATGAGGTTGGTTTACATGCTGCTTCTCAGCTTCCCACCCAGGCTCAGCTCAATACTTAAAGCCTCTAATTAAAGAGAATCGGCCACTCGATAATTGATCACATCGGGCTGCCTCGGCATACGCCTTCACTGTAAGGCTTCGTGCCACTGTTTATTAGAGCTGTCTGCCTGCTTTGTCTTCTGGGAGGGAAGAGAAAATGTGAAGTGCTGCAGGGGAGGGGAGAAAAAGGGGAGGCGGTGGGGATGAAGGAAAGGTAAACATATAAAGAAATTTTATCTGTGCTCTTCAAAGGTGCTGTTAAAATAGAAGTGGGACAATCTGAGGAATGTCGAGTAACGGGGAAAGTCTCAGGGGTCTCTCAGTAACTTCAGCTGTTTGTCACCTGGTTGTGCAGGAATTTCAAACAACATCCAAGAGCTGATTTCCCCCATTATTCTGTTTGTTTTTCCAAGGCAGGTTGTTTTACGAAGCTGTCAAAGATTTTCTCCTTTTTTTTGCATTATTGCTTCATTTGATTCTTGACTCTTGATTTGATATATGGAGGTTTGGTTATAACCTGTGCGTTAGCATCGGTTTCCCCATCTTGCATGCTAGACTTCGCAAAACCACTTTAAGACGAGAGTTAAATGCATTTCGTTGGTGACATCACTGACGCAGGACTCGTGACTGTGATTTGTCAGAAAAGTGGAGGAGGCCAAACCTGCTAACTAAAGGCCTGAAGATTTATAGAAATTGTCTGACAAGCTGACAAATGTTTTTTTTTTTCCAATCACTGAATGCACCATACGTAACAACACTCTTTGGTGTGGAAGTTCTAACGGCAAGAAGAAGAGTTAAAGTGTGCTGTTGGCAGTTTTACTGAGATCCTTAAAAATAAAATCAGATGATGATTTGATGAATTGATGACTAGTTTGATCATCTTTTATTGTTTCTAAATAAGAATAAGAATATTTGTTCTTAAAACTAAAACCAGTTAATACGCAATTGGTCAAATTGAACCGTTTTCTCTCTTTTATGTTTTATTTTTGTTTGTTTATGTTAAAACAAAACGTGTGCCATAGTCGGTTTCTTTCTTTTTTAAGAGCCTTTCATTTTATTGCCATTTCTGTGAATAATTTAAGGACCCATCCATCCGTCCAAATTAATTTTTTAAGTAAATTTTGACAGATAGAAAAGAAGAATTCAAACCCAAACTTAATTTAATTTTTTTTCTTAATGAGAGCGCTGCTGATACTGCATTGGGCTGAGACAGCAGTGGAAATCGAGCTATAGAAGCGGCCTGTTGCATGCGGTTGTGGTAAGTGGGTCTTGGTATAATACCCGGTGTGCACCTGCAGAGTCGAGACAGCAGATTATTACAGATGGACCTGAGCAGGTGTGGTGGAGCACAGGAAGATGCACTGCTACTGTGACTGAAGCTCATTTTTCTTCAACTATTCTCACCGTGTTTTGCTTGATTTATTTGATTAAAACTGCAGTTACTGTACAAACAGCAGTGCTGGTGCGCCACCTTAATGTCCTGAATATTACATTAGCGATTTAAAAGAAATAAGCATCTTCGAATTGCATGGTAGCTCTGTAAGTACACGTCATTATTACCTTGTTGTAAGATTTATAAGAAATGGAAGCATATTTGGAAATGATTGTAAAGTCTAATTGCTATCATTAATCAGATTCATCAAAATTACTTTTTGAGTTGAAACACATAATGAGATTTGTTCTGTTGGTTATATTTCATTTGGATTTACGAGCTGCAAAGCGACCTGACCACCAACCTCAGACAAATAATTGCAGTTTTGCTTGGCCTGGTGTTTTCTCACAGAATGATCTAATGAGCCTGTCATCTCTGTATTGGCAGCTGCCCATCTGGCACCTCACCAAACACAAACATGTTATTACAAAGTGGGTGTAACTTCCTTATGCCAGTCACAAAGTGCTAGTTTGGCGTTTCTGGATTCCTGTGGTTGGCAGATGTTGGTTTTTGCTCTGACAACCTTTAAAAGAAGCTCCTTGGGGCTTTCCCATCATTAATAGCTATTAATATATAAAAGAAAAAAAAACTTAGCTTCAGGTCATGCAGACTTTAAGGTTAGGTTTTGGTTTGTTTTTCTGGCAATAGATCTATGTTGATATATGCATTCTGCATCTGCTGCACAAATGCTTTGAGGCTCATTTATCCAACACCGGTGTGGATTTGGGCACAGGACTAGTTGGAGGACAAGTTGTACGTCTAATTTATGAAACTTTGTGTGTTCTGGACATTCCCAGTGTGAGAATGGTCTGGTGTCGATAAATCTGGCAGCTGCAAAGAATCCTAAAGTAGAGACTACGCCCTGTTTTTATCCAAAGATTTAGTGAGATTGTCCGCAGATTTATGCACACAAATGAGCTGAAGACTCTGTAGTTTTTAAAGTGACTTTGTTCTGCTAATTGCACATCTGACTAATATGAGTATGATACAGTCACATATTTGAAGTGATGAAAGAAGTCTTGACACTGTCTGACTGTAGTTCATTATGCTGCAGAGCACCAAATGTAGTTCATTTGCTCAACGCAAAACTGTTCAGGACTGCACGGTGTGTCTCTGCTTTAGGAGTTCAATGTGGCGCATTTATCCTGTGGATGCTAAATGGTCACTTCCCAGATTTCCTGCTTAAAACATCATGATGTTGGTAACGCCTGCACTCTTATGACTTCCAAACACCAGGTCCCCCTCTTTTAGAGTGGTTTTAGATTTTGGAGAAATGTGCATAAGAATACAAGACTAAAACTATATAATGATCACTCTGCATTTAAAATCATCTGTGTGATCCAGGAAATGTTTGCTTCCTGTGTGAAATTATACATCTCAAGCTGCCAACTGTCTTGTGTTTAATGTTCTGTGTGAACAGTCAGCGATAAATCAGACACTCCAGAATCCTACTGTACAACAACCAGCCATCTGAGAAATTACATGCTTCTATAAAGATTTCTTGTTTAGAAGCTAAAAGTATTTTTTTAATGTTTTATTTGTACTTGTATATATCACGCAAAATAAAGAAATCCCCTGAAATATTGCACTTGTGTGCTGTAATAAGTCTCCGCCACAACTTGATCGACATGAACATTGACACAAACCAGCCTCCAATATTCTGAGACCAGAGTAAATGTCTCTTCACATAGTTTTCTGCAGTATGCATGACTGATAAGTAAGGGCCAGTGTGCAATGTTTAATCTCTGGGCAGAAATTTATGGAACGAAACAACAATGTTTGGTTGCTTATTCCATGTGATGTGCAGTCAGAAATTTTAATGATAAAAAAAAAATCAAAGATTTTAGGAAATGACAAAAGGAAGCAGAAGAGGGGAATTTTCATTAGAACTTGTACAAACATGGCCCTGCAGATGTTAGTCAGCACTCAGAGAACCAGAATTACTGGAGATGCGTCTGGTTCATAGAGTTTGCACTGCGGAAATGTGAAGCCGACACTCTCTGCCAACGCCCGACTCCGCACTGACCATGTTATGTTTAGTCGTTTTACCAAATGTCATCAGACGCAACCCGGATTAGCAGATAAACTGGGACTACTGTTTGATCTTGGGGGAGATTTACTTTTTGCCTCCCTGCTGTCGTCCTTGTGTCATGCTGGAATCTGTTGTTTTATAGACAAATAATAAGTTGTGTTGGTTTGATATGACCGATTGTTTGGTTCACAGCTGGTTAGTGCCTGCCTTATTTTATTTTATTTTATTTTTTTTATCTGTGAAAGTATTTCATGTCTTGCGAAACTTTTTCCCTTGCGCCTGTGTTTTGACTTCTTTGTTGTCTCATAAACCCTTCAGTGACTCACTGCACCACTCAGTAGAGCCACTGTTGTTTAATTTGGAGTCAGTCTAAAATCATCCTGCCGTTGTAAAAATTCAATACACAAATGCCGTTTATATTACTGTTTGACTAAGACTTTTGGGGTGGGGGGGACCTCCCCACCAATTCCTTTTTTACCCACTCTGAGAAAGAGAAATCGTGAATTTTAAGGGATGGTTTGGATGTTTTAAACTGAAGTTTTGTTCAGAATTTATGAGATGTTCGCCGTGGTTATAAAAAGTGTTTGTACTCTGTGAAATCTTTCAGAATTTGTCAACAACAAACAAATGTTTTTCATTGGAAGTCTTAAAATGGTCCGCCACAAAGCAGCGCAATGTTGTAAAGAGAGTTATAAGCTTTTCTTTTCCAGGAAAGATCTGAAAAACGTAGTGTGCTTTTCTATTAATCCCCCAACTCTGATCCACTGGATAAAATGAAGTGCAACCCGTCACCTTAAGAAGCGACTTGGTTATTAAATAGAGTCCATATGTGTCTCCTTTAACCTCAGTGTTCAGCTGTCCGTGAAGGTCTTGGAGGTTTGGTCGAGAACATTAGTGAGGAAACGGCATCATGGAGGCCAAGGGACACAGTAGACTTGTCAGAGAGAAAGTTGTGGTGAGGCTTAAAGCAGGGTCATAAAACAATACCTCCAGCTTGGAACATCTAATGAAGAACTGGGTAATTCATCATCCGCAAATAGAATAATGTGCAAACCTATCAAGACATGGCCGTCCACCTAAACCAAGAAGGAGCCAAAAGTGGAGGGCAGAACTCTATGTAAACCATGAATAATTTTCCTTCCAGATTGCAATTATGCGCTACTTTGTGTTGGTCTATCACATAAAACCTTAATAAAACATTGTGAGGTTTGTGGTTGTAACCTGATAAAATGCAAAAAAGTTCCAGGGTTTTGCACGGCACAGTAATAAACTTCGAGTCCTTTTGCCATTTTCTTTTATTTGTTTTGCTTCAACCCTGATCCTTTTTATCCTAAAAAATAAAAAAAAGTTTTTTTCTACATGGGTTTTAATTAAATTAGCATTTATAGGCACACGGTTCTGCATTTTAACTTTTTGAATTTGCCTCACCAAAAATAACTTGGAAGAAGGTTGCAGAAGCTCAACTGTAACGGGTTTACAGTTAGCTTAAAAGGTGAAGTCTGCTTTAGCCATAATGGGTGCTCTCCCCAGATTGACTTTCTTTTGGGGTTTCTTCTCGGGGTTATGGTTTTACTGGAATAAAAAAAATAAATAAATAAAAAAGATCAGTCTAAACTGTGTGAAACTAATGTATGAATTGGATTTCCATAGTGTAACTATTTATTTGGGTTAGGAAACCTGCCCTCTCTGTGATATGTGGGTTTTCCAGTAAATATGTTTTATGGGATTGGACTTATGTGAGTCAGTCTTGGCTCAACACTTGGTTTAGATTATTATGGGACTGTGATTCTTAAGGGAAAATAGAGCGAATCAGATCAAATTCCGCTTTTTGGCAGAAGCTCACCCTGGTTGGCAGATAGATCAATATCTAAATAAAACGCTGCGCCATTTTTCACTCAGGTTAGATTTGGCTTAAGTGAATTATCCTCCTTTCTGACTCAGAAACTTTGCTTTTGAACTGTCTAAGTTTTGTTCTGTTAAAGTTATTGGGGTGCAGGGTGTTATTTCTGGTACAGATAATCCATTTTGAGAGTTTAGAAGTACTGTATATGTAAAGAGCATCTGTTACAGAGCTGTGTTTCTTCGCTCGGTCTGTAAAGCATTAAATAGGTCAGTAATATTTCCCCTCTCTTGCTGCGGCTTTGTAAAACGCTCAGAATATGGAGCCAAATTATTAGCATGGATGGAATCCAGAGCATTAATGGTAACCAGGCAGTGTCGAATGACATTGTTATTGCAGCCGTTCTCAGGAAAGTGAGGGGAGCTGAAAATTTATATTTGATTTATAGCAGGGTTTGAATTTATGTTCCAGCTCTCGATAGGAAAGTAAGTAATCTTCGCCCGAATTCTCACAAGAGAGGGCCCCACAGCATCTGGTGCTAGAAACATCTCTGTATCAAACAGTTCCTTCCAGTTTCTCTTTGCAGTGCTTAACCACCAAGAATTTACACCTGTAGGGGATATAGTATTACTGTTTTCATTGGACTGGATTCAAGTCTGAGCGTTGAGAAATTAGCAGACTGGAGGAAGCGAACCACTCGATGTGGGAAATGGCAAAGATGTAAAAAGTGAGGAGTTAGATTCACGTACGCCTAATTCCATGTTTGACTGAAAACAAGGGAAACAAATTAAAAAATACACAAAGATGGCAAAACACATAGGTGTAAAGAAAGCTTTTTTTCTGTATGAAATGTTTTAATTGTCAGTCATAAGCAGCATGTTCAAAAAGCAGGGCGATCAGAAGCGTTTGTAATGTGAGGAGGGCATTGACTGGGGCAGGAGTGGCTAATACGCAGCTAATGAGCTACATGCAGCTTTTCTCTCTCTCTCATGCATCTCAAAGTGACTTGACTGGTCTGCCAAGGTTCTCATTTTTTGCTGTGGGAAGACTAAGCACAAAGATCCTGAATGTTCAGAATTATAGTACTTGAAGAGCAATTGGAATCTGCTGAAATAACCGCTAGTTGACCAGATCTTTGCAAAATCTGTAGATTGAAAAATGTGCAAAAAAACATTTCTGAGAAGTGATTTTCTCGTAGGAAAACTCTTTTCCTTGCACTTTTAATATTTTTTTTATCCCATTAAGTGAAACACAATCACAACATGGCACTCTCTCTGTTAGTGGACATATCATAAAATGAAGAGAAATATGTTATTATTGACTTATTTTTCTAACTATTCTTAACCTAATCTCTGAGCACACCTCATGAGAAATCCCTCTGCTTTTTATTTTGCAACTGGAACTCACTGGGGAGTGATTTCAGTCCAAACTCCAGCATACAGTAAAACCAAATTCATATTTTGATTAAAACAATTTTATGTAGAATTTGTTAGCAATATTTACAGAAATCGATAGAATGAGTAAGAGATTATATAAAAAGATGAGACTTATTACATTGTTTATTAACATATTAAGTCTTTTAGAAGTCCAAACAAGATGCGTCCATAGTTTTTTTTTTCTAAAAGTAGTTGAAAACTTAATTTTTCAGTTGCATCCTTATCTTCTACATGATTCAGAATCATATGATCGTCTAAAAATAAGGTAAGAAGCCTATAATCAAATTTCACAGGGTGTGAATGACTATAATGGAAAATGCAGCCTGCTTTCGGGAACACTCTGAAAATCAGTTTGTGTTGTCATTTAACTAATGCGTGTTAAAACATATTCAGCGCTCTAGATCTGATGGCATGCATTACAGCAGCATGAGTCCGTTTCAAAACAACCTGTGTACCAAACGGGTCTTTTTGGTCCGGACTTGTCACCAACCTGAAGCCACTAGACTATTATTTACTTTATGTACTGAAGTAAATAATAGTGAGCCGTAAAAAAATCCTGTATGAACGAAGGATCTGAAAACAATTTTGAGAAGTAAAGAAAACCAAATTGTGAGAACCAAAATGTTGGTGTGTCACGTTTCATCATGTTCCTGTCATCGAGCATGCATTCATTTGCCAAGCCAGTTCAGCTCCTTCACTTCAGGCACAGACTCATCCCCAACCTGGATGGAGCCATCCACTGTTTTCCTGTTGAGAACCATCTTGTTCTCAGACTTATGGGAGCTGGTTATTATCGCAGTTGCTACGTCACTCAGCTACGACCTGCTCCTGTACACCCTGAAGGTCCTGGCTTGAAGACGCCAACATAACTATATCATATGGAGAAAACTGCAGCTTTTCAAATCAGACACCTTCCACTCCACTATGTGCTGCTAGGAGCACAGAGGTTACAAAAGATAGCCTTAAAATCTCCCCAGTAGAGTTGGAGTTGTTAAGTATTGCTCAACAATGTCAATAAAATTAAGAGAACCAGAGTACTTCGTATTACTGTGTGGTTAGACAGCCTAAACCAGTGGTGTCCAAAGTGCGGCCCACCAACAGTTTCTGGCTCTGAGAGTGATTTTTGACGGCCCTAGATCAGAATTCAAGAACAACTTAAATGTGGTTTGCCAGGTTGATACACATTTAAAAGCATTGTACTGCAAAACCACAAAATCTTGCCCAGTATTTTTAGTCCAGTTTCTGCTGCAAATATCTTAGTACACTTGAACTGAGATAAGCTAACTTACAAATAACTTTTTAGCAAGAAATAGAGGCTTATTTTAAGGAAATAATTCCTTAATATTGGTGGAAAAGTACTAGTTTCACAGGCAGAAAAAAACATAACTTGAGGAAAATGTCTTGTTATAGATAAAATAATCTGCAAATGAAACTAGTACTTTCTCATCAATATTTAGGAGTTAATTACTTAAAATAAGCTCTTATATCTTGCTAAAAGTTACTTCTAAGTTGGTTTTATCTCATGTCAAGTGTACTAAGATAATTGCACTTGAAACTAGGTCAAAAATACTTGGTAAGACTTTGTGTTTTTGTGTGTTAGGGTGCAAATTGCATTGATGCCCAGTCTTTCAAAACAGATATTCATCCAGGTTCTTTCTTTGAATTAAATTTATTTGAATTAAATTCAAAGAAAGTGTACTTTCTTTGAATTAAATTTATTGGGATTTTTTTTAATCTGGAAAAACCTGCAAGACCCTTTTTTAGTTTTAAATCTACAGTGATTTTCAGATCCCTTGTCTATATAAATTGCTAATTTTATTAAAATGCTGAGCTTAGGTTTAGTTGAGAAGGTGAAAATAAAATATTTTTTCCAATTATAATAAAAAGGAAAAATACAAAATATTCTGCAGCCCCTGGAGTACTTTAAACTTGATATCTTTGGCCATGCCAGAACGTTTGGACAGCACTGGCCTAGACATTACTGCACACAGTTTAAGGCACTTTAATGATTTCTGATAGAATTCAGTTTTTTGTTTCTTCACTGAAATCCCATCGTGGAACAATGTGATCAGGCTAATAAATAAGTATGTCAGGACTCTAAAAAAATGATTAAGAGGTCTCATTTGAAACTTGAAAGCTGTGTTATATTTCCAGAGTCTCCATGAAACAGAATCTTCCGAGTTTTTCTTTCTTTTAATCAGACGTCTGTATTACGCAACAGTCACCTCCGTGTGACCAGGCTGCGAACTTTCCGTCTGCAGACTGTCGCTCTGCAGGAGTCCGGGGAACGCCGGAACCGATCTTTACCACAGTGGAGAAGCTGAGGAGGTCATAACAGTCTGAATGTTCATAAGAGTTTTAGTTCTTCTATAGAAACTTAAGACCGAAGGGTTGGCTGGTAATAACACAATAGGACTCATTAATAACCTTATAAGATATATTTGACCAATGATTAACATTGATAGGGAGACAACCAATCGCATGGCAGCATTTCAGTGAATTTATGTATCAATAGTACCTGAGCGTTGAAAATTTCTCATTCTCTCTTTAGACATTTTGACTTTGTATTACTTGATGAAATAGACACGGCATTTTCAACTGTTTTTCTAACCCTTCTTGCCACAGCTGTTTTATAAAAAAGGATTTTAGATGCACTTTTTGTTCTAATCTTATTTATTATCCCTTATTTACCAAAGCACATTTCATAAGAAGCTAAGCCATTATTGACTTTGTTGTTATTTACCTTATACTGTCTCCTAAGTATTGCACGCAGTAGAGCAAACACATGAAAATGTTTCAACTGCACAGCTTGAGTGCTTTCTCGAGCTTTCTCCCCAACAGCACATTGACAATAGCACAAATGCTCTGTTTTCTGGCACTTTTACTGCACTTCTGAGTTGCTGAAAACTCGTATCTTTGCATTATTATCTGCTGGCAGCGATGATACAAATACCTTCTTTATGGTTTGGTAATAACTGCCTTATTTTTCCTAGGGACACAGAGCGTTATTTATCTCTGGCAGTGTTCATGAGGATTAATGATGCATAATTCTGTTGGAGTTGTCTGGCGTGCAGCACCAGTCGGAGGGATCTGGAAGGTTATCAGAGCAATAAATCCCAAGTTTTTCTCTGTTGTTTGTCACGAAGCAGTGCTTCAGCCAGTAGTTATGATGCCTCCAGCTTGTTCTCTCCCTCCCCGTGTAAGCCTTCACCAAAATAACACGACTTGTTGAAAGTACGAATTGATAATGTGGAGTTTGATCGCACAATCTTCAAGTTCAAAGTAGGTAGCTGTTTTTAAACTCCAGTCCTTGATACTGTGTCTGCCTTCAGCTGCGAGATTGGAACGCACGGCGCACGCACCTCATATCTCCGACATTCAGTCTTGCGTTTTAACTGTTTTTTCGATTGCCATCATCCATTTCTGTATGTCTATAAAGTGAAAATTAAATTAGGTGTGCTGACTGTTACTTGGGTTTAATCTATACCCACTCAGCAGCAGCAGCAGCGCTAGTATTTCTTCCATCATGGCTTATTTTCCTTGTTTAATTTATTGAATAAATTGCCCCTTTAACTTGTCAAGCAGGAGGAAGCCATCCATGATTTTTTTCTATGATCTAGGAGATAGGAAGATCCAGTCTATTAGTGCAATGATAGGGTCGTTGCTGAGGCGAGCTCACTGATTGAATGGCATCCTTGTCAAGGTCAGGCCCAAGCTAAGAGCTATTTTCTGCTTACCTGTGCAGCCAGCCAGCCACAGAATCTGCACACAAACTGCCTCTGCACCAGCGAGCTTAGTAAGCGGAGAAGCTCATCACGGATATTTCCAGCTGGAAACATGAAGAGAAACCTCTGCGTCTGCAGAAAAGAGCACAAAGGCATGAGTAATATGATAAGAGGGATCTCACTACGGTGTATGATGTTTTTTTTTTTTGTATTTGTGTCAAAGGACGATTCACATTGGCTCATTGGGTCCCTGTCAAAGGAAAGTGGTGTGTTAAGTGCGAAACACTTTGTTTGAGATGTGCACATTGGCGCAGAGGTCAGGCTGACAGGACAGATGTTTAGTCTGGTCACTTCTGATGAATGCGTTGTGTCGGCTTAATTTCAAGCCTGATTTCCTTAAAAACACAGAGTCTTCCTGAAGTCATGCACTAGGACCACCGTGAGGTGAAGTTGTGACTGGTTAGGCTTCTCATACATTGAAACCCACTTCACTATACTAGACTGTAGGCACATTTTCAATTTGAGGAAGATTTTCCAAGAATCAAGGGAGATTATTGGTGCCATTATTCAAATCTCCCCACACCGAATATAGCCATAGAATATTTTGGCCTATTTTACCTCTGTAAACCTTGAGGATTATCTTGGAATGACTTGATATGCGACTTGGACTTACTCATTTACTCAAAACTGGAAACAACTGGTGAATATTTTGAGACTTGCTCCTAGTAGGCTTAAGACTGGACTTGGGCGTTCTCCCCTGAAAAAAAATAGTCTTGGGCTTTGCCTTCAGAAATATGAAGCTTGAAATTTGATGAAAAGACTTCAGACTTGTTGCTAAATGGTTTGAGACTTGACTTACATTTGCCATACATGAAACCTTTCTTTTATTTTTAGTGAAAGGATTGAAGCTTGACCTTTTCTCTCAAAGACCTGAGATTCGATTTTGGTTTGACATTAAACGATATTGACAGAACTAAAACTTTCATCTTAAAGATTTGGGACTTAAGGTCCTCAAAAACCTGAGCATCAACTTGAATTTGATGTAAAAGTCTGAAGCCTGAGTTGAGCTAGTTTGAGGTCAAAGACTTTAGACATGGCGTAGACTTGGGAAAGACTTAGGATTTGTTTTGATTTGATTTATTTTGGTAAATTTACAACTTTACAAAAAAGGAAACAAAATTAGACACGGTTCTTCAAAATCAGTGTGAAAGACTTGAGACCTGACTTAGAGTGGTCCCTTAACAGCTTGAGAATAAACTTGAATTTGAGATCAATTTTTGAAACCTGGCCTTCCGAGACTTCAACCTTCAAGTTGGGGTGAAGTATTAGACAGGTAACTTTGACCTACTCCTAAAAGTCTTGAGTTTTTACTTGGGCTTATCCTTCAAAAACATGAGATTGAACTTGGAGATATTTGAGTGGGATTTGATAAAAATGTTTGACTTGGATTTCCATGTCAAATATTCAAGACTTGACTTTCACTTGGAGTGGAAACTTTAACTTTTCCTTAGTTCTTCCAAGACTTTTAAGAACAGTTACAAGCAACTTGACTTGAACTTGGAAAGAATGACTTGCTTTTAGAGGACAGAGCAATAAAGGTTCAAAGAAGAATAAATCAAACACCGAATAATATTTTGTGTTGGACTCTATAATTAATCTTTTGGGTGTTGATGACTGGTAATCTCTGAGTTACACTGTTTTTGTACCAATATCTTTCTCATCAGCTTGCAAATAAATTCTGTTCCAAAATACAATCGCAGCACTCATTAAAACCCACTTTCCCCTGGCTGTGCAGCTCTGAAGTGAATTTTCTGCACTGCCACATCAAATTTAGCCAGGCCTGACCTGCGCTAAGCCCTTGACGGGGGCTGCCATTTAGCGTATGTAAAAAAAAAAAAGAAAAACTCTGAAACATGGATCACACTCGCTTGCTGCCACCTCTACGAGATCAAAGCACCGTGCAAATCTACCGTACTGTGTACAGGGGAGTTTGTGGAAGTGGTGGGGGGTCCAGAACAGATTCACCTGTGCAGAGGCCAAGCGCAGCTGCATTCCAAACAGCTGGAGCCCACTGACCACAGAAAGGATTAGAGGCTTTAGCTGCACAGGTCTCCTCATCATCTTCCTCTGCCAGAACCTTGTCTGGCAGCCATCCCCTGCAAACATAAATACCATTTTCTGATCACTTAATAACACCTCCATCCCCACTTTTATGCATGCTCACTCCCTACAAATCAGCTCCTGTGCTTTTATAGCCACAATTGTCTCTGCAGATAAAGAGGGCAACCTGGCAGTTTGGGACCCCCAGCCTATGAATCTGTTGTGGAAGGATATTATTCCTCCTCACCCCCCTCCAATTCAGATAAATATCACCACGCAGATTGCCATTGTGATGTTGCTGTTGCTTGGCTTCTGCATCCAAGCTCAGCCCCTAATGCCTGCCAGGTAAACCCATCTGCCTCTCTGTTGCTGCATTGGGGGTGAGGGTGGGGGGGATTTTGGCTCTCACTGACTCTGAAACAACATCACCTTGTTTATCGTGCAAATAACTCACCCCTTCCGGGCTACAGAAACAAAATCAAGGTTGCATGTTTAACAAGGGAGTCGAGGAATGAGAGAAGCCAGATAGAGAAAAAAAAATCAGGTGTTTCCTTTTTAGATAAACCTGGTGCCTGGAGACAGCGACACATCCCTGATTCCTATGCAGTGCGAAGATGCTGCATCAAAATGTGTTAAAGGTGTTTGTGTGTGTATGCGTGTGTGTAGTGTAGAAGTGTTGAAAGGTTCATATCATGTGTGAGGCCTTCAGTCACTCTTTTAGCAAGGCACATACTTTAAGGGATATTCTTGTCACGTTTAACATCGCAACCAAAAAATTCTGGTGATTTTGGGTAAGTTTGTTCTCCAAACCTGTTAACTCTCCACCACCTGGTTAGCCAACATCTTTATTAAAAATTGAATCTTTTGGTCTCACATGGTGCTTTGGTATATTGTAGGCATGGACTAATATCACATTTTCACTGTATAGCTGTGAAAACAAAAGCATGTTGCATAGAATGGTAAACTGTAACTGTTATCTATAGTAATTGATGCTGTTTAACAGTTTACAATAAAAAAAGATTGAATCGGTACAGTTTTTCTATTTAAATATAGAGCAAGAAAATAGAATAAAACACTAAATTTAGTAGTAGCCCTAACTGGCTTTTGTTTCAGATTAAGCATTATACTTTTTTTCTTTTTTGCCGTTCTGCTCTTTATACAACAACTGATAATAGCTTGTTAATTAGTCTGGCTGTCTACTCAAGTAACTAGTATGTAATTGGCTGCTTAGCATACCTCCGGGTCATGGCAAATGGGTTGTGCTGCTTTAGTTTCCACAGTGAGTTTGAACAGTTGAAGACGGATTTGAATATTAGTGAGGGAAAATGTAGCACAGTAGACCCTCAGTTTTTGTGGGGGTTAGGGATTCCCTCTGAAAATGCTTTAAAGTACCTATTTTTAATGGCTCAAACACCAAACACAACTTACACACAATGGAAACTATCTTGCGGAAACAATGAACAAAGGTTTTCGAGAACAATCACATTTGAAATCTCCCTGAATTACCAAAAAGAAACACTTTATATAGTGATACAGAGGGATCAAATAAGTGAAGAGAGATGAAAAACAAGCAAATAGATTCTTTATTCTAAATTTCTAATTACTGCTTCTACTTTGCACAAAACCGCTACATCTTTTATCAAAAGAAGAAAAATCAAAACTAAAAGTAGATCAGTCATCCTTTGACTTTTTGTAAACATTTAAATGACTTGGATTCCTTCGTGGGTGGGCATTAGCATTGATGTTCCACTGTTTGGATTAATTATGTAATCTTGTTTTGGCCTCTTGTATATGTACATCTTGGCAGCTCATTTTAATTGATTTTCATTTGCAAAGAATTACAGTTTTAAATAATGCAATAAGGAAGCGTCGCTGTGACTTATGACAGTCGAAGCGGCGTGACTTTAATGGTTTTATGAAGATGGATAAATATTTACTCACTGTGTTTTTGTTCCTATAGAAACCAGTTGTTACACTGGGTCGAACTGAGTGAAGTCAATAAGGAAATTCTCTCGCGTTTCTGTTTGAAATCAGCAGCAACAATGACTGATCCTCGCAATATAAGCGCATGATTACTTTGAATAGCAGTGTACCTTTTTCATCTTTTCATGAAAGTTTTTAAGCAGAAGTGCCTTGACCTTTCTCTCCTAAAGTCTTTATCCTTTTATTATCTCAGAGGTATTTAAACTTACTCAAAGCCTCTTTTTTATTGGTTTGATTGTTACACCTTTATTGGACCTTGTTGTCGTGTGTCTGAGTGGATTTATTGTGTTTATAAGTGACAGCTGTGTTGAGAAAACATGTAGGAGTGAACATGATCCCTGTTGTCACCTTCTGACTCTACAGTCACAATAAGCCAAAAGTTGGGTTAAAATGGCGCTCGTTTGTTTTTGTTTTATTTCTGTGTACAAAAGCAAAACCTGTACTTGATGATGCTCTGAGGGAATCTTAAAAGTGTGCTTGAATCATCGCAGAAAGAGGAACAAAAAAGGCTCTACTTTGTGCTCCTTTTGCTTATTTAGGAAGGTTCCCACTAGAAATCCTGGATTCAAAGTGAAACACATGCTAAGATTCAAATTGTGCAATAATGTTTTGCAAAAATAGGATTTCTATGTAGTTATTGATGAATATTGCAACAACAATAATGATGTGGTCTTGTAATTAGCATTTTTTTTTCTATTTTATTTTGGTGCACAGATTCAGAGTAAGGGAATACTGGTGAGTGTACTGTCTGAACTATAAAAACACCCACTATATTTTATAGTAATCTAAAGCAAATATGCTTACTATGCAAAAAATATTAGTAGCTTTGTGTTTTATTTTATAAAGTTGGGTGCCTGATACACTGATGGTAGAGGTTAATGGGCCAGGTTATCTGCCTCAGCAAGTTGTTTATTTTACCAAGAGACATTACACTTTGCAGCTTGTTGCCAAGGTTTGTTTTATAAAAGAGTGGCCTTGAAAGGAGTGATGAGTACAAAGGTCTTTTAATAGCCGAGCCTTGACCACGCTTGGGCTGAAGAGCCAGCAGGTTGAAGATACAACTGCAGGCATTCCTTTTCTCTCGGTGACACTTTCCATCTCAGTCTGGGGGAATCCTGCTGTGTTCCCGGTAGATTCGTCACAATAACACATTTCGCTGGGCGATAAATTGTCCCGTAAATTATTGTGATGAACGAGAACATTGTCATTTTGAGACTAATAGCATAAAAATGGCATGGTAATGCAAGTGCACACTGTCAAAGATCAGTAATTTGTTAAGAACATTTAACAGTAGAACTGGAAGACATTTTAAATATCCAAATAATTAAGCAACCCAAAAACAAATCAAATGGATTAGGAAGTTTCTGTAAACAAACTTGCCCTTCAAAATATATTAAAATTAGACTCCTGACATCAAAAACAGGCAACTCCGCCAGTTAGGACTTTTGTGACATAAACAAAGTGTCAACTTACCACTGTGTACTGGATGTCAAATGTTTGCAACATTTCTTGAAATTATGGCTTTTCAATTAGATTAAAGGGCAGCTTCTCTTCAACGATGAGGCAAAAGGTCACTGTGCCATTTTGCATTTTGAAAACCACATTTGATGATTAAGTTTTACGTGCAGATACATGTCTGTTGAATACGGGTTTGCAGGTGTTTCACCACGGCCATTCGGTTTGAATTTAAAGCGCTTCCAGACTTTCACATTCGACTTTTAAACCAGCGTTTGCCTGGTTTGCTCCTCTGTACTGGACTTTGATGCTACGCTCTGTGGTAGGAGACCATGAGGAGGTCATTCCCTCTTCCAGCTAAGTGACCAGCGACACTTCTGCATTTGAAATTTTGACGTGCAGACGTGCGCTTGTGGCGTGACACAAGAAAGTTGAAAATTGTTCAGCTTTTGTCGCTGATGTTTTTCTCTGCTGTTTATGTGTGTGTCGAACCCATTACTAAGGAAACTAGAAGGGAAGAAATAACTAAATACACCAGAATGAAGCTTTTTGTCATCCAGAAAACGAGCAAGCACTCAACTGAAAATTGTCAACCAAATTTAAATTGATCAAGCTCATTTTAATTTGTCATGCGATTAATTGAGTTATTGCCTATTTCCTAGAGCAGAAGGAGCATACAGCTGCTCTACTGTTAAACTCATTTCAACTACTTGTATGTAGGACCTTTAATGAACAACTAACTTTGTCAGTTTAAAGTAATTGACATGATTTTCAGGTAATACACTTATTTGTCTGGGACACAGAGCTGACTGACAGCTTGAAACCATTTCCCGCATTTTTACAGTGCTTACAAACCATTTTTATCTTGTCTGTCACTCAAACAATTAAATGCAGCCCAGACTCATTAATAAACTGTGAAATAGACCTTCATTACTGTCAGGAATCTCAAAAACAAACACCATTCAAAGCATTGTTAGCTACTAATGGTTAAGTATTCTCACAATGTTCCCAAATCATTAATATTTTGTAATTCTGGCCTTTCATTTTTTTTTCTGTTTTTTTTTATCAAGCTCTAAAATTCTGCCACCCAGATGATTTAAAAGTCAAATTTTAATACAAGATCTTGTTACACCCGTAGCTCATATTGAATTACCATTTTAAAAAACGACTCTCCTAATTAATTAATTTTTTTTTACGTGCTCAGTCTCTCGTCTTATACTTCTGATGCCGCACCAGTAGTGCCAAAATAATAGGAAATGTGCGAGTGTGGAAATTCTTGCACAGCTTGCATCAGTTGACTATCAGTCAGCTTTAAGTTGTCTCGCAGCCAGGAGCTTGAAGCCGTATGACAACTGTGAAACACCCATTACCAAAGAACTGAGCAGCGGTACACAAGCCTCCCCACCATTCTGGTGTGTAGGAAAGGGACGGAGCAAAGGCTCTCAACAGAAGACCACCAGGATCTGGATGTTTGAAGCCGAAATTGGGCTGGTCTTCCATCATGCTCTCTCTTTGAGTGTTGATTGCAGGCCTAAGGGTCTGGTTGACTGATCTGAAAGGGGAAATTACTGAAGAGAGAGAGAGCGAGCTTATCCATGCCTTTGACTGATAATCAGCTCATTATCTTGTTGATCATTTACAGCTCTCCCTCTCACCCACTCTCTATTCTTTTAGCTGTGTCACCAGAGCAGAGCACGGCGACTTTTAATGGTTTGGCAAAGGGCCTGCTGTGTCGAGGCAGAGTTAAAACAACCACGCTAGCCTTGGCTAGTCTCCACTTTTACCACAGTGCGGGATCTCGTCCCACTTATCATCTCTCTGGGGGTAGCGGGGCAAAAAAAAAAAAAAAACTAAATACAAGCAACAACTGCAACAACAACATCTGCAACCATGATGCGAGTGGTGCCCTAGAACCCTAACATGACTAACTGTGCATGAAATTGAACTGATTGGAGTTATTGACCAGAAGACTCTAGCTCCTGAGAGGACATGGAGGAGTTGAGGTGCAGGTGGTGGTGGTGGGGGTGGGGGGAAGTGGTAGCTTGTGTGTTACCTGATTGAGTGAAAAATCTCAGCCGGTTGCTTTGATGGAAGCCACTTTACAGGAAAGAGTGATTTAATGGAAGCTGCCAGATCTCATCAATGTCAGCACTCGCAGTGCTCCAGCAGTGTTTTATATAAAAGTGCCTGCGATGACAGGCCCTGATGGGCAGATGTTGGCTGGTTGTTTTAACTGCACCGTCAAGAGAAACACTCATTTCAGCTACTAACAACTGACTCTGAAAGAGGAGCCGAACTCAACATAAAGTGCCCTTACCCTTTCCCTCTCCTTGTGGCCATTAATAGCCCTGTTGAATTTTAGCGAAGGTTGATAAGCCTATAATTAATGTGACCGTCATTAGAAATGGCTATTGTCTGGGGGAAACCAGCTGAAGAAGTGCAAGCTGGGGAAGAACAGAAACTTAAAGTGCACATGACATCATATATTAGAGCCAGAGACCTACAAATCTTGAAAGTATGAGATAAATAATTCACAATTGACCATTTTTCATGCTTTTTTTCAAATCAGATGAGTCATTTTAAATGCATTTTTCCCAAGCAGAAAGTCTTTTGAGCCAGGAAGGCACCATATATGGAGGATGAGGTCCGTGGTGACGCTGCCTCATCTTCTGTCGTTCTGTATCACAAGAAAAACTTTATTTGCTATACAGAAACAAGGATGCTGCGAGCACGTAAAGGGAGAATGGATTCCTCCTCACTCATCATTGGTAGTTTCTCCGTTTATACCCAGGATTAACAAATAAATGGAGGTTTGGATTTAGATGAAGGAACCTAAGATGATGGACCTTTATAAGATCGGGGGTAAACAGACAGACCACGTATTGTTTGCATGGGAAGGAAAATACATTTCAGTTTAAATGATTCCGTTTTCTTGATCTCATCTAGTATTAAAATAATGTTCAGGTGCCTTTCTCTTTATTGACTCTTAGAGCTGATAACGATGTGACACCAAATTTTTTTTTTATCATTTACCAGTTTTATAAGGGATAATAATAACCGAATAATCTCCATAATATGAGTTTCACTTTCTGAATTGGGTGACAAAAACCACAGAACTTTTTCACAGTATTCAAATTTTTGGAGATGTACCTACCTGTACATGTGGATGAACGGAGCCTAGTGAAGAGTTGATGAAGAGTGACGGCCAGCCAGCTTCTCTGTGATGTGCAGATGTGCCGCTTTTGTTTTTCGAGCTGCAGGATAACACCAGGCATCATCTGTCAGCTACCCTGCAAGGAGCCCACTGTGGCTGTGTCTTCAGTGGATCTGAATTGCATTGCGATTGCATCATTAATAGAGCAGAAATGATTCCCAGCAACTCTGGGAGAATTCATTGACCCCTCAGGGAGAGACTAGAAACAAGACATTGTTTTTACAGGGGGAATATCTAACTAGAGGTCCCATTACCACATCATCAATATACAGAAGCTAGTGAGCAGGGAGAGGAGTAGAAAAGGAGAGGAGGGAATGTAATAGCTTATAGTGCTAATGGCAGTCTGAGCACTCAAGTCCCAAACATTCAGCTGCCTCATCTCATCCGGGCTGTGTAATTGCCCTCCTGGAAGCCGCCACGTGAAGCGGCTGCCTCCGCAAGTGAAGAGTGGCAGCTGCTGGATGTTGAAGTGCAGGTCTGGGTCAGGTCCCCAAGAGGGGCCCCTTGCAACCATGAGATGTCATAATTAATAGCTATCTGTTGGCCTGCAGGCTAGCTTTTTGTGGAGAAAGTGAGAGTCGGCGGCATTTAGGCAATTCTAAGGGTAGCAAGAAGTAACGGTAAATGTCCAATCCACCAAACATGACGGATCAGGTGATAATCAGTTGATATCTTAAGGGCTGAATTCATACTGTAACAAACTTTAAAGGTATTTTTGTTTTCTTTTATTAACTCTTAAAGCAAGAGAAGCTAATGTCTCTCCAGTTGGGATTACAGCCTGGATGTTCTAGAAACGTAATTGGTGATTTTGCTGAGCAGCTACATTCAGAAACAGAATTAAAGTCCCCCTAAGATCACTAGAAGTTGAAAACATTTTAAGATTTTAAATTATGAAAGACTGCATTTTGATTGCCTAGGAAACATAGACCTTCACCTCAGTGATCTTTATTTCTTTCAAATTTAAAATGTGTGAAGGATCTACCTATATATTTTGATTTGAACCATAAATAACTTAGGATATAAAGCAAAGAGGAGTTTAAACTAAGATGACTGACATATAATATTGATAATAGAAAACATTCATTAACATTGACATTAACAAAGACACAGTGGGACTAATCACAAATTACTGATGTCACTGCATACAATGCATTTAAAAATGCATGTTATGTGCTTTTATTTATTTTCAAAATTAATCATGATCAATATATTTTTTTACAGACCTAATTTAGCAGAGGTCCAGTCATTTGGTTGTAGTTATTATTATTATTATTATTATTATTATTATTATTATTATTATTATTATTATTATTATTATTATTAACCTTTATCTTTAATCCAGTTGCCACTAATAATCTCTTTTGCAAAACAATCCTAGTCAAGACTGACATGGTTATCAGACTGTATTATCTCAACTATGACTTTTGAGAACATTTACAGCAAGGCAACAACCTGAAGTATTCAGCTAAAGCAGGGGTGCCCAAAGTTGGTCCTCGAGGGCCGGCATCCTGCGTGTTTTAGTTCTCTTCCTGGTTTAATGCACCTGGATCAAATGATGACTCGTTAGAAGCCTAAGAAGAACATTGACTTGATGAGAAGGTTGTTACTACCACCAGGGAGAGAACTATAACATGTAGGATGCCGGCTCTCATGGACCGACTTTGGGCATTCCTGATCTAAAGCTACAAGGAAATGCTTTAAAGATAACAAGGTGAATATTGTTGAGTGGCCCAGTCAAAGTCCAGACATTGGTCCAATAGAGACTGAATTTGAAAAGGGCCATTCACAGATGATCCCTGTGCAACCTGACAGAGCTTTAACAGCTTTGTGTTTATAAGTTCAATCCTGATTCTGACCTAGTCACACAGACTCTGTGCTGTGACTGCAGACAAAGGTGCATCTAGACATCGACTTATTTTATGTTGCATGCTTATTTCATTAAGTAGAAATCAGTTCTTATTTTGTTATTAAAGATTTTCTGTTTTATTTTAGTCAGAAAGCCACATTTCGTCGATCATGATAGATTTATAAAAGCAAGAAAACGGTAAGACGTCTAAGAGGGTGAATGCTTTCTATAGTCACTGTACCTCTCCTTGCTGTGTAAACAGAAATAATCATAAATAATTACCCCAGCTTCAGTTTAATTAATCATCCAATAAAAACATAACATTTTAATGGTTTGTAAAACCATGTTAGCACAAGTCGTTAGCTTAAGCCTGTGGGTCCAGCTAATCTGGATTTATATTAAATGAAGGCCTCAAGAGAGGCAGGTAAGATATTAACCGCATATGATCTTTTAACTGGAGGTGTAATGATGCATCCAGCTCATAATGAGACAGTGCATGTATTGGTGTTAGCGGCTAACATCTAGCCAGTTTTGGTATTTTTGCAGTATTTACAAACTGCAATGTTGTCCGTCAGTGTTTCTTTTTCCTGCAGAGAACCTAGATTTCTGTCTAACTACTTGCTGTTAACGCACTTTGCTAATGTGTGCTCAAAATTCACTTCCCAGGGTGTCAAGCTTGAAGCATTTACCCTCAAACTGAAAGCTTACATGTATTTCAACAGACAAAGTGACATAGTGGCAGAAATTAGATAGCGCTACGCTAGGTTGATTTTATGTTAATGGAAAATATTGTGGTGTTTAAAATATCTCATTCCACTCCAGTGTGATCAAAAACTCACTTCAGAAAAATCCTGAACTGTGCCTTTAATGTATACTTATCTTCACTTCGCCTGCAGCAAGCATGTGCTGCATCCTACCCTCTGCTTTTCAGGGATTATTTTTGCTCTTGTTTGTATTAAGTTTCCTCTCTATATCTAAATGTACCTAGAGATGTATCGCTGTGGTGTACCAGGGGAGTTTATTAATCACCGGGGAGCAGCGTTCTTCCTTGTTAAGTAAATATACATGAGCTGCTAGTGCAGGATAGAAGCTGGAAGCACCTTCAGAAAAAAAAAAAGAAAAACCTTGTTCCCTCAGCTTCTCCTCTTTCTTCCTGTCCTCCTCTCGTTCTCTCGAACACGTCGCCTGGGGGCAAATCTCACTCTGTCTCATCTGCTGCTTAATTTCACTGGAGCGGCCCCTCAGTAATGAAGCGCCTTGATGTACATTTGCCAATTTCTGCCTCTGCCACCGCAATATAATTGGGATGTGACTAAGCATGAATACCCAGCACAGGGTTGGTTGACCTCTCCACGACCCCACGGATAGTGCTTTTGTCATAATGGAGGTATTATCTCACATGATCTGGGAGTGGGAAGAGGGGGACTGTCTGCAGGGTGCCGGGGAATGGAAATGAATTCATGCATCCCCCCCCCCCCAGTCCTGTTCGCCGCAGAGGGGGAGCTGAAATAAGTGTGAGATACTTTTTTTTTTTTTACACACTCGTAATGAAGACATTTTCTTCTTATCTATTGCCGCTTTGTGTTTATTGGAGTAGGAGAGCAGCTTCTGGCGAAAAGCAGGGGTGGCTTGTCTTTTTTTTTCATGTGAAGGCAGAGAGATTTGATGCAAGAGAGGATTTCTCTGCATGTGTGTGTGTCAGTCACTTCCCTGCGTGGGTGCACTGTGTATTCACATGTTAGTGTGTGTGTGTGTGTGTCTGCTAATGACCCTGTAAAATGACAAGCAGAGCTGGCAGGGAGAGTACAGCCGCTTGTCAGTGAGAGAGAGAAGGTGGAGGAGGTATGAGAGTTCAGATGTGGAGAGGAGGGGTGGGGTGGCGACTGTGAGGTCGGTGGTTGGTGTGATTCACCATGCTGTCATCACAGAGGGACCGAGGGCCCTCAGTGGCCCTCTCTATTCCCACCTGAGAGGCCTGCAAATGGAGGGGCCGCGCTGTCATTATTTACAGCCTGCAGCTCCTAACCTTGGATTCGGAGCTCATCACTGCGAAGGGAAAATCAGATTGGACTTGACGTGTACCCGAGCCAGTGACCTTGATAAGTGTGAGGTGCCTGCAGCAAGAGGTTAAGGGGAGACAAGCCTGGATTTGCACACATGTGTACATGTTTGTGTGCTTTGTGTGCTCCAACCAGGTGGAGAGTTGGAGACATGGTTGAATGACTGAATCATGACTCAAAATGCCACGTGGTCAGGCTGCTCAGAGACAGCGATACAGAAAGGAACATCGGAGGGAAAAATAGCATCACAGCCAGACTATTAAATCCACAGCTTATTATTAATGGAGTGAAGTTAGCAAGTGATATCTAACCTATAAATAAACTCGGTTTTCACACCTATAGCACCTTGCAAAGTTATTCACACCATTTGAACCTTTTCCACGTCTTGTCACGTTACCACCACAGATCTCAGTGTTGGGACTTTATGTGCTAGACTGACACAAAGTGGTGCATAATTAGGAAGTGGAAGGAAAATGCTACATGCTTTTTGAAAAGTGTTGCGCCTAATATATTCATCCCCCTGAGTCCACCACGTTTTGGTGCAATTACACCAAAAACTGTAATTATAGAGGCTGGGAAATGTCCCTATTCCTCCTTGCAAAATAAACCAGAGTCCATCAAATCAGATGGAGAGCATCTGGGAACATCAGTTTTCAAATAATTTTCTTTATTACATTCAAGTTTGAACTTTGACTGGACCATTTGAATCCTTGAATATGCTTTAAACCATTGCTGTTCTGCTGGGATGGGAACTTTCACCTTACTCTCAACTCATTTTCAGTTTCTAGCAGTTTTTATGCCTGTTTATCTGCCCAACTGGCAGATAAACAGGCATGTTTATCTGCCAGTTGGGGCCTATTAAAGAAAAGGATCTCTACAGCATAGTACTGCCACCATCATTTGTGGGGACAGTGTGGGTAATGGGGAGTTTTTCTTCACACATTATGTTTTGCATGTTGGCCACAAAGTTCAATTTCATTTTCTTCTAAGCAGAGCAATTTCTCCCAAATTTTTGCTGTGTCTGCTGCCTGGGTTGTAGCTTTCTTCTTACTGTTGTTCTTTAAAGGCCAGATATAAAGCTTAGGATGTTGTGTTACAACCTAACCCTGCTTCCAACTTCTCTAAAGCTTCATCCTTGACCTGTTTGTGTTGGTGTGACATTATCTCACCTGGATCAGACACAATTTTGCGGACACAATTAAAGCTATTTGCCTTGCAGTCATGTACAAGAACCGACAATCAGATTTAGCACATCCTAAGTACAGCAGTGGTTAAAGTAAAGGTCTCAGTGTCAAATGGTTAGCAACAATGCTGATAAAGTTTGATGATGAGTGGTTTCACTTGGGTGTTTTTCTCCACAGATTTGAAACATGATCTGAAAGGACATTATAAACAGATGGGATTTTTTGAGGGATAAACATGTTATGTTATGGAGTTATCACCAGTTTGATTCCCAGCCCTTTCCCAGCGTTTCCTCTCTCTCTCAGCCTCTCTTCCTGTTCAGCTACTTTTGAATAGAAGCCACTTGTGCCATAAAAACCTCTTATATGTAGACACATCTCTCAAAAACAAGTTGAAAATGTTTTCTTTCCAGAGACTCTTAAGTTTGTAACTATTTTCTCATCGTAACAACATCTGTTACCATGCAAAGTTTTATGGCTTGATTGGTTGACACGGCCATTGTTCAGCTGAGAAAAAAACAATAAACCTAAGTCTTGTGAAATTACAGACATTCAGTCTCCACTTTTATACAGGTATATTCCACAGATATAATCATTTATCCTTTGAATTATTTCAAACTCCAAAAATCTGTACATGAGCCCCTGTCTGACTAGTTTTTAGCCTCTCACCAGCCTCAAGATTCAGATTAAGTGGTGAAGATATTGTCCAAGTCAGGCAGGTGTTTGTTATTTCCTGTGCGGTTTTGATCGCTCTCTGCAGGGCCTTTCTGTCAGCTGTAGAGCTACTGCTGAACCACATCAGGATGAGGTTGATCAGGTGGATCAGTGGTAGGAGGATGTTATGTCTGGTTGATCTCACTGAGAGCGTTCAGGAAGTGTAGCCGTTGTTGTGCCTTCCAGGGAATTTCTCTGAAGTTGTGCTGCGACACCCTCTCTGCGTCTCATTCCAGTTATTGGTGAGCCACCTTGTTCTTCCCTGAGTCATTGATGACTTCCTTTGTTTTCTCAGTGTTTAACATTTTTATCTGTACAACCAGTCGGTCAGCCTCTGCATCTCCGCTCTGAACTCTGACTCATCTCCGCAGGCTGACCACAGTTGCGTTATTTGTTGACTTAATGACGCCGGTGGTATTGTGGGTGGACATGCATCCCTGCGTCTAGAGGGAGTAGAAAAACAGAGACTCAGGACGCAGCCTTGTGGGGCTCCCGTGCTGAGAAACAGTTAGCAGGACTGGTGGGGTCTTGACAGACTGCATTTGGTTTATCGGAAAGCCCTGCATCCGAAGGCAGATATTGTGCTGGAGGCAGAGGTCAGACATCTTGTGAAATCTCATGAAACAACCTGCTTGGCTGAATAGTGTTAATTTTAAAGCTGTAATCCATAAATTACAGCTTTAATATATGCACATGCATATGTCCCTGGTAGTTCCAGGCATAACAGAACAGTGTGGAGGGTGGTGAGACGGCATCCTCTGTTGATCTGTGGGTGAGGATCCAGTGTGGGAGGGAGTGCAGGATTGTTGTGTTTCAGCACTAGTTTTCTCCAGCCACTTCATGATCACGATTGGTAATGCCTGGAGTCATTGTGGCGCTTTATAGCAGTTTGTTTGGGAACACATCTCTGTCATAGAGGCATGTTAAAGATGTCTGTCTCCATCTGGAACAGATGATCTGAAGATTTTTTTTTTTACATTTTCTAAAAACTCTTCACATTTGTCATCTGTCTACTACAGACAGGCATACTAATTTGATAAAATCTGAACTTACCCTTTAAGTCTGTAAACAGTTAAATTAGCAAAGGTGTATTTTTAGGGTTGTCTCTTGTGTAAACTCACACACAGGTACACATCCGGACACGTGGGCAGTGAAGGGTGCAGCTTTGTTGTTGCTGTGGAAGGAAGTTGGGAATCACTAAATAAATTAAATAAGTTAAAATATGATATCATAAAATATGGCAAAACTCTGGAAAAAGAAAGCACAAATAAATATATGCCCACAATTTTTTTTCTTCCATTTTTTTTTATGCTTGTGACACGATCCAAAAAATTTCCCATTGCATTTCTTGGTTAATTAGGCTGCTTGGCAGCAGGGCAGTGACAGGAATGGGCTTTGAAAGTGCATCCAGTGGGAGTTTCGGAAGTAAATATAGTGAGGGGATGATTAATCTGTGAATGACTGTGTGTGGTCAAATACTTCTGTGTTAAAGGAGTAACAACTCCTGGTGTTAAGCTGCAAATAATTCTGGAATTTATTGTCAATGAAAGCTGGACTCCATTCTGTGTTGTAAAACAGCGAGAAGAAGGTCTTGAGCTGTAAAAGTAGCATGCATTAATTAAATAAAACAAACAAGTTCAGTACTTTGCAAAAATACCCGTACTTTTTAATTGGCCACATTTTGTCATGCTAAAGCTACAAATTCTTACGTTTGTTAGGATTTTATATAATAGATCAATGCAAAGTGATGACAAGTTAATTGTACAGGCATTTTTATTTTTTGTTTTTATATGTAAAAGTCTAACTGTGGCATACATTTGTATTCAGTCCCACAATAGTTTGCAGAACCATTATTTATTGCATTTATTGCAATAAACCGGGTATTTGGGGTGTATTGTTCTATAAGTTAACCCTTCTTTAAACTTTTCCACAACTTCCTCCCTGACCTGCCTGCTGTGTTTCTGGAGTTTTCTTAATGATGCTGTTTACTCTCTACTGCTGCCCAACAAACCTCTGAGGCCTTCACACAACAGCTGGATTTAAACTGAGATTAAATAACAAACACGTGGACTCAATCTTTTTAAGCCAATTTGTGCACTACAATTTATTTAGATATTAACGTGTTTTCAGATATTTATTTGAGAATAAAAGTTTGAAAACAACATGTTTCCACTTCACAATTATGTGCTGCTTCGTTTTGGTCCGTCTTGTGAACTTTTCTTAAATTACGCCCAGGTTGGTGGTTGTAACATGGCAAATGTGGAGGCGCCAGAAGGGTATGAATACTTTCGCAGAGTACCGTACAGTGGAGTAACTGAGACAGTTTCATTTTCAGAAGCTGAAAATTTTAGTGGCTCACTGATCTGTGCTTTATATTAACATTGAAGATCCTGCAGAATAAAGAGCTGGAAACCAGTATTGACTGTAACACACCGCAGGTCGATACGGCGGAAACCTGCATTGGTATAGGACTGCAGCTCAAGTTAAAATCATTTTCTAAAAAATAAAAAGTATGAACAAGATTGCAAATCACTTCCTCCCTCATTAAGACTTGAAAAATCAAAATTGGTTTTATAACAAGTCATGAATGCTGTGTCCTTGAGCATAAAAAGGAGAGGGATAATTCTCCCTGCCATCAGAGCAGAATTTAACATTTGTGATTGCTGGGAATTTATTAACATTTGTGCAAGCTCTTGGCCAGCATTTATTTCTTTGCAAAGTTTTTCACCGCCCTTAAAAACCACAAACCACAGTATATTTTAGATTTTACAACTTGGCTCATAATTATGACAGGGAAAAAAATGATATTTACTTTTCAAAGTTTTCAGAATAACGTGTTATCAACCCTCTTACGTTCACAGCACTATGCAAGGCTTCCATTAGTTATGATTAGTTACCTATTTAAAAACAGTAGTGTATACATTACTACTGTCAAGCCTTTCCCTTGTTGGGAAAATGTAATCCATTATGAATAGATTAAAAAAATGGCAAAAGAATCTCTTGTCGTTCTAATATGCTGATATCTAATCAGTTTGAAATGGTAAACATTTCATCTTTAAAACTACAGCACTTAGATTTATTAGTTTCCAAGTATGTGCATTGTGCTTTTAAAACAATTACTGATGCAACACAGGGTCAAAACATGCTACTGTACTGTTCTGTGGTTTTTATATGAGGAGATAATTTTTTTTAAAATATATAATTTCCTCTTTTACGTATTTATGTTTTCTCTGCATTTCCTTGTTTGCTGTCTCTTATACTCAAGTTATTAAAACTATCATTTAAGAATATTAGTATGTGTTTGTTTTACTTGCAGCAATTGGAAAAGTAGAGCAATATAATTGAACGACTTTTAGAGGAAATTAAATGAAAAAAACAATACAAAATGAAACATTCAAAACAATACTTGGTTTGCAAATTTAATAAAGAAAAACAATACAATATAAAAATAAAACAAGTGGATCATCATTTGCATAGTAACTTTAAAAACAAAATGTTGAAATACAGTAATGAAATTAACATGCATGGAACAACTTGCTTAGCAACTAAGAATTACACTAAATAGTTAAAAAAGCAGGGTAAGACATGTAAATAAAGATCTGTACAACAGTTTGCTAACCAAATTTGTAAATAAAATAAGGTATTAGAATAAGTCAAAATTAAAACAGATTGACATATTTCAACCACTTTCACAGAAGAGGAAATATACTTTTAAAATATACAAAAAACAACACTTGTCTTTCAATTTTAAGAATAAAATTACTTAAAACAACAAACGCCTGCTCAAAAATGTTATGAGTAAAATTTAAAATGGAGTAAAATTGTAAAACATGTTATGTATAAACTCGAAAACTCTTAAAATAACATTAATATACACCCTCCAGGATAGCTTAGCTTTTTTTCCCCCTATATATCCTTTTAAAAATTTCAGTTATTTCCCCTCAGGGCAGGTGGGTGGATGTGTAAAATAACAAAAGGACATGAGGACGAATGATGAAAACGCAGCTTTCTCCCACCACAAGATGCAGGTTTGGTGGCATGAAATGATTAATTTCACACATATACAGGTCATCTCCAAAAGCAGCAACATCTCATTCACAAGGGGCCCTCCGTCAGCAACAAAGCAGGAGGCTGCAATAAAATACGCAAACAGCAGCACGTACTGCACGTCAATAAATCTTTGGAGGTTAAACCTGAGCTCTGTAGAATCCGAGCAGCCCAGTCAGGTAAAAGTCACCGAGTACATCAACACGATCGAGACCAGGAAAAAAACAACAACAACAACAAAAAAACAGCAGTTCAGCGAGTACAGCCTCACACACAGTCTGTGTTTGTAGAAGAAGGATGAAGCCTTAAATTATTGGGTTTGTGTAAATAAGGAGATGAGACTGTTTTTAGCACACCGGGTGGAAGGAGGAGTGCTTGGATGAGAATAGTCTCTCTGTGTGCAGCAGGATTGCTTTTGGGTTGTTTACGACAGCTCACAGCTCTCATATATCACAGGCAGTATGTTTGCTGTGAAGCTACAGTTTGCGTGCCATCTGCCTTAGCTGAACTTGACCCTCCAAACAGACTTGTATTTGTAAACTGAGCTCTTCTCTTTACTGTTTTTTTCCCTTTTTTTTTTCCTAGTGGATGCTCCAGAAACCGCATAAGGTGGCTACCTTCTTTGGGTGCATAGGGAAGGACGACTTCGGCAAGATCCTGAAGAAGAAGGCGGAGGAAGCTCATGTCGATGCCCATTACTACGAGCAGACCGAGGAGCCGACTGGTACCTGTGCGGCTTGCATCACCGGAGACAATAGGTTAGCCTCCTGTTTGGGACCTTTGACCTGGAAACTGCACTTTATCTGTGATTTGACAGAGCCTCTTCTTCTTCAGGCCTTAGCTCTCCACATCAGAGGGGTAAAAATGAACAGCTTGAGCTTGTTTTTCTTGGGCCCCACTCAGTCTCTGCCACCCCAGTGGGTTGTCATCCATCTACAGCCTGACAGTAGCAACGTGTTAGAGATTCCTGGGCTATCCCAGCTCTCACCTGTCAGCCTGTAAAAAGGGGCTTTAGCGTCTCTGGCGACTCTGCCACTTGCATCATCATCATCAGCAGCAGCAGCATATCTGAGACAGCAGAGGTCAAACTTTCACGCTCATACACACAAATATCACTAACATTAAGGGCTGCAGTTCATGATAGGCCTGGCAGCGATCAATAACCCTCATCTCTAAACACTCTTCCCCCTCGGCAGCCCTTCATCCTGACCGATATCACACTTGTCAGTCAGTCAGCAGCCGGACCCTGCCCATCCCGGGAGCCAGCTCTGGCGAATGGTCTTAGTGGGCTTGTTTGATGTGGGCTCTGACACCTGAAAAGGTCAGGTGCCGTGCTCGAGGAGGCGAACTCTGTAATATTTCTTACAGGTGTTTAACAGAGAGCTCAGGAACCCAGAAGAAAGGTCGACCACTGGGCCGGATTGAAAAAGCGATGGCTTTGAAGGACTGGGAGCTCACATGTCACAACCTCTCAAGATTTGATTAGTGAAAGGCTTCAAACTAAGAAAAAAAAGAAAAAATCTGCCTTATTCCGGTCTTTCTCAGATTAGAGAATTGAACTTCCAGTCTGTGAATATGTTGCATGAAGAACAGTCCAATTTTAGACATTAAGAAACACGTTTATTAGATTTATAGATGTGCAATCAGAGGTTTAATCAGCAAGTCAAAGATCTCCGAGTTCGCGTGATGGCAGCCAAACATTTTAGATTTACTTCAGAGTATAAAAAAAATGTTTATCTAATAATCTTCATATCTCTAACAAATTTAATTCATTATAGTACACAAGGATGGACTGATTACAAATCCCTGATATTTGGCTAATTTTTGACTGACAATAATCAGCTTTCAAAATTAAGTCATCTCCTCCATACTTACAGTTCATTATGTTGAGTGATGCACAATTTTTCACCTACAGTTTTAATAACATTTACTTAATTAGCATTAGGTATAATTGCCAAGGAACATAATTGTATTACAGCCACAATGGATACCTATTTAGTGAAGCAATTTTGCTGTTTCTTCCTGTTTAGTATCAATATGTACATTTAATCTGATTAAATCAGCTCTCATTAGCACATTTTTGGTGAATATGGTTTGGAAATTAGAATTTACAGCTTAAAACTAAAAACAATGAGCAGATTAGTTTGATGTTTTGTGCATGTGCAAGATGCCTATTTCATGGCCTCTATATTTTTGAAAACTTAAAGGCTTTAAAGTAATATAGGCATCCTCAATATTAAAAGAAAAAAAGCAGAAATAAGTTGACACGGAATCTTTCAATGAATCAAACAGGAAATGCTTTTATTTTGAAAAAGTTTTTGCAATTTTTGTATCGATGTTGCAATCTTCATGCATCTCCTTTACTGGGCGGGAGGTAAACAGGTTTTCAAAGGTTTAGTTCATTTTGCAGAGTGCATTGTGAGAGCAAATTGCACCAGCTGAACATGCTACAAATGTCACAATTTGAGTTTTCAGAGTTCATGACTATTTATTTTATTTCATTTTATTTACTTAAATATGACTTGGGTTTCCGTCCAGCTACAGTTTTTAACAAACCCACATTTTGCTCTAACTCTCAGTGTTTCAATACGGAGCAGTTTTGCTGAAGTGTTAGGCTAAGATTATTTATAAATTGTTTTGATATAGCTTCTTAATGATTTAAGTTTGGCGCATATTTCTGTGTGAACACAAGTTGAAAATGTTGCTCCCAAGCTTGGTAAACATTTAGGATTTGTGTTTCAGGTTCTGCCCCCCACACACCCACACAGACGATTGATCACAGATGACAGAAAAAGTGGAATATGCAGCAGCCAATTCAGTCTCTCTTTCAATGTGGATGCCATTGTACAATGTAACAAACAAATTGTTGGGGAAAATTCAGCTCTGTTTCCTCAACAAAATAGTGTCCACGTCCTTCAATAGTTTTGCAAGCTTGGCTGTAAAATTCACAGTGGAGGGACTTAAGTGCACCCTTACAGATCATTTAAAAACAGCTGTGAGCTCAGGATTGGAGTACTTCTCTCTGAAGCTGCAGAGAGCGACGCTGTCGTTGCACTTTTAAAGAAGTATCCCATCAAACCCCATTCGTTCTTTCATTGGGCTCTTCAGTTCTTTCGAACGGCCCCAGTGATGGCGCTCATTTCGCCTGTCTTGTGTGGCCCCGACCTTCCAGTCCATTACCGCAGCCCTGGTCAAACACAGCCCCGCTGTCACATCGCAGCCTTTGTCATCGCACTCTGATCAACTTACGACGCCGCTACTCCTCTCTGTGACACTAACCGTGGCGAGCAGCTTCTTCGTGCCATGTGAGAGCGGACCCCCTTCCTGTAGCGACGCGCTCCTGTCATATGGTCGCCTAACAGTTTTCCCCTAAGTAGCTGTGATGGCTGCTGCTCTCGTTTTGATGGTCGTTCATAAAGAAGAAGAACTCGAGGACGGGCTAATGAGCTATGTTAAGATAAGGCCACCTGCTTCACTTCCCATCTCCCACTACTCAGCTAAAGTGCTCATTCAGTAATGCGTTTTTGTTGTTTCTCCACCTTCGTTAAGTGCGAGCCATTTCTCCTGATGATGTGAGAGAATGAATTATTTGGAGGGGGCCTATTGTTCCTACTTTAATGTCTGATGATTTAAAATAGCACTGCTTTTGAATAAAAAGAAAAAACCCAGCAAAATAGAAACATCTACATGACTTTATTTCACCTTGGTTCAAACCCTCTGGGAAGCTATTATCATTCTTTTTATGTGGTGAAAGAACAAAGAAAAGTCTGCAGCCTTTCTGAGTTTTTTTTGTGTTTTTTTTAAGGATGTTTTTGAGACAAAATTAAGATGGATGATAAGCGAGGCTGAAGATTTATGGGGTCTGTCTCGGCAGGTCCCTTGTTGCTAACCTGGCAGCGGCAAACTGCTACAAAAAGGAAAAACACCTGGACTTGGACAGCAACTGGGAGCTGGTGGAGAAAGCCAAGGTCTATTATATTGCGGTAAGTGAGACCCCTCTATATTCAGAGTGACTGTTCCCCAACTCTGTTAGCCAGAGGAGGACAAAATGTTAAGAGGCTTTATTCAGGAAATGCCTCAGCACGCCCTCGGCATTGTCAATATATCCATTCATCCTTTGTTGGGGAAAATGAGCTATGTTACCTATTGAGACAATACAGCTCCATTTCCCCTTTTTTTCTCCCCCGTCTTTGTGCACCAAGCTGCAGCGCAGTGTGAAATTGTTCTACATGTAATGTATTCATTCATTTCTTTTAACATGAAGACAAGCCAACAGGTGCTGCCAAAGTGTGAAAATTGATTATGCAAGTTCATTGGGCTTTACCCCCTCCACCCTCACCACCTACACAATCTTCCACTCAAACACACACACACACACACACACACACAGACAGATTGAGGGGGACAGATGTATGCTGCTACTGAGGTAATGTCTTCACTTGGAGCCTGTGGAGCAAGATGCCCTGTCGTGCTCATGTTTCACTGTTTGGGATTATATTTAATTCCCGCAGATCAACGTTTTTCTCTCATCTGAGGTCAAGACGATAACCCTGAAATCGCACCGCATTCCAGGCCTTTAAGCACTTCATTATTGGCATGAATCAGTGTTACAGCCAGTGGTGGTTTGCGTTATGGCGGGATATGGCTCGCTGCCCAGGGAGTCCTCCCATCAGCGAGCGACACAAGCAAACAAAATGTCTGCCATTTGCACTCCAGATGTGCGTTGTGTAAAACAGTCACGTGACATGAGAATTGGTGTCTGACTAGACCAGTGCAAATTCAAAGGGGACGTGTCACTGTCACTCAGACTTTGAAAGAATGAGAGAGAGCAAGACTGTGGAGGATAACAGATACAATTTGATCCGTTTTATCTTTTTGAACATGCTTCACTGGGAAATGTTGGCATCATTATAGAAAATCTCAATTTTTAGGAAGTAAACAGGCTGCCATAATAGCAACTACAGTAGCCCACTGAGTCAGTAATAGAAGATACTAAAGACATTTTAAAATATTAACTCAATATTTGCCTCTAAAGGCTAGGAAATCAAAATATTTTAAATCCTGTTCTTAAATTAAGTTACAAAAAATTATCTAAACATGTACATATATTACATGATGCACCAGTCACCAGTGATTACAGCCAAACCATTAACACAATCCTTGCTATAAAGGAAATTAGCTGGCCCTCCACACACAGCAAATTGCAAACTCTGCTGTAGAAGCTGTTATGATCCCATAATTTAGTGTTCAGTGAAACAAAAGCCAAGAAAATGTAGATAAAATAAATCGTTGCTTATGCTCGGCCCGTCCATCCTCCTGAGTTTGTGTGGTCTCATCTTTTTAGCCTCTGCTTCACATTAGCAAACATGGCACATCCTCTGCAAATTGGCAGTTGGGTTTTGCCCACATCCGACAGTCTTGTGCACAGGGAAAAGCTTCCGTGGGATTTTAAGGGGTGGGGTGGAGGGTGAGGGGTAGGGGGAGGATCGACGGGCCACAAATGGGTGTTTGTCAGTGCTTGGAATCTAAAATGCGGTTTGTAGCGTCCCTCTTGGGCCTCTTTGTCAAAACAGGGAGGGGGAGATCATTCGCTTTATTAGAGTCCCATTGGCACTTGTAAAGTACTTATCTAGACACACTGCCACAGCTATTCCCACTTAATACTGTGTGGCGTGTCTAGACTAGCATACACTGAGGCCTTCTCTCTCCATTAACCTTGTCGAGAGCACTTAGATGTATTTACCTAATTTACAGCTGGATTGTAAATTTTTCCCTCTCTCTGCCTTAACCTTTTCACTGTATTAATGTGCCTTGTTGATTTTTGTTCATATTAAACTGCTGCCGGGTGGTTTTTGCGGCCATGTACGCTTTGATCCGTAAATTTAATTACCCTCCTCCCCCACCCACCCCAAAAAAAGGAAAAAAAAAAGGCCCACACGTGTTTGTGTGTGCGTGCGCGTGCGCTACCACGTTTATTTGCTTGCACATGTGTCTGCGTCTGTCGGGGCATGCGTGTTAAGAAGGTGATTGATGATTCCTGGCAGAGGCTCTCTCAAGGTGCCTGCTACGATGTGGTGTGATTGGATGAAAACAGAATTATTAGAGGGCTCTCTCTCTTGCAGCCAGACTGGCTCATCATCCAGCAGCAGCTTCAGCAGCAGCAGCAGGGCTGGTGGCAGACGCAGAGCAGGGAGGCAGCACTGCCATTTCTCACAAAGAGACACACAGAGAGAAAGAGAGAGAGAGAGAGAGGGAGAGAGAATGTTGAACTCCTGCCAAATGTTTTTGTGGCAGGCTGTTGCTAGGAAATCTGGGTCCTTAGGCAAATCATTGCACAAAGACCAATAACAAAGGCGAGTAGAAGGAATGGCTAAACGCATTTCAGGCAAACCTTTTTGTTTTGTTTTTTTTTTCTTTGAATGCCATCGCCCTTTGCAGTGATGTGTACAGTTATTTCCTACCCTGACGACTGTAAGCATCAGAAATCGTAAAAAAGGGAAGATGAGTGACTCTAATTGGTCTAGGTGATTTGTGCATGCTGCCCCAGTTAGTCTCTCCCCCTCCTCCCCTCGTTGGCCTTCTGTGGACACCTTCCTCACCCCCTCCTCCTCATCCTCCTCCTCCTCTCCCTTTGCGCCCTCTTCCTCTCCTCCTCTAGTCTCCCAGACACACACATACAATTTGCTGTTAAACACTCCCCAGCATGCACGCACACATTCTGCAGCATACCACTGGCTTGTTTTTCTTACTACTGAGCGCATTGCCCTGTAATTTGATCTCCACTGCTTGATGCATCCTCCACGATGCCACTTTGAATTAACCTATGTCTGCCCCAGCTCTCCTTGGCCCCCTGCTAATAAAATGGCCTCTTCTAACTTACTCCGATTACTTTAAAAAAAAAAAAAAAAAAGGGTGGGGGGGCAAGAGGCCCTCTGTCTCATGGCCGTGTACAATGTAACTAACAGAAAGAGAGCAGAGAAACAAGACAATTGACTGTGAAAAGGCCTGTTAATGACTGGGCACAGATGGCCAGAAAATAACCCAAGGATAGACGCAGGAGACGCTCGCCCCTGCCAACTGGCCTGGTACACCAAATTCAACCAATGAGGCACAAGCTGCAGAGCTGTTAGGTCACAGATCCGATCACAGCTGCTCCTTTCCAATCTATCCTACGAGCTCAGTCCTCGTTAGCCACGCCTAGAAAATTTTAAAAAATTTAAATTTAGCATGATGAGGTCTTCTGGCACAAGATATCACAATATTAAAATGCCAAAACATTTGTCGTCTGGATCATGAATCTCTACCCAGTTGCAATCAGCGTGGCTGTTAACGGTTAACGCAGCCCAGGATGTGAAGTCGAGCATATTAAGCACGACATCCTGTTTGTGACTCCTCTTTTGAAGAATACAAGGAAGTAGATTCTGAACTTTGGATACTACTTCCTGCATACTGTCCAGACCGTTCTAGTGGCTCCTTTTCAAGAAAGCGACGAGCAGTAACGTAATTGTCTTTTTTTTTTTTGTGGCGTTGATGGAGACCTTTCCTCACCCAAAGCGCTCAAAGGTGGTTTCCTTTGTGGGCGGCAGACAGTACACAGCTGCTCCAAATCTTCTAAATTGTCATGTTACGAGCACAAATGCAATTGTATGCGATTTTACGGTGATTTTGTGATACACCAACACGAGTCGTCACTCGGAAAGAAAGCAATGATGTGGTTTTAAAAATTTATCACAAATAAAAATAATGAAGTGTGGCGTTGATTTGTATTTACCCTCCTATTACATGCTCCATTGCAACTTGTGGAACAAGGCATTCCTCCCATACTAATATGGGCAAATATTTTTGGAAGATTGTTTCACTTATAACTAATATTTGACATCCATATTAAGGAATTATTAACTTTAAACAAACTGCCATGTTTTGCTGAAAAAAATACTGTCAGTTAGTTTTGTCTTCTGTCCGGCATACTAAGATATTTGCATCAGAAAGTAGACCAAAAATATTTGGAAAGATTTTGGGGTTTTGCAGAGCTCTCTCTCCATAAATCTAAAAGACTCAAGGAGTCTTCTTGGTTGCTGTTTTCTTAAGGTCAAATGGCACAAAATATTATTTCTTGGTCAGCATTTGCAATACTTTGCGTAGTAAAATACTAAGACTAAAATTCTGAGTTTATCACCCTAAATACACTATTTCCACTGTGAAGCACGACGTTGGCTGCTTAAGGGAAATTCTTACTTTCTAGAGGGAAAGAAAGCATTAGTCATCAGGATAACTGGTCAGAGTTGATTTGAAGACTGGTGTAGCTAAAAACAGGAAAGAAAATGTGGCTGCAAAAGACCGGAGACTTCCAGCATCACAATTACGCCAAACATTCTCCAAACCTAAATCCAGTTGAGAGATGCCATCTGTCCAATCAGAGTTAACTTTATCTGTTTTATGAAGAGAAATAGACAACAAGTTTTAGTCTGAAATGTGCAGAGCTGGTAGAGGCAAGAGTTTAGCCTCATGGCCAAATCTCATGAATTGTCTCATGGGCTGGGTTTATTGCTACAAACCTACTAAAAAAGGAGCTTTTTTTTATGTTTGTTTTTCAAGGCACCAAAGCTAGTTGAACCAGAATGCCTCACACTGTTAACACTGGTACACTGTATACAGCATTAATTGCTGGTTGTATTCCTGCCCTCACTGCAGGGGAAAGCTGAGTTCAGCTTCAGTCACTGAAGCATAATATGCAAGGGAGGGAAAAAAAAAAGAAAAAGAAAATGAAGGCAAAGGCAGGAAAGAAAAGCGCAGCTCTGGCACCACGAGCTGCACGTCAGCCTGCTTACACCCCAGAGTGGCACACACACACTCACACACGCAGTTAGTCCACCTCACTAGTCTCCTTCAGTTTGCAGCCAAAAAAGCAGAGAAAGGTTTTCCACACACACATCCGACACCTCATCAGCCAGCCGAAGGGCTGATCAGCACAGAGGTGACTGCGGCTGCGTTTGTGTCCAACTCTGAGGACCACACTGTCCTCCCGCTAACCTTCAGACTGTCTTTCACTGTCCTTCTGCTCTCCATCCTTCCACTGTTCTGTATGTCTCTATCCCCCCCTTCCCTGTCTCCATTCCTCATTTTCCCTTCTTTCTTTCTTTCTTTCTTTCTTTCTCTTCCTCTCTCTTTCTTTTTCCTCTCTGTACTGCACCACTCTGCGCTGCCCCTGTCCTTCCACACAGCCAGGGAGAGATCACGAGGCAAAATGCAGACATGGGAGAGGAAGAAAGGGAGGGAGGATGGAGAAGTGGAGGGGTTAGAGAAGAAGAAGAAGGGGGGGGGAAAGAAAACTGGCAGGCTCCCTCTTTGTCTGCAGGCGATCAGTTACAGTCTTGGTTGCCGATGAAATTTAATCCCCACCGCATTTACATGCCAAGTTTGACTTCTGGCAAGTCTTATTAAATAGATTTGTAAATCATTTCATCTTGATTAGAATCTGTTCTCGTGGGATCAACTTTTTTTTTTCCTTGTTGTTGTTGTAGTTTTCATTTGCTTGTCTTTTTGTTACGTCTATCTCTACCGATGCTAAAAACGCAAAAAGTCAACCCTCACTTCATTTTCTCCCTCCGGTGAGCGTAAGCAGTAGGTTTTAAGGGGACAAAGAGCAACGGGAGCCAAATCCCGTCTGTCACCGGCCAAGCCCACTGTGTCAGCATGTCTCTCATCTCCAGAGGTCATGTCGGCAGCCGGGCGACTGCTCTGATGTGCCTTCCTCTTATTAGGCTGACACCACACACTCTTTTGCATGGAACAATGTCATTTCAAATTGCACCTAATCAGATGGGATTTTGTAATTGCCAACAAACATCTTATGAATATGAATTCATTATCGTTCAATTACAAGTCGACTGGATCATATTCGTCTGCTTATTTATTTTTTCTTTTCCCCCTCTCCCCCCCTCCTCCCCCCGATGGCCTGGGCCAATTATAGGATTTCAATCTTGAGGCAATCAAGTGATAAGGGGGAGGTGTTTAGTGTTTGCTGTCACTATATAATTCTCTCCAATGTTAAACATGCATCTGGGAGGGCTGCATTTGTCAGAAGGCTGTGCTTGGAGGTACACCTGCCTAATTGAGTGGTAATGAGCTGTCAGGAGTGTGGGCTCGGTGATTGGCTGCTGGCAGGGAGTCCCGTGCCAGTGGGGATGTATAGGCTGGCCCGGCCCTGCTGGAGAACCAGCCAGCTTTACGGCCCTGCAGGCCTGAGTGGGCGGAGAGTGGTGAGTTAGGGTGGAGAGGCCAGTGACGCCGGCTGTGGAGACATCCTGTGGCTCTCACTCAACCGTGGGATTTATTTAGGTTGTTTATGATTATCCTTTCTCCAGATTTAGTCTCACTTCTTCCTGTCAGAGTTGTGTAATCAGAGTTTTGTGTGTGTGTGTGTGTGTGTGTGTTTTAGTTATGTAAAAATACAATGTATATGTAAAATAGCAAGTTATTTCTTTTTATCTCTTTTTTTTAAAAAACACAAAAGGCAATTTTCTCTTTAACTGTGGCAAAGCCAGGATCTGCAATCAAGGTAATCAGCATAATTGCCAAAATGTAATTTTTTTTTTTTTTTGTTTGTTTGTTTTGTTTTTTTACTGTTCTGGCAGCAACATATCGAAGCAGCCGGCTCTGCACACGGCCGGTCTCCATGGACACTGATCAATAGAATCCTACTTCTGTTAAGGCACACACAATGCAGGGAGACATTTCAAATTCTGAAAACGAAAAACAATGGATCAACAAATCTCTGTTTGAAAAAGACCAAAAAGAAGTTGATTAAGTATAAGGGGGAAAAAAGACAAAAAAATCAAACCCTGTCTCGGTGAAAGGCGGGTACATATGTAAAAAATCAAAGCTGAAACTGAGCTGGACCCTCCAACATGATAGTGACTTGAAAACATACTAGTAAATCTACCAAAGCCTGGTCGAGGTGTAAGAAATAGAACATCCTGAAATGGTCTAGTCAATGCCCACATCTTTATTTCACCTAAGAAATAGAACATCCTGAAATGGTCTAGTCAATGCCCACATCTTTATTTCACCTAAATACTTTGGGGATACCGCTGACTTTTAAAGAAGAAGGGTGTTCTTTTGCTATGTTTTGTTTAAGAGGCACAACAATGTTGATTTTTGATGTTTACCTCTAAATGAATCACTTTTTTTCCCCAGAGATAAATAAAAACAAAAATACATAAGTGAAGGAGTTTTAGTATCTACGAATCTTGTTCACGAATGATGAAAAAATGGAGTGGGAGATTGATAGGAGGATTGGTTCAATGTTTGCAGTGATGCTATGGAATACGCTCCTTGAAGCATAGATACCTACAAGAAGGCAATAATCCTGTAGCAACTGAAGCATTGAAGAACTGGCTAACACAGAATAATATTTAACTCTGGCTCAGCCAGGTCTGAATTTATTAGGGAAAATGAAGATTAACGAGATGGCAAGGAGGATGTCCAACCTCAAAGATCTGAATGGGAGAGAGGTTTTTGGCTCTTGCAGCATTTTTTTCAGCTGGTTTTAGGCAGCTAGTGTGACGGCCTGATCAACCTGTTTTGGTTTGCATCCTAGGAAAAACGGCCGTGAAGACTAGACTGCTCTTATAGATTTATCCTTCTATAACTGTTGAAATGGAGAAAGAAAACTGTTGATGCTTATACAGATGGCTCAGCAATTAATAGCATGTAGAGATCCAGGTAATTATTATTTGTTTGGTTAACTCGTATTTTTGTTTTGAAAAGCCTCAATTCCAGCAGGTTATATTTTACATTAGAAATGCCTTAATGCAGCTTCTCTTAATCATCAAGCTGGAGCTCTCATCTGAAGGGGAACTGACGGACTTGCCAACAGCCTCTCAAAACGCAGCCATGAGAAGAGCAAATGTTTGCCACCTGAAACAACCCAAACTCATGAGGCTAATTCACGTTGAATGACTGTAATACTGTTTCGCTTTGGCCTCGGATGATTGCTTTTGTTGGCAGCAGCGAGGTTTTTTTGCAACCAAAGTACGTCTGTTGTACAGGAAGTGCACAGCCACGGTCAAAAATTTACCGTACAATGGGTGCATATTACCGGCCTAGCATGAGTAGCTGCAGGTTGAGAAAGGCTGCAGGGAGTGCCAATGTAAACTCCTGTCTGAGGCCAAACTGAATCCTCTTATTGTGAATACGTGAATGAGTTACTCTGACTGCGTTTCTGGTGTGCACTGGCAACAGTCGAGTTTGTTTTCGTTGCAGTTGGTGCAGGAAATCGCAGTTGGAGGTGTCTAAATCTTACATACCATCACGCAGCGTGAGGTGTTTTCAGGAAATATTCATATGCCTCCAATAAGAGCTTAATCTGCATCAGCGCTGTCTTATGAAGGCAGTTTATTTGCTCAAGATCAGCATAAACATTGTAAATTTTAGAAGAACAAGTAGGTTTGGGATTGTTTACAGAAAGAAAGTCAAAGTTCGTCTCATTTGGTTATTCCAGAGGACAGCTTCTCATCGTACCAAACAAGATCTATTTTAGTTCAGAATTATTTGACGTCGTTAGGTTTTTGTCGGAGTTGTTTATTTAAATGCAAAGTTGGCAGGGCCTGCGCTGGAATTGTTTTGGTAAGCTTTATTTACAATTAATTATTGGAACATTTTTGGACCACGCAGGGTTCCCAGGCCCGTATTGCTTAAGCAGCAATCACAGACTTTTCCTTCTACACCCACATTTACCTTGTAAAAAGCGTTTTTCTTCTGCGGCGAGGTGGAAAAAACACCATGTTCTTTCACCCCCCCTCCCCAACTCCCCAGATTACTATGTGCGTCTGCACCACCAGCAACAACAGCTCTGTTTTCTGCTGGATGAAATAGTTCCGACTTAATGATATTTCTGCTTGCCATCACCTTGTCGCCTCTCTCCCTCTGCTTCAAAGCCCCGCGGCATATGTGGGCCTCTTTATTCATGAGACCAAGTTGTAAAACACTGAATAATGTTTCAGTGCTACAGTGGGAGTTTGTGGCCATTTGTGTGAGTTCCACAGCTTAATTGAATAGCCTGAGTAATTATTTGTCAAGTAATGCCGAGCAGAAAATAAATAGCCACTTTGCGGCTGTGAATTGTGCCTGATAGCCATGTGTTGATACTCTCACCAGGGAGAGGAAAAACCTGCTCGACTGGCTAAGTATCTGATTAAGATTCACATGATGGAACCGCAGACGCTTTAGGATAGCATGTCTCCTGGGCAAAGATGGTGAGCAGAGTTAAGTGTCAGACAGTGTTACATTATCACACTGAAGCATGAAGCCATGGCTTAATAAATACTGCTGGAATATTCTTGTCATAAATGATCCGTACCTCTCGGGTCATGTTAACCAGATTTCCAAAGTGTCCGGCAAAGACGGGCGACTCGATAGGAGATGCAGTGGCAGGCAGAAGTATTTGTACCTCTTGAACTTTTTCTGCTTCTGTCACATTGCAACCACAAACTTACATTTATTACTTTTTTTAATAGATGCATCATTTTCAAAATGCTTAACATGTCAATTCCTGAAAAGAGGTGACCATGCATTTGTATTCAAGTCCCCAAATTTATTCTCTTAATTATTATTTCATTCTTTGTCCAGGCCTTTCTCCTAGCTGGATGTCCTGGTGGGTTTTAAGTTGTGTTTTGATGTTCAAAGTTTTGCGTAATGATTTATAACCTAACGTCTCTGTAGCGTTTCCGCGACCTTTTTGCTGTGTTTCCTGGGTCTTTATGAAGCCATTTTCTCACAAACCTGTAACACCTTTGCAGAGCACATTATTTACTAACTAGGGAACCTCCGAAGGTAAGTGGTTACCATTTATTTTATTTCCAGGTGTAAGAGTAAAGACAGCTGAAATAAATGCTACCTTTTTTCGTTTTCTGTTAACGGAACCATGAAATAGCACTAGTAATTGTTGGTCTGTGTAACAAAAGCTAAATAAAATTGACTGAAGTCTGTTATAATGTCACAGAATGTGAGAAAGTTGAAGGGTTATAAATACTTTTGCAAGTTACACCATTAGACACTGTTCATTGGAAAGTGTTCTAATATTTTTTAATAGGTTGTTACTCTCATTTATACAAATACACTTCTAAATATTTAAATTCTTGCAACACAATTTAAAGCTTCTCATGAGTTTTGTGTTACATTTAACCAGGCATATTAATATTTTGTACTCACCTGTGATTTTTTTTAGATTCACACACTGAGGCCTGGATCAGAGTCGGCTCTTGTAAGACTGTAGTTCTCTACTGGAAGAAGGTGGATCGCTTTCTCCTACTCTGGGTCAGGCTCTGCCTCAAGCAGAGCAGCTTAAGTGTCTTTCTTTCTTGTTCCCTGCGTGATGGTAGGATGAAGCAGGAAATGGATAGGGCCTTGTCGGCGGTAATGCGGCCGTTTCTACGATCCGTTGCGGTGAAGAAAAAGCTGAGCCTTGATTTACCAAAAGGCAGACCCAGAATTCACTGGAGGGACAGTGTACCCCTCTTGGTCTGAGAATGACGGAAAGATTCCCAAGAAGGAGTTTCAGGGCATCATAAAGGGATGGAACGTCGTGTTTTCCCTGCCGGAGCTGTTACCCCTGAGACTTGACCTTTAATAAGTGAACAAACAGCATCATGAAAACCAAGGAACACAGCAGAGAGGTCAGGAATATAATTTATAGTGCGGTTAGGTTATAAAACATCATTCCAAGCAAACTTGAGGTAGAAGGCGCTCTGGTCAGATGAGGTCAGATTTAACCTTTTCACTTAAATCCAAAATGCAATGCGTAGGATAGCTAATATTACCCATCAACCTGAATACACCTCTTCCCAGTGTGAATTGTGGTAGATGTATAATGCTGTGGGAATGTTATTTTTTTTCTTAAAGAGGGAAGGTGAAGCTGGCTAATCAGTGGAAACTTGAATGGAGCTACATACTGGACAATTCTGAAGGAAATTCTGTTAAAGCCTGGAAAAGACCTGCGATGGAGCTTTACCTTCCAGCAGGACAGCAACCTTCAATGTACAACCAGAACTACAATGGAGGATTATTATTATAGTTATGTGAAAGGTCTAGTGAAAGTCGATTAGAATTTAGTTGCATTGCTTCAAAACTGGTGTTCCCACATGTTATTAAGCCAGCTTGAGCTATTTTAAAAAGATGAATGAGCAAAACCTTAAAGGGTCTTTGATATGTATTTTCCAGGTACATAGAGCCATTTTGAAGCACAATTAAGAGACTATATTACCTTCAATTGTTATGAAAACACTGCATTTATCAAAAAGGCTTACAATAAATCTGACTTCATAATTTGACACCATGAAATTGACCTCTGTGTCTTTAAGAAGCTTCTTCTCTTTGTGGTCCTCTTCTCCTCCTTTCTGCCATTTACAACCATTCTTAGCGGCGCTGGACTGAGAAGTAGTGTATATGATGAGCTCAGCAGATGTACCAGGTGTTTGCTAATTGCTGCTGTCGCTAGTCTGAAGGAGCTGAGTGTGGGAGGTCTGATGGAGAGGTACTTTGTGAGGCGGAAGTTCGGATGGAGACTGCAGCTACAAGGAGCAGCTGGGGGCATGTTTTTGATGATGAAATAACATTATAGCATAATATAAATCTCAAAAAGGTTGATTTTACATAATGCTGCCCCCTTAGTAGCTGGTAGAGATGTAATCCAAAAGACTTGCAGCCGTGATTACATCCCCCTTAATTTCAAAATGCAGTCAAACTCCCAAAATGCCAAATGGTTGTGACCCCGGAGAATTGTAATAACGTCTTGTGCCTGGGCAAACCATTTATCCATTTGAATGGATTTGGTCTTGGTTTTTATGACTATGAGCTAAATTTTCTTCAAGTACTTTTTAAACTCTTTATGAGCTTCAGCATTGAAACAAAGTACTGGTTTGTTTTTATTAAGCATGTCTGTAGTGAACACATGCAGTGGAGTGGTCCTTGTTTTTTCCATGCATGGTCCCAGTTAAACATGCACTACCACTTTGACCTTATCTATTGTTTCTCAAGTGTATATTGTAAGCAGCTTTGGAGGCTTTATAAAGACTTAGCCAGCAGGGCTGCCGTTTCTCTGGTGGAACATTTGGACCTCTGGCAAGTGTCAGATTTTCAGCTGCACATTAAATCTCTTAACCCAGTTCTTCCTCTCCCCTCCCTTTCTTCTCAGTGTCCCTCTTTTCTCCACCCCCCCCCCCCCCCCCCTCTCTCTCTGTCTCTCTCTCTCTCTCTTCCTGCCATGCTAACAAGCTGGCTGTGATTTATTTTTCATGTGTGGCATTGCTAGTCTCCACTATTTTTTCCTCCTCTCTTTTATTTCTTGAGCCTCTAAAGTCTTGTGCCAGTGGTTAGCCTGGTGCCCAGCCCCTGAGGGGGAGCGGGCACGGTGGAAATGTAGCCAGAGCAGCTGCACATCACCCCGGCTGGGCAAAGTCCTCCAGATGCGCCGTCTCTGGCCTCCCAGAGACGCTTTGATTAGCACGTCCATCATTATTGGCCAGCTTGAATGTCATGCACCGCGAGCCCAGTTGTCTAACGCCTCCGGCCGGCCAATGGGGACCACTCCCTGCAATTACAGATACGGCCGCTTGTTCCAGTTCGGAGGCGAAGCCAGAGAGAGCGCCAAAGTGCCAAACGATTGTCGTCCTCTGTAAATAGAAAGCAGACATCTTTCCTTTTTGATGTTCTTTATGTGCGTGCTTTATTTTTCAGATGCTGTGGCGCAATCACATTTGAAAGCGTTTTGCGCTCCGCACATAACAAGAATGGTGGGGAGGGAGCAGAGAGGGGGGGGGACCAATCAAAACAATAACTGTGGTTCCTTTTGACAAAGCCCTTGGCTCACAGTTGTCAGAAGATGTAAGCTGACTCATCCACACAAGAAGGGCATGTATCCCTGGGAGCGAGGGGCAAAACGCTATGATGAATCCTCCCCTCTGTGCTTGCCACTCTCCAGTAAGCCTGCTTGGATTAATTACATGACTAGTAGCCGGTTTAGTCCCATTATTATTATTTTATTTTTTCTCCGTCTTGTAAATAGTTTTGCTCATTTGCTTTGCCCGGATTGTATTCTGCTCAGGACTTTTCAGCTTTGCTCAGTGGAAATAAGAATGCATTGATTATTTTCCATCTCGCAAATATCCCACCAGCTGAGGAATAACATGCCTTCCCCCTAATTGGTTTGTTTATCTTGAGCAACAGACTCCGGGTTTGTTTGGACTCTGGCTGGCATCCACTCTCTGCACCGCTCCTCAGCGTGATTACTCACCTTGGGAGGAGGCTGCCGTGGCAAGGTTGATGTTCCCCACGCAGACATCAGGCTGTCATTCTTGCCGCTTATGTGACATCATTTGCCAAGACAGATTTGTTACAGGAGAAATAAATTCAGGCCTAAAAAGGGATTGATTTAAGGACAGGCTTGCAAGTAGGGAGAGGGGAAAGGAAAAAAAGTCGACAGGAGGGATGGGGGCTCACAGGCACATTTCACCACTCAGAGGGCTCGGGCCAGATCCAAATAAGCTGCCAACAGAAAGATAGATTCTGGCTTCATGTATAATTGATAAACTGTATGTTCTAGGTGTCAGCTTTAAAGAGGGAGCTAGGACTATATCAGGAAGCTATTTTTCCCTCTCTGAGGCAAGCATCATTTTTATTTTGTCCTCCCCCGTTCTTTGGCTTATCTCCTCGGTTCAGAAAGTCCCGTTGAAAATGATCGCTTTGCTTTGAAGGCGACAGTTTAGGAAGTGCGGCATTAAGAGCACATCCTGTTCCTGTGCCTATTAGGAGAGCCGGAATAGGGCAGATAGCCATCTGCAGAAAGTTGACTGAACATCCCGATGTTATCGGGATTAGCCATCTCACTCTTGACACCTCGCACATTAATATTAGCTATGGGAGAGTGTATCCTGCTGAAAGCAGCATAAAAGGATTAATGCAGCTCTTATCCTTTTGGAAATAATGCTCTTTATTGAGCGGATCTGACACTGCAGAGGCTAATGATGACATTGAATGGAGCCAGCATAAGTAATGGTGTATCATCCCGTGTCATGCAGGCAGAACAGTCGCTATTTGCATTCCAACAGCTCAAACCGTATTGATTGTGCTGAAGACTTTGGCTTGTTTTTCCCGTGCAGCGGTGTGAGGGGTGTTACTCAATCATCAGCGTCCTGTAGATAATGGCGGTCCTCTCCCGGCGGGTCCAATGACACGCTTCGTTCATCGTTATGCAGCATGCAGCGGCGTCACCTCTCAGCTCTTTGGGTGGCAGCGGTCCCAGCGCTTTCTACAAAGTTTTCACGCCCATTGGACCTTTCCTCATTTTTCTCACCTTACAGCCATAACATTTACTGTGTTGCATTAGCATTTTATGTTGTGGACCATCACAAAGCAGCCCATGAGGCAAATCATAGGTTGTTTCTCATTTGAAATGGTCTTAAAGAAAAAAACAAAAAGTGGTGTGCATTTTTTACTGTGATTACTGAAATAAATTCCAGTCCAAGCATCAGCATTCAAAATTCACCTCACTTGTAAATAAGTTAATCTGTGTGTAATTCTACTCCAATGTTAAATGCAGCTGTTCTGTGAAGGTCTCAGAGGTCAGTTGAGAATAAAAGGCATGATGAAGACCAATGAACACAACTATTAATTTAGGTTCATTCTTGTTTTGAGCACATTTAAAGGCAATTGTAAAGAAATCTGGAACAACAAAAGGAGATGGCTTAAGAAACCAAGTAAACAATAATGTCAAGGTAATCAGCTTTAAACAATGACAATTTTAAGTAAAAGTCCTTGGAACCTGTAAAAATAGATCAGTAGATGGTCAGAGATAAAGTTGTTGAAAAGAAAAAAAACATCAAAAAATGACTTCCTACTGTTTACTTCAGAGTTGATTGGAGCGAAATACAAGACAATCCTGGAAGAAAACATTCAAAAAAGGCTTAAGATGGGGCGAATGTTCGTCTTCTAGCAGGAAAATGGTTTAACGTTTTAACGGCAGGACCTAAATCCAAATAACAAACTTGAGAATTGATGTTCACAGGCTCTGTGAACATCAATTCTCAAGTTTGTTCAGTCTGAACACTAAAAGGAGAACATTCAGTTTCTAGATGTGACTTCACTGAAAATAAAATATACTGTCCATCAAGAACCCTAGTTATTGTGTCCTGTGAGGCTAAATATTTCAAAAAGTGGTGTGATGGTTCCCAAAAAAACTTTATTCTATAACTGCGGCAGAAAGTAGTTAAAAATATTCTTGACTCACCTAAAATGCAATCCACACATTTAAATTGGTAAAAAAAAAAAAAGCCATAAACCTTGCGTCACATTCCTGTACGTTACAATTATGCACTGCTGTGTGGCTAAAACGTGGAAAATGTTTAGTATTTTTTTAACAATTCGAAAACTTTTGCACGACACTGTATTCAACCTTCTTGGCTTTCAAACGCAGCGCGAGGGGGGTTAACGCGGCTTCACCCGCCCACATTAATACAAATAATTTCATATCCTGCCATTCAACTGTGAGAGTTTTAGAAGTACAGCTTGTGCCACTAAAGCTGTTCTTGTGCACCAAAGGAGGGTGGAAATCCAACTCTGTACCCTGTCATTTCCTTTTGACACAATAGATTGGAGAAAAAAAAAAAAACAAGTTATGTTTTTTTTTTGTTTTTGCAGAGGACTTTTAAGTGGAAAACAATTCCATGATTGCTATTATTTTTTTAATCCCCCCTTTGTGCTCAGAGTTCAGAATGAAGCTGGTTTTAACAGGAAATGTAACAGCAACCAGGCACATGGTTTGAAACTAAAATGATTGTGATTCAGACAGAAAGAGAGAGAGAGAGAGAGAAAGGAAACTCCTTGAACCTCAAACACAATTTGATTATAAAGAGGTTAAACAACTGTAATAATAAATCTGTCAAGTTTTTAATACAATGTGCCATTTAGTGTGAGCATTATAACACTGAGAGGCAGACAAGTGGCCATCAGCTCCACCTGAGAACATTGCTTCTGCTCTTTTTTTGCTAAAATTGCTGCTTCCCCCTTGGTGTTATATAAATATATGATATTCTCCTTTCACTGACAGGACACTAACCTTATCAATCAAAGCTGTTTTCTCCTCCCTTCCAAGGACTCATGTTGATTTGTTTTAAGTGCGGTCTCCTTTGGTGGTTTTAATGGGTACATTGCATTCTCATTTCAGCGCTGCCTCCCTGCTTCTTAATGAGCTGATAAAGCCCCAATTATCGAGGCAAATCCCGGATTCTGATTTGCATTACTGACTCTCGTTTTACCACACACAGCGGAAATGTGCATGATTGAGGGCTCTGGGATGTTTGCCTGCCTTTCCAGAAGTTTGCGTGGCGTCGTGTGTGTGTGTGTGTGTGTGTGTGTCGATGTGCATGTGTGGAGACACAGGAGATGGCCGGATTAGATTAGATACAGCAGAGGCTGCACGGCGCAGGCCGTTTGTGCTCTGAATGTGATTTGGTTGGGAGATTTGGAGCCCACTATGGGCCCTCGTGATGGGTGAGGGGACAGACTGGCAGTGACAGTGGGGTGGTAATGCCTCTGAATGAGGAGCAATGGCCTCTGTTCGGCTCCCACCCTCCCATCGCCTAAAGCCCAGCTGTTTTCCCAAGCAGCCTCGACCGTCTGCGATTCTAGAAATGGGAAACTTTTACAACCTTTGTTTCAATAGATAACCTCAGATTTTAGTACGTTAGAAGGAGAAGCATTTACTGTTTGGTTAATAATTGGCGCGTCACTATTGAGTCAAACCAAAGACTGGAATGGGATCACAAGTCCAGGTTAGTTCTGGAGGAGCTGCAAAGATACACAACTTAGGTGGGAGAATTTATTTTTAGATCGATCCACAAATCTGACCTTCATGGAAAATTGCTGTAAGAAGCTGAGCTTGCAGCTGGCAGAAGCCAAACATCCAAACTGCAATGGTAACTGGAAAGTCTTAATTCTCCTTTAATCAGTTGTATAAATGATCGGTTGTATAAAGCTTCTCTCCTGCGTAAAGTTAGTTTGCCTAAAGTGCCGCGGTTCACAGTCTTGTACTTCGGTCAACAATGCCGAGTCTTAAAGATGAGAGAGGCGAGCAAAATTGGTTTTAATTTTGCTTTAAAAAACACCACAGTGAACGTTTGGATAAAACCGCGGTAGCATGTGCTTAGTATGATAATGACTTATCCTTCCACCAAAGCACAACCAATCTACAGTTAACATTTCTAAATTACGTCTGAAACGCAATGACTTCTTTTAAACCTTCCTGAATAAGCAAACCTGGAAAACTGAGATGTTTGGTTTGAGAAAATAGAACATTTTCTTAAACATTTTGTTTTTGAAAACAGGCATTTTTACATTTCAAGCTTACAAAGTTAAAAATGCTACACTGCAGTTATTCTGATTAAGTTTTTAATTGATTGACAGCCCTGATTAACATTTGAATGTTAATCCAGTGTTTTAGATTTACTAAAATAAAATTAAAATATTTAAAAAATGTATTTTTATTAAAAAAAACAAAGTGTAAAGACAGAGGCTAATGCATATTCCCTGATGCATTAATGTGGCTATTCTCATACTTAATTCTGTGCAGGGTTTAACAGAAGCAGTAGCATAATTTTCTATTATTTTAATTTTTTATTATTTATTAAAACAAGCAAAACATTAAATCAGCCCAATTTGGAACCACCAGTCCAGACCTCAAAGAAAAGCGGAAACCAGTACCAGCCACTAACCGCCCGAACGGAGCGCCTTCACCCCTGGATGCGGGATCAAAGATGTGTTCATATCTGCGTCCCAGACTGCATATGAAAACCCAGATTTGTTTTTCCTGCAGCCTCGTATCTTTGGCTCTCTCGGCCTCCTCTTGGTCTCGGAAAGTGAAACATCATGTCTAGAACTTTGGCATGGAGAGCCCTGCAGCTCATGAAAAATGCATTCGCTCCAGCTCTCTTTCTAACTCCTCGCCTCTGATACTCTTGTCATATCATATCCATGTCATGTCAGTATGTGTATTAATTATGTAGCAGGCACAGTTGAGCAGACAATATTGATGCATCCCAACCAGACACTCTTATGTATATATAACTAGCCGTACTCGACTTTGGGGTATATATTGGAGAGTTAACCAGAGACGAGATGATACTTTGTTTGTCCCTGTGAGTAAATAACTCACAGGAAGCTTATTCTTTCCATCTGCCTGTCCCTTGGGCTCTTATTTATTTATTTATTCTTCTTTTACTGTCTCACGCAATTCAGCCGTTCTGGTCACTTTTTTTTTTTTTTTCCGGTTCAGCTGAGGTGCCCGACCCGGTAGCACCTCGTGGGTTTTAGCATTCCTTTTCATTTGCCCGCTCACAATCTCACAACACACATTCAGACAAATGGCACCCAGCAGCACCTCTGGAGGTGTCCCAAACTGCAAAGCTAATTTGTTTCTTTGGGACCAGAATTATACATGAGTAAGAGGTTATATTGTAATATCAAATTGGTTAACAGTTACACACATGCCAGATCCTACTGTTTTTTTTTTCTTTCTTTTTTTATGAGTTCTTTCTGTGATGTAGACTTATAGAAGTGTGATAGCACTTGAATATGTTTTTCCTGACTTAAGCAGATATCAGGAGACATGACAGCGTTTTCCTTTTTCTCTTACAAAACACTTTCTCAGGATTGAAACCACAACAGACACCTTGGAGATATTAATCTTCTTCCAGCAGTTAGATTAAAAAGCAGCAATTTAAAAAGGACAAGGAGAGACTTAAACCCTTTTTAGCAATTAAGTAGGGTCTCTGTGTTCCTTGTATAAATTGTGTAATGAAGGCATAAATTAAGCCGGTAACCCGTTGCTGCCAACAACTTAGTCAGCATTGATCGTGTGTGTTTCGCAGTGTTGGAGCAAGTGTCTTACAGAACGGTGATTGCTTCGGTTTGGCAGGAATAATTGGAAGTTCAAAGCTTCGATCTGCAGAGTGTAGCCTGGGGATAGGTTTCTGAAGAAGCTGACACTTCAGACGTATTATGAAGCCATCATGTCTAATTTGCAAAGGCCTCTTTTGTAATTTACCCCCAATTCAGAGGAACAGTCTCCTGCTCCGCAGCACAATGCACACTCGGCTCGCATTGTTCACGCTCATTGGAAGAGACACCGAGTGAGTGATTGTTGGAGCTCAAATAATGTGCAGCACTGTTCCTGTCATATTTGTTGCTGTGTAATGGTTCCTGATTTGCAGTTTCCTGCAGCGCCTTCTTTTTTTTTTTTTTTTCCTTCTTTTGGTTTGTTGCAGAGTAGATGGCAATGCATCGTGCTGTATACAACAGCATTTTTCTGTGCATCCAGTCCAAGCCGCTTGTTTACAACTCGCTGCCGGAGCAACTGCTTGACAGATAAAGGGGGCCTCAGAACGTCAAGCAAATGTTTTTTTTTGGGGGGGGTGGGGCGGAGCGGAGGAAACCTCTTCAGAGAAAGGATGGGGGTTTTCCACATGCCGCCCAGACTATCTCACATATTGAGTTTGTCTGCGTGCATCTTTGAAGATGCAAATGTGTCAACCACATGTAACAAACCACCCAGCGAGGAGCTGAGATGCTGAACTGGCTTTCTCACGGCTCCTAAATGGCTGCCAGTGATCTTCAGCGGCTCTGCATGTCTGCGAAGCTGGCGGTTCCTTTTTTTTTTTTTCTTTTTTTTTAATAGTGTTTTTGTGGGATATCGAATAATTTGTGCACATTTATCACTGGACAAAAATGTCTTGCTAAAACCGCACGAGGAGATGCAAGAGTGTTCGGCTGCGTCGTTTTGTGTGCGCTCTTGCTGCAACCTATTGTAGTAGAGTGTATGTGGAAGTGGTTAACGCTGAGTAAAAATTTATTGAGTTTCCAGTAATATATTTGGTAAGGATCAAAAAAGTCCTTTACGTTTTTGTCAACTTTTCAACCACAAACTTCTGCGTATTTTTGTTTTGTGAGAGAGCAGCATGAAATGCAACATAACACGTGAAGTTGAGTGAAAATAATGGATGGATTTCAAATATTTTCAGCAACGTAAGGTGTGACCTGCTTGTGTAATCACTCCCCTTTACTCTGATACACCTAAATAAAGTACAGTGTTACAACTACCTTCAAAATCTCCTTCTTTCAAGTTTTTTGGGGTGAGCTTGACTCATCTAAACACAATTTGTTTTGCCCATTCATTGAAAAATATCAGAAGCTTAGAAGTACGTGTGACTTCTAAGTGTGTGTGTGTGTCTGTGTGTGTGTGTGTGTGGTTTGCAAAAAATATGTGATGTTATGTTGCATCAAGGTTTTCACCAAGGTGCTCATCAAACCACAAATGCTCTTGATTTTTTTAAACCGTCATGCATAAAACAGACCCTCGACTGCAATGCTGGTAATCAACAAATAAGAGAAGTTAATAAAAGTTGCACAGACTAAACAGACAATTCTGAAGATTGCAAAAATCTGCCTAAACGTTACCCTATTAACCTCCAGGTTGCTGGAGGCAGAGGATAATTTGTGTCACAAAGGTCAAACAATCTCTTGAAAACCTTCCATCATCACGTCAAAAACACAATTACGCATGTTTACTTTTCTCTGTCACTCAGTAAACATGTCAGGTTTACTGAGTGACTGAGATGCTGCAATCATTCCTCCATCTTTCCATCTATCCTTTGTCTAGACCCGTTTGGCACTAGCTATCTCTAGCAGGCTTTAGGCGAGAAGTAGGGTATCCCCCCCAACTAGCTCATCCATTCATCGCATGGCAATACACAGGATGAATAATACACACACTCAATTTACCTAGCATGCCTGTTTTTGGACTGTGGAGTACCAGGAGAGAACCTACACACAAGCATGGGAACAACATGCCTATTTAGTTAATGCAAGGCAGCGAGCGGTGCAGCCAACGGCGAGATCAGCAGACGATAAAAAAAAATTACATTTTAAAATGGAAGTTTCATTTTGAAAGGAAATCCTAACAGCTGGGAATTTTATGACGGTAATAATTAAAACCGATAAATGTTTCATTCCTGCTCATCACTATACTGCAGTAAAGAAATATGAATGCACACGCTCAATTAAGCACTCATTGTTTTGGGCTGTCAGACAGAAAATTTGCGCTTGCAATATGACAGAATGTAGAAAAGTTCAAGAAATAATGTTGCAAGGCTCTGTAGAGCCTAGTCAAAAGTTTTCGTGCACTTTATCCTTGAATCAGGCAAACAAAACCAAGGAAATTCAGCACATTATGGCATTTCTCTTCAGACAGAGAAGGCACTTTTACATTATTGATGTTTCCCCTTTAGCTCTCACCTATCAGAGTGTCATCCTTCTGCTTGGTAGTAGTCCTGCAGTGCAACAAGTCATGTTTCTGGCTCTCAGTTCAGCTTCTGCAGTGAAAGGTCGGGGTGATATATATCCCATCCTGTCGCCGTTTCAGTGACTTACACGCCCCAAGCTGGAAATTTTACAAGGCCCACCCAGCTTGTCGAGCACACTGACAATAAATCAATCACTGTGAAACATTTACGTTTCACACACACTGCTAAGCTTCACCTTTCCCTCGCTTGGGCCTAATTTGAGAGTCATCAGTGGCCCCCGTCGTCAGGGGAAGCCCCCTTTGCTTTGTCATGTCAATATTCGTCTGGTGACCTCCAGCTGAGGCTGGAGTCCGGCTGCTCTTTCTGCACACGCTGATTTGCATTTGCCAGGACGCTTGTGTCGGTGGATGGCATGCTGTGGCTGCCTCGTCTCCTTGTTCCTGATCCTGCTGCTGCCACCCTCTCTCTGTCTTTTTCAACTATTTTTTTCCTCTTTTTTCTTTTTTTTTTTTTTGAGACGGAAAGGTTTCTTGATTCCTAGCATGCCGGAGAGGGGTCCTCTGAGGATTACATTGGCTAAGCCCTTATCACTTCAGGAAATTCAGTGCTTAAAAAAAAGTGGTAGGAGTAAAAGAAAAAAAATCAAGGAGGGGAGTGTTGTTCTTTTTAAGTTTCTTCCTATTCCCAAGGAAAGTTATTACGGGTTTGAAGAAAAGTCCTTTTTTTTGGCACTCAAGTTTTCTCGTAACTGCATTGCATATTTCATCCTTCCTCTTCTTCAATTTTTTTCCCTCCTCCTTTCCAAGCGGCTGGTGGAATTTCAGAAGTGGAAAATGTGAAGGCAGGTGCTTGAGAGAAAGAGAGAGGGAGAGAAGGTTTGGGGAGGGCTGTGCTCACTGGGAAGCAATGTTAAACATCCAGGGGAAATGTTTGTTATTCTAATGGGATACCACCATGGTAACAGCTTTTAGAGACTCCCAAGGCTTTGTACGGAGTGCATGCACGCATTCATCAATCTCGCCTAATTTCTTTGGGGAATTAGCAAATATAATCAGTCCCTTTTCTCCGAGTTCTCACCTGTTTATCGACAAGAATATTACGGGGAAATTTAGCAGAACGCGACCCTCTTGGAGGTGGGGGAAAGCGATGCACGGGCCATTAATATAAATCACAAATTGCGGCGTGTTGCTGAATGAATTCAGAAGTCATTAGTGTTCCTTTTACGCTGAATGACAGACAGATAGAATAGCTTACATTTTGCCCATACCTACTTGCTTTGAAGAAAGAAAATCCTTGGAAGGGAGACCAAAAGCTCTTTTGCTTATATTACATCTTCAGGTTAAACATGCTCTAAAGGTAATGAATTATGCTATTTTGAAACTTAATACGTTTACAAGGATTTGAAGTAAATTGGAGTGAACTCATTTACATAACTTGACGGGGAGAGAGAGAGAGAAAATAAAAAGACCCTCACTGACGCCATGCCTTCGTCTTTTTTGAAAAGGCTCCAGTAACCTGTAAGCCTCCTTTCAGTTCTTTACCTTTTTTTTTTCTTCCTCTCTGCTTCTGCAGATTTTCTTAAGTGGCTTATGTGAATTGCAGTTGCCACATTGAAGCGGGGAGTGTACTGAATAATTTTCTCCCTTAGCCGTGACCGTCTAACAACAACAAGTAAAACCTGCGCATGTTGTGATGGAGAGCTTTTCACCCGCAGCACCGCAGCACTGTAGGAGTGCAGCCTTACCTAAAGCTAAGCCTCCAGCTGGAACAACTTTCCATCAAACTCACAACGCCGCTCTCTTATCTTCTGGCATTTCTCTCTGATACAAATAGCCAGGACATGATATAGCCGGCTACATGTCATTTCTGGTGTAGTCCCACCAACCCGGTCTTTGTGAAATATAATGCTTTTAACTCACCAGATTTTTTTTTCTTGCCTTGGCTGTGTTTTTTCCATCTGTAGCTCAGACAGAGACCACTGTGTTTGCTCATCTTGGCCAGAGGCCAAAGGGTCTTTTTGATATAATCCCCCACCATCGATCAGACTTTGTTTACTCTAACATGGTTTCTCTCCCTCCAGCAATTAGAAGGCAACCTTCCACCTCCTGCTCTTCAGACTGGCTTTATACGTTTATTTTTCCCTTAAGTGGTAATTTTTCATGTTGCAGCTAAGCTCTTAGAAATGTGGGTGTGTATTAGGTAATTGATATTCTTCAACCAGACGGGCATGAGACGAACCTAATTCCCAGTGACCAAAAAGTGTTTTCACTGTACCAAAGGTACATTAATTAGGTATGATTCCCCCATTTATTTATTTATTTCACCACCTAAAAGAATGCAAAAGACTCCTTTATAGTATTTAGAAATCAAATAAAAAATACCATTCCCCTATCAGGAATATAAATATGCATTTATGCTCTCAGAAAACTTGTAGAAAGAGATTGAAATCCTTTTAATGTTAAATCTCTAAATGAATCAAACCTCTCTTGTTTTTGGATGACTAAAGAAGACATTAGCATCGTTTAATACTCCTGTGCTGTAAACAGCAGGCTGTGTGCCGTGTACGCCGCTTCGAGGTCGTAAACCGTTCACACTGAAATCTGATTGTGGCCACATTTAATAAGTAGTAAGAACGACCAGGCAAAAATATTGGTATATTGGCAAAACTTTGGTGTGAAGCATTAAGATCTGCCATGTGAAGTCGAGTCTGAAGTAGTTTTTTTCTTTTTTGTTCTTTTTGTTGGGTTTTTTTGCAACGTAAGTGAAACTCGAATCAGAGTCTCAAACACAAGTCGCCACCTCTGCTTAACATTTATGTGATGTCTTGAGTCGGCCTGTCACATAAATTCCCAATAAATAACGTTGAAGTCTGTGGTAGCAGTGGGGCCAGATGTCCCATTGCAACAAGGGATGTAAATGCTTTTGCAAAGCTCATGTATTTCCGTTCCTATACAGAGTAAGTTGGACTTCAAAGCGCAGAAAGTTGTCAAAATAAAGCCAAAAAGTTGTACTTCCCTGAGGTGGAAAAGTTGGTGCATTAATAAAAGCAGATCAAGAGAGTGCAGAAGAAACAGACTCTGGTAATAAATCAAGACATACATGAAGACTTAAACATGCACTGAACTTCCGCTCCACTGGAGAGATGATAAATTGCAGCAGGAGAAAACATCAGACCTGGAGTAAAGTTTCCCCCCCAAATGTAGCTCAAATCAGGGAAATAAAATGTATCTGCTTTTTCATCCACCGCTGCTCCTCGAATTATGTAAACGTATCACATATTTCAATCAGATTTTCTTCAGTGCTTTTGTTTGACTGAGGTTTGATTGTTTCATCATCTCACTGATGTCTGGAAGATGATTGCTGCCAACTGACTACATCATATTCCTAAAAAAAAGAAGAAGAAATCACGGTGATGTATGAAAAAGATCTTTTGTTGTTTGTTTTTCATTCATATCAATTGTCATTTAGTCTGATCCATGCATCTGACCTTATATGAGCTGCTAGCCCCTTTTAAAACACTAACTTAAAGTGAAACTGATCCGCCTCATGTTTTTATTTGTAGGCGATGTTTTCCTAAAGCTTCACTAAGTAGGTTCAAGACAATGGAAACCTTTTTGATATGTTTGTGATAAAAGGATCTTGATGGAGGCAAATCTCATCACTCTTATCTTTACCAACAACCATTTTGGTACTCTGCTGAATCTAAAATAGATTGTCCTGCCTCTGTTTGGTATATACAAATAATTAAAGCAAACTAATTTTCCGTCTCAAAAAATGGCTCTATTTTTGAAAGATTTTTGCTAAAAAAACCCCACATATATTCATATTCATCCATTCATCCATTTTCTTACACCCTTGTCCCTTAATGGGGTCGGGAGGTGCTGGTGCCGATCTCCAGCTAACGTTCCGGGCGAGAGGCGGGGGACGCCCTGGATAGGTCGCCAGTCTGTCGCAGGGCAACACAGAGACACACAGGACAAACAACCATGCACATACACTCGCACCTATTCATATTACTGGGTTTAATTGTAATAGAACCAACTATTAAGCTAATCAGCTTGCAGTCGGGTAAGTTGTCAAATCTGGTTTTCAGGAATACTTTGTCAAACAATGGCTTATGTATTATGTAGCTTGAAAAGTGAGGAATGTCTTTGCAAAGCAGATGAAAAGATGAAGAAACACAAGAATTAGCTTTATTCACTACGTTTGTGCACACAAACAAGGAATTTGACTTCAGTTCCGCTTTGCTCTCTAAGAGAATATTTATATATACCCAAAACAGAAAAGGTTTTTCACGCCAACCTGAAGGTTAAAGTAAACAGTTTGTGTCCAGGATGTGTGGGTTCTGCAAAGATGTTAGCTGCCCTTTCCCTGGCCCTACACCTGGATGGAGGGAACAAAAATTCCCTCCATCCAATAATTTTCAGCTACAAAATTAGTAAAGGAAGTGAAATACTTTCAAAATAACAGTTTCTCAAATCTCAAGAGAGAAGATAACTTTATAATCACTCTTTAAAACAAGTTCGGAAAGTACTTAAGTTTAATCTCATTCTCTAAAAATAAGATGTTGGGTTACATGTTGGGCTTTTAATATCCTAAACAATTTTTACCTCATCTATCATTTAAGGTTGGCTCCTATTTCCAGTGGTCAGTGGGCGAAATGCAGGTTACACTTTGCACGGGTTACCAGTTTATCACAGGGCAGCAACTCTACCATTAGGAAGATGTTTGATACGTAGTTAAGATCAGATGAGAAGATCCTCCTGCTCCACTTTTCAGGGTACAGTGTAGAGTAAAAGTGTAGAGAAAGAGATCCAACTTTTGGCGAATCTGTTTTCTCATTTAAGGGCATTAAAGAATGGACCAGACATCAGAAATATGATTAATTATTTCGCACGAAGTCTGTAAAAAAACCTCATTAGTATCCAATGTTGTCCACATTACAGGTAGATATAAATTAGCTGCTCTGTTTTTATCATCTTGTGTTGTATAATGTTTAATATTTAAAATCTGGTGCAGTGATAATCTTCTCGTGTGATTAATATTCCTGTTCGCAATCCAGAAATATGAACTAGCTCGGTAAATCTAGCAAATGATCATTTTTATCCAGATTACCATGTTTAAAATAAGTGGTTTCTTCATGTTTCTTGACCTTTTAAAAGAAGAATTACCTACTAATCCTCATCTTCAAACAGTTTGGCACTTATTGCAAATAAAGAAGAATTATTGGACAACTAGAGACTCATTGATTAGAGTTTTTAGGCCCGTTTCTGGTTTTTATGTGTTTTTCTAGTGTTTCTGCTGTGTGCAGTCATTAATTACTTATATCCATAAGGCTTTGTCTATACATGAGAGAGTAAATGTAAAATTATTTAAGTGACTTTAAACATCTTGTATTAGCAGTTAATGTAGAAAGCCTTATAAAAACATTCTCTTTATGTATATTCTGCAGAATGAACATCTGCGTCTTTCTTCTCAGAGACATGCCGCGACATCTCTTAAGAAACACAATGTTGTTTCCTGTTTCCATTTGAAAGATCTGATTTTTTTAAAAAAAGGTTTAGTCTTCACTTGGTAACAGCTTACACACTGAAGAGTGTTGTCATTAATAGAACCTGGTATTTCTTAGTATGATGCATTCAGTGATCAGAAAATACTTGTTCTAAATTGTATTTAGAAGAAATTGTTGAATACAATGTAATAACTAGCTTAACTTTGCATATAACTTCTCTATAAAACAAGCCTCTAATATATGTTGGTTGTTTTGTCCTGCTGAGAGGTGATATTGCACTTTGTGCTGAATTATCAAAGACAAACATTACGCCAATGCCTCCAGACCCTTTTAATTTAACATCTGAGACATTTCTTTGCCCTGATACTTTTGGCAGACAACCCGGACGCCCACCAGCAGCTTTTGAATTTGGGATTTAATTTTTGTTTTAGGCTTAGCAGAATAAAATAATGTATTCTCTGGCTGTCATTGTATACAGTTTATCGTTAGATATGTTTCTGAAGTGGGAGAAGGTTTTAGTGCTCTACATTTCTAACATCTGAGTGGTTTGTGGGGGGGATGTCTGTTAGCGTCAATCGAGAGGAGCAACTTACACAATTACTCGCAGACGGAGGATAAGTACTGGAACGGTGGCCAACTTTTAATGGCTCTGTCATGCATTTATTGTGATAAGTTAAAAGCTCCCTCAGTGTCTTTCAGTTTTCTGCTGCTTTCAGTTTTGATCAGTAAGAGTTTAAAGTCCTGCAGACGTATTTCCATCTGGTGGGATTAACCATGCACAGGTACCAAACTCTTCACTCTCCAGGCAGCTTAAACTTTCAGCAAAAACTGACACCATTTTTTTTTAAATCAAAACCCCCAAAATAACAGGAGTCTTCATCGAACATTTGCTGTCATGTGCAAGACTTGTAAACTTTTTCTTTGTTGCTTGAGTTTGCGCTCTTATCTGTGTGCAGTGAGTATTTTCTTCCTCGTGGTCCTGAATAAAATCAAAGTTAATCAGAGCTGACTTGCAGCATCGTCACAGAAGATAAAGAAATATGCTGTGAACAAACAAATCTGAGCTTTCTTAGCTCCAGCTCCGTTTCTTGCTGCTTGTCATTTTATATAGCTGTATCTTTTTTTCTTCTTTTTTTTTTTTGCATAATTCCACGGTGCATTGGCTTGGCTTGATTTGATTTAAAACCTTTAAAACCTCAACTTTCAAGGAAATTGGACTTGTGGTATGAAAGTTCACACTTTTTGCCTCGAGGCAATTGATTTCTTCCAAGCTTGATTTTAGTGTTGTAGCAGCTCTAGCACAGCGCTTTAGAGCCATGTTACATGTCACATAGGGCTAAGGATGCTTGAACCTGGCTGTAAGTGCCTGGGTAATTTCATCACTTAAAGTTGAGCCACTGGCGTGTTGAGGAGAAATGTTGTTTTGTTCTTGATAAACCAATAAATCAGAGGAGATTTAAGACTACAAGCATCATTAGAGTGCAATTAATTCTCTGATTAGCAACACATGGTCTGATTTACTTTCTGAGCAATTAATTGTAAAAGGAGTATTTACATGGAATGTTATTTACTTTATGTAAAACAGTGTAAAAAAAGGGTTAAGTTTGGCTTTAGTCTATTTTTGGTTTGGATAAATATAGAAAAAAAGAAAACGTTATGCAAAAAACATATCATTCCCAGCCTTTATCTCTTGCACCTCACTTCCTAAAAGATAAACATCTAAAAGATAAAATTTCTAAAAATAAACTCCTCAAGCAAATTTGTTGCTTTAGTCCCTAGTTCTAGGATTGGGCATCTCACAATGGCAGCATGTTGGAGTAACTCTGTTAAATTAGTTCTTTGTTTTTTGTAGACTTTTGTTCATAATATTTTGCTGTTTTTGGACAGTTGTTCCCTCTTGTTTTGGATGCTGTACAGCTTGAAGGATCTACAGTGGAAGGGTTTATGTCAGTACTATTAGAATGGCCTAATAAAAGTCCATACTAAAATCCCGTAACACGACTTATGGGTATGGGCAATGTTTTTTCAGATTTTTATTTGCAAAAAAAAGCTACATTGTCACTTTCCTTCCACTTCCCAATTATGTACGTCCCTGTGTTTGTCCATCGCATAAAATCTCAATAAAATAAATTGAAATTTCTTTTTGTGTGTGTGTGTGTGTGTGTGTGTGTGTGTGTGTGTGGCTGTTATGCGACAAAGGCAAAAAAAGAAAAAAGTTAAAGGATTTTGAAGCAAAGCACCGTATCAACAGTTAAAGTGGGCTCTGGGTCAATTTGCTACTTGGCCAGCTCAAACCCGTCCAAACCTCCTGCTACTTGTTAGCGCTACGTGTCTAGGTTCTGCCAAATCTGCTATTTTCATTTGGATCTACTGCAAGTTTTTCGCCTTTCAGCTCATTTTAAATTCTAATTTTGTGATTAGGCAAAAAAAAGAAAAAAGAGTGGAGAAAAAGGGGCAAAATATTTAGAAAGCTCTCGATAGCTGTTGGTGTTTTCATCTGGGGCACATCATTTTTTAACACTTTCTGTTAGATGATTTTTTTATCTTTTTGAAAACAAACATAAATAATTAAAAGTTCATCTCCTGCCGAATGTTCTCCTGTTTGGCTGAAGCGCACAGTCAGAAGTTATTATTAGACTAAATTTAAGCGGCCCCATGTCCTCAGCTCTTAGCAGTAGGCACCGAGCTCTTGCATTGAGTTTGACAGCCTTCTCACAATATTGTGCAAGGGCGCTCTCTTAGCTTCTCATGCTGCTTAAATGCAACATGGCAGATGGATAGTATTTGCAGGGGAGAGTTGGGGTCTCACCCTCCTTCTTTCTGCTTTTTTTGAGTCTCTTGCCAGTACCTCGGACATTTCAAGGGGGAAATATGTATCAAATTAACTCTTAGCAACAGGGCCTCTGAGCTCCCTGCCCTTGTCTTTTCAGCAATCAGAGCTTTGTTATTTTAGTCTCTCAACCAAAACCAAACTGGATTCAATGACCTCAGCAATTACCTGTAATTTTCCAACCTGGTGCACTAGCTTTCACCAGAGCAACTCAGAACAGTGAAAGATTGTCTCCTTGGTTCCTAATTTTAGCGTCCGGGCGAGGTGCAATAATTCATGAACATCAGCGGAGTGGCGCTTTTGGAAATGTTTGCTTTCCCTGCTGCGGGGATTTTGTGGGGAGGATTTACTTTGTCTGAGCGCAACCTCTTAAGCACTGAAACTAGACACCTCCGAATCTGCAGAATCGACACAGAACCTCTGCTTTCTACATCTGACCCATAAAGTAATCTGTCCTTTCAGGCCAATTCAGAAGAGACAGCTCCTTACACAGACATCTGCTTTCACATGGTGGTCTTTAATTCGCATTAACCTTGCCTCCCCCATGTTAAACATGTTGCCTTTAAATTGTGCGACTCTCTACAGGACATCCGCTGAAAGTACACATCGCCTTGCAAAACATTTTCCATGTATTGTCACATTATGCCACAAATATCAGTGTACTTTATGGTGATTCACTAACAGAAAGGAGAATTGGGAAGATGAAGGGAAAAAAATGTTTTTCAGACTTATTTTTTTACAAATAAAAATATGAAAAGTTTGCAAAACAATTCTGTTCAGCCCCTTTATTCTAATACCCCTCTATACAATTAAATACAAATTGAATGCCTCAGAGGTTTGTAGGAGAGCTTTAATGAATAAACAGCACCAAAAAAAACGCAGACAGGTCAGAGAGAAAGTTGTGGAGAAATTTAAAACCTTCTTTAGATCAAGAAACAACTTGGCACCACTGTAAAATGGCATAGTCATGCATCTAGAGAAGAAGGGCATTAATAGTTTTAATCAAAGTATAATATGTTTCAATGGCTCACTCAAAGTCCAGACTTAAATCTAATTGAATCAATTGAAAATTGCTGTTCTTAGACATGCAGCTGTTTGTCATCTGCAGTTTATTGAATCGTGTGGTGTGGTGAATACAAATTCACAATCCATTTTTCCACAAATCTGTTTTTATGAAATATTTGGTGAACCATCACTTTCCTTCACTTTCATCGCTGTGTACTACTTTGTGTTGATCTTACACATAAAAGCCCAACAGAACACATAAAAGTTTGTGGTTGTAACGCGACAAAACGTTTAAGAACTTCAAGTGGTACGAATACTTTTGCACGACGCTGCATGTGTGTTTGCATAAACCAGAGGGATGTTTTCCCTTCGGAGCTACTGAGGGAGAGAGTACTTCTCACACTAAAATGCAAATTAAGTGCAGTGTGGCACACAAGGACACTTGAGTGTGTGTGTGTGTGTGTGTGCATTGGCGAATTTTAACTCCCTGCAAACCAAACAGTGTGTTCTGGGCTCATCTCCCTGTGATGGAGATAAAGAAAGAGGAACTCTGGTTTGTTTTTCATTTCTTAGATCACATAGTTTGAGGAGAGAGGAAAAAAAATGCTTCTCCTCTGGCTTTGTTTCTTTGATTTTTATCTTCTTACAGAGGTACCATATGGTATCTGTAAGGGAGAGACAGTGTGTACTATGCAATGAATTATTTTGCGGATTAGTATTGGCGTTTAAGCGCTCTTGGCTTTAAATCTTGTCTGTTTTAAATCTTAAGTACATTCCTTGGCAAACCTGCTCCCCCACTCGCTCCGGCCGGCCTCCTTCCCTTCGGCCAACACATTTTTTGAAGCTGCAGAGCCTGACAGGAGTGAAAAAAGCAGCCATCTGAAGAGACCCCGACGCCGATCCTGAATTACTTTGACTGAAATTAAACCAGTTTTTTTTTTTTTCCCAGCGTTTTGATGCCAGCAAGACTTGCACTTGAAGCTGTGTCTGTTTTTTTTTGTTTTGTTTTTTCCTGTCTTAGTATCTTGCAGCATTTAAGTTCAGATTGGAGACCTCTGAGGTTAATGTAATTACAATCTCTGATGGTTGTACAAATTGCAGGTTAGTGGTGTGTCACACCCTCCCCTCAGGTGCTGCAGCAGTCGACTCTAATGTCTTGTTTTATGTGCACCCATTAAGGAGAATTTGGCCAAGTGCATTGGTTTTTAACACAACCTTGGAGTTAGATTTTTATTTTTTCTCTTTCTGCAACAGTTACAACATCAGGGAATGAACCAGGGTAAGACGCCCCAGAGGTTAGTAAGCGATGGCTCTGCCCAGTTGTTAAAACTAGTGTTCGTGGCACATTTATGTAGCCCTGGAGGTCTTCCCCGCCACAATTTCCTCATCTTCAAGTCTGCCTTAAAAGCAAAATCCTCCCTTCTGTTTCCCGTACGGCTGGCCTCCCTCCAGCCCCCTTCAGAAGACGAGGATGAATTCCTAGATGTCTGATAAGCTTCACTAGAACATGATTCCTAATGGAAGAGAGAAGAAGAAGAGGCAGATGCTATCAGTGTGCTTGAATTGCCTCGCAGCCAGATCAAACATCCTAAAAGTGCAGTGAATGTGGAATCATGCCGTGAGATTGTTACACATTTATCTCCTCCGCTAGTAATTGAACTTGCTTCTAAATGAAACCAACTGGCTATTTCAATGTAAACAAAACATCATTTGCATTGTGAATTATCAGCTTTGAGGCTTCCCCCCCAGTCGTTTTTCTTTGAAGTAAAAAGCCTCAAATGGATGTTTTTCAGCCTTGTATTTTACTTTCCTCCAACCGAGCCACTTTGTGACACTATTAATCACTTACTTCTGTTTTGTTTTTTTTTTTCTTTTCCTGTTTATCGAGTCTGAGACGAGCACGGATCCCTACATTTCCCCGTCATGTGTGGAAGCCCTTTGTGTTTATGTGTGAAACAGCAGGACCTTCAGGATCGCAGAGTAAAAAATATCTCACTACACCACCGTAGCGTGCCAGAGGGGTCTTGATGGAGATGGAGTCATACTGAGCTAATGAAGCTCCAAACCTCAGCTATCGATCCACCTCACAACGGTGCTTCACAGAGATAACAGAGGAGGGGAGCAGTGTGTGGCATCACACACGCTCTGATCTGTGTGACATCTAATTCGGTGTAATGAACCCAGTAAACCAGAGAGCATGATAGGGGGGCTTTCTAATGCAATGACAGGGGTAGCCTGGGCGACTTTTGAAAAAAGCTTTGAAACACAGCTGGTTCGCTCACATGGCCCTGTCTCCCTCTATCTATATATATATAAGTTATCATATCAGTTTCTCTGATTTTACTCTTTGTTGGTAAATGTTTGAGTAAAATGAACATTGTTCTTTTGCTCTATAAACTGCTGACAACATGCCTCTGAAATCCCAAGCAAAAATTATGTATTTATTTCCAGAAAATGGGAAATTGTCAAAATAACCAAACAGATGCAATGCTTTCAGACCTCAACTGATGCTAAGAAAACAAGTTTATGTCCATTTAGAAACAACAATGCTAATATTTTAACTCAGAAATCAATATTTGGTGGAATAACCAGGAGGTTATTCAGTGCAGTTGTATCTTAATTTTTTCCAGAGCTTTCTGAAAGATGATCGTGCTGGACTTTCAAAATAAGGCCAATACATATTCCACAAATATTTCATATTTCAAAAAGTACATCATTGAAGGATTGAGCCTAACACAACTGACAGACTGCAAACCATGTTGGAAGTAGGAAAAACTTATTAAAATAGAGGCGATTTATATCAGTCGATATCGATAATTATTGGTTAGTTCATTGTTTTAAATATCTGAAATATCTGAAAGCTGTTGGTATGACCTTTTCTGTTTAATCCACAGTTTTTACTCCAAGTTTTTTTGTTTGTTTTTAAGCAGTAATGAGGCACGATGACAAAACATTAGTGTTCTTCTGCAAGTTAATCAGCAGGTTGCTGCTAGGCAACCAAAGAGTGAGTGAGTTGATGCCACCAACCTTGCTTAGCTCGCTGTGACAGCTTGATTAGCTAAATCTACCAGAATGCTGTGCAGATCTGGATTGGAGTTCAGTGAATATTCTGCAGATTTGAGTATTACCTATGAATATTAATCTTGTGTCTGTGCAGAGGGCTGTTTAACTATATGCTTGCGAATTGCCCATGTCGTGTGTTTGTAAAAAAAAAAAAAACAGCCCAAATCATGATTCTTCCACCACTGTGCTTGACTGTGATTGAAGAAAAATTATTTATTTTAAATACGCATCTAAAAATGCATTTGGATGCGTTAGAGGTCTGCAAACACATGTGAACCTGCTAAAAGGTTCACAGGAACCATTGAGCTAAAAGTGTTTTCTAGTGATGTTACTTAAATAGATTTTAAAGGCACAACATGTGCCTTTAAAATCCCCACTTGTGCCTAATTTAGCCACATGCTGCATGGTAGACAGACATATAAGAGGTAAGATATAAGTTTACCATCCCTGTATGAACATATTGAGCAAATGCTACCAATTCCAATAACAATGATTTATCTAACACAAAAAGACTCTCGAAATTAGGAGCTCAAATATTTCATATCCCTGCTCTAAATTAGCCCTTTCACATCAAACAGTGTAATTTTATTCACTCCTAGTTTAGAAATAATGATAACCCCTCACTGAGACGTTTATTTGCAGTTGCGTAAATAAAACCGTAAAAGATCCAGGGATTTTATTTAATTTAGGAAAAAATTGTAGTGGAGATAATTACTCTTTTCACCGAGGCGGTGATGGTTTAAATTTGCTCTATCATTCCTGAGTAATAAAAGGTGTCAAAACCGTCATGACACTCCCACTTATCCCAGCTGATTTAAATAGACTTGGAAAAAAAAGAGGCTTCTTTTTCCATGACCACCTCCACTGCTGGTGCAAATGAAAATGCCCTTCCCAAAATAGATCATTTTTACCCTTCAGATGTCCACTTTTATTTTAAGCCTGGCGACACCAGGCCATCCATCACACTCAGCCTTTCAGATGTGAGCAACCCTGGGGAAAACACTGATACTACGCCGGGGAAGTGTGATAGCATGCTGCAGCCGGGCTGCTGGCTTCTCTATGGTTAGATTACCGCTAATTTAATCTCAGAGCAGCATTTAAATGTTCTTTCTCCGAGTGAAGTGGAAGTTGTTCCTCTCTTTATGGTAAACATTGAAAATGGATGCTCTCCCTTTCCAGCTCTCCCCTCAAATTACTAGTTGACATGGCCAGATATCACTCTGCATTGTCGTCTGCCTGGAAAAATGCACATCTGGATGCTTTACTGAGTGTTTTGGCTGGGTGGGAATTATACAAAGTGTACCCAGCACTTTGATCATCTTGACCTGGAAATGTGATAGTCCCTCAACTTCACAGGCCTCCCTGACACCTAGGAAACTGGAGCTGGTAGTCTTGACACACGATCTGCACCACAGTACTAAAGACTAAACTTCTCCTGTTTCCTACTGGTGGTAATTTTGCACGGCTCAGACTTACTTTTTTTTTTTTTTCCCACAAGCCAGTTGAGTTTAATTTGTTTCAAGTCTGGTCTGTATTTTGCATTCATGAATAGAAGAGGAACCACTTGCACTTTACGTTTTATAAAACCCCAACTATACTTTTGAGGTCCATAAAAAAAACTAACAATGTGAGTCAGGATTAGGGACGTTTCTCTCGTGCTTGGTTTCTTGCTTCTTCTTTTTTTTCTCAAAATTGTAAAGATTATGGTTTGTTTCGTATGTGTTTGTGTTTATCTGAGCAGTTTGAAGTCATTCCCATTGGAGAATGTTTTGCAGACTGTGCACACAGACAGGCCTTAAGGGTGTTAACAAGGAGAAAGTATTCCACTTTTTAGTTACAGCTGCATATAAAGTCTTGAAAAAGTATTGGACTTTTCCACATTTTGTTATGTTGCAACCACAAACTTTTATCTGTTCTATTGGTATTTTATGTGGTAGAGTAACACAAAATAGCACATAATTGTAAACTGGGAGGAAGTGATACGTTATACAAGTTTTTTTTTTTTTTAATTTTTACAAGTGATATTCTTTGTGAATCCTCCATTAGCTTATGTCTCTATCCACTTTGTGCATCTAGAGGCTAAAAGTTTTTGGTCATATTTCTATTAAAAATAGCTCTACCTTAGTCAGCTTGGATAAATAATGTCAGTGTGAACATATATTTAAAATGTATGTCCAACACTTTTTCAATTAGATTTAGATTTGGACAAATCGGCACATAAACATCCTTTGATCTCACAACTGAGAATAAATTGTGCATCAACAGTTTTCATCTATTTGTTGCACTTAATTTTATTTAGGGTTGTATGAGTGAAAGGGGGCTGATAGTAAAGTCACTTTTTAAATTTTAATTTGTAGAACAATTGAAAACCCACAAATAATCATGTGTGCATACCCTGCAAACGCTGACTCTGTGTTTTTGGAACATAAAATATGGTGGGGTGGGGGGGAGTTATGATGCCTCAGTAATTGTGCAAGGCATTGAATTTCTTCCTAAATAACTTCAGAGTTTACCGTCCTTAGCAATTCAATGCCATGTCAGTCCTTCCAGGGACAGACAAGTTGCACTGCTTCTAAAGTTCACCACCCTTTCAGAACTACCCCATCAAGTCCTCAGCCTTTGATCAGTGTTAACATAACGGCTAACCCTGACAGTTTATTTTCTGCTTTTGTCCAAAAAAGACCATTTGTGTCAGGGAACAATCTCCTCTTCCTCTGGCACATTGGCACACCTCAAAAGAAAAATGTCAGGGTCAGAGACGGGCCATTAGCCCAGAGTGGGCTCTTTTTTTGTGCTCCCAGAATCCATTGAAAACACCTTTTTTAGTCTTCAACAGATGATACCGTGACACAGCGACGACGGGCTTGACCTGAACCTTGACTTACAGACGTAAAAAAAAGGAAACACTGAAGCCTTGGGGAGGAATGAATGAATGACACTTTGAATGCCTCATAAAGAATGTACCTGCTTTGCATGGCTACATTGTGATACTTTGTATGTTAAATTAACGACGCAGTCACCCTCTATTCATGGGTATTATACCCTTCTTTTTCACCGAGGTCGCTCCTCTGTTGGTGCAAATGTCATAGCGCTTTAATGAGAGCTCCACTGTACCCCATAATAGGAGCTTTTCAGGCAGATTAAATGTATCACTGTGCTGAAAACTTTCCTTTCCTCTCCTCCTCCCCTTTGGCCCTATTGTGACACCGTGGTTTTACAGAGCAGCTTGTTGCTGAAAAACAAGGTTAAGAAAGATCGGTATCAAAGGGGGAGTGTTTTTGTGTGGCTTGCGGGAGAGTCTCGCTTCAGGTTTCCACCTGAAACACAAAGGTGTTTTCTTACCTGATTTGTATTCATTCACACAATGAGTGGGCCTGCCTCTCTTGTTTCCAAGTAAGGAGAGTCCAGACGAGACTTTTGTTTGCCCTATCATTGGATACGTGCTTGTTGCTTCCTCCGGTATGAACCTTGGAGTCCAGCCACATGGCTTTGTCGTGGATGGATTTTCTTTATTTTTTTTTTTCCTGCTCTTTTTCCTCTTCTTTGTTGTTTTGTTTATGTGCTAAAAAGCTCTTTCAAATCTGCATTTGAGCACTGCTGTTGATTTTTCCGTCTTCAGGATTCGGTATTGTGGCAGTAATATAAAGCTATGTCAGCCAAGCAACTGCAAACAGAATCCAAACACCAGCAGTTTTGTCATTTCAGTTCATAACAACCTGCTACTGTACAGTCTGTATAATGCTTATCTGCATCCTGACACAGTTTATATCCACTATATATATTCTGGAGAAATCTAGAATATTATTTCTCAATTTTCCCAGACTGGATAAGTATTTATTTTTCCACCCGTGCCCCATTCCTATTCAAGCCATCCATACAAAATTTGGATGGGAAATATGTATATAATTTTGTGCTCTGAAAACGCTAAAGTAACCCTTATTGTCCTCTGGCTTCTTCCATTGTAGGGGTTTTTCCTGACCGTTTCTCCAGAGTCGATCCTTAAGGTGGCAAAGCATGCTTCAGAAAACAACAAAATCTTCTGCATGAACCTCTCTGCACCGTTCATCAGCCAATTCTTTAAAGAACCCCTGATGAAGGTGATGCCATACGTTGACATCTTGTTTGGCAACGAAACGGTGAGTGAACAAAAAAAAAAAAACATTTAATGTCTCTAGGATGTGCAGCAATTAATTTAACCTTGTCATTACCGTCAGTAAAACTCAGAATGTAAGCGTTCTTAAAAATGTGTTAATGCAAATCTATATAAGAAGCTTTTATTTTGTAAAACAATGTTTTTTAAAGCTGTTGTGCATCTCTGTTTTGGTGCCTACATTAGTCAGTACACACTAAATCGGATTCATAATTTGGGGACCTATGTTTCACCACTTATTGCTTTTATAAATAAAACTATGGTCAATATAATTAAATAAAATAATTATAATTCAACAAATTTTTTTGCAAAAATAAATCTCAATATCAATGTGAAAATTATTGTTTTCTACAATGAAATGTCAATTAAAAACATATAAAGTAAATTCAACATTGCCCCTTTGACTGCAATCGCAGCACTGAGTTTTTATGACACATCTGGCCACTGCAGTTTTTGTCCATTCTTCCCTCCAAAACAGCTCAAGCTTTTCAAGCCCAAGCACAAATTTTGATAGGATTGAGATCTGGGCTTTTATTTTGAATATTTTTAAAATAAGCTCAGAATTGCAATGCTCACCTAAAAATGTCTAAGAAATAAATATTGATTGATTTTTTTTTTCTTGTATAAATGTATAAATATCATATAATGGAGACCCATTTCTCTTTGCCATTCTTCAGAATGAGAAAGACAAGAGAACATGACGTTTAGCTAAGGTGTTGACAGCTATTTGACCTCCAGTTGCCTCACAATAATAGCCCAGGCTGAATTGCGTAATTTCTTACCATTATTTCTCTTTCACATCTGTAATACTTATTTGATGCCTTCTTGGGTTTGACCTTTTGTGGTTAAAGTGAAAGCTTCTCAACAATTGTTGAAGGTATTGCTGTAGAATATTTTGAACAAACGCTCACATCCTTGACAGAATGAATAACAGCGACTCTGTGACCCTCATGACTTTCCAGGTTGACATTTTTTGATCTCGATAATTCTTCACAACCACATATCTTTCAGCATAAAGGCTACCGTTGTTAAAGTTCAAAGAGAGCTGGGCCAACTCTTAAAGGTGACATGAAACCACTGCAAACACCAAAGCTGCTCACTTCCCTTTGAGAAAAATAAGTCTTAGAAAAAAATTTTTTTAACATACACCAAGTGTGTAGATTTATAAATAATAGCTCTGTGCAGTGTAGGTTCACACAGAAAGATGTCCAACACTTCCTCTTTTTGATCCATCAGTTGCAAGAATGCATGATTTCACAATGCTTTGACCTCTTCACAGACTGACACTACGAGAGTTTGTGTCCTTTTCTTGTGTCGAAGCAGTTTCACAGTGTGGTGCTGTGGTAACAGCTGATTATGCCTGTGTCTAAAGTGGAAAGCAACCGAAACAATCAAATCTGGTAGTGAGAAAAGGCACGGTTTAGTTGTATAGAGTTTTAATGCAATAGTAGAGAGCAAATATGTGGAGAACAGAAGGTTTGTTTTGTTTGTCCACAAGCATGTTTTTCTCATGCGGATTGAAAAAAGGCTTTTTCCAAACACGCAGCTTAAACTTTTGTACTTTAAGCTAAATTCATCTAGAAAGTCAAAACATATTGACTACAGTTACTCCATGCAAGGATGGGGCGTATCCATTTTCGCCTCCTCAAAGTACACTGTAAGAGTTGGGAGTTTTCACCTGCCTAAAAAGTTTTGTGATATTGTCCCACAGTTGCATATTTGTGATGCCATTTTAGGGAACAAATTTCATCATGTTAAATTGAATCAAACTCTGATTATTTTGCTGTTATTTCATCCCAATAACGTGATTTAAATATATATAATCCATGGCTCACAAAACTATTAATTCCCATCGCAATGACATTAGAAAATTAAAATGATCCCGTCAAAAAATTTGAGTAAAGTTCCTAACTGAAGAAGCCAGAGAAGTGCTTTCAGTTATTCTGGTAAGCTCTGCTTTTGCTAATTTGTCAGTATGTGTCCTCTAACTCCAGTTTTTATGGTAGGAGAATGTCTGAAATTCATATTTTATGGTTCTAGCTTAATCATCTTCTTGAAAGATTGTCAGCAACCATTTCCTATGTTGGGTTTGGCTTTAAGGGATGGATACTCTCATATCTGTGGTAGAGAAATCTTAAAAGATTGAAGGCTAACAATTTTTCAAAGAGATTCACACTCTTAATATTTTATTTTTTATCTGTGAGATAAAATGGAATAATGACGGATATTAAATGTTGACACTTCCAAAAAAGTGCAAGCTTCTACACAAATTTATATTTGTTGAGTTTGTGGACACCAGACAGCTGATTGGCAGTCTTCTAAAAGTCCACCGGGTTTAGAGGAAAGTTTTGGATTTTTTTACTTGTTTTATTTGTGCAAACTGCATCGGAGATAGTTCATTGTTGTGTTTTCCCAGGTTTCGCAGTTGTTTGGAAATGACATTGTGGGACTGACAACCAGTTGATGAGGCAGATTGATGCAGCCACCAGCTTTAGGGGGTGTAATTTTCTCATTGTTGAGGCAACAACAGCATGGTTAAGGGTGACACATGAGCATTTTCGGTCTCGGTTGTTTTAAATGGCTAAAATCAGCGAAATTTTCACAGGAATCCTCATGAGAAATGTGCCACAATTTGAAGCAAATTACAGACTGGCCTCGCCATCTGTATATGTTTTGTATATATTTTGTACACTCTGGTTCACCAACATGCTTCTGTGTAAAATCGCAAACGTTTACATCTCCTACCGCTCACTACTTACTCACAGAAATGACCCAGACATGTAGTTATTCCAAATAATCATTTTTTTTTTTGGGGGGGGGGGGATTAATTAAAATGATTTGATTTAAATCTCATACAATCCAGGAAGTTGCTCTAGTGACCTTACATGTGGAAGGAAAATGTCTTTTGCAATGGTTTTCTTCATTTAATGATCATACATGCATAAACAGGTTCATACCTTTGTTATCAATATCATTTTTATTGGAAAATTATGAACTTTTTACAGCTTTCTTTCATACCAAAGCTGCATTATGTTAACAGATGTTTGCACCTCTACCTATGTGGTGTAATGTAACAAAAATGCATTGTGGGTAACGAATGATATTGCCTGTTTTCGAGCTGTTAAAAATGCACTTACTTCGCCAGATGAAGTTACATTCTTATTTTGCAAGACAGAGTTCACTTTAATAAAGAATCTTGAGGCTTTTTAATATCCAGTACCACGAGATTACATCCCTAGTTACCGCCTAATGTGATTTTCTGCAGAATGAATTTAGGATCTACTTCAAAGCTGCTGTAAAACTGCAATGCAGGTTAAAAAAAAACTGTATACGGAATGAGTCAACCCATTAGCTATACCAGATGAAGCTTAAATACTTCTAAAATTCGTCTATTTGTATTTTTAAAAGCAGAGTATTAGACCCAGCCGGCAGCATTTAAGGCTCTTTGATTTAAGGCTTTCCGCATTAGGCTAACATCTCCTCTCACTTTGTTTAAATCAAAACTCTGTATCCATTGTTTGATTCCCCTAATTGATCTCCTCCATATCCATTTAACGTCTCACTTATTACAGCCCCATAAAGAGATTAATAGAATTAGCACAGCGATCATTCATCTCAATCTCAGCAGCATTTCCCTCCGCTTGATCTATTGATTCTTTTTTTTTTCACCCGCCTGGTGGAAGTGTAAAGCCGTGTTGGAGGTCAAGCTGTGGTCACAGACTGCGGAGCTGCTGGGAAGTATCCTTTAACAGGCCAGAGTGGCCTTACTCTGAGTCCCCACCTGGACCAACTGCACCTAGGCGGCGGGGGAAGGGTGAATGAAGGAGTGGATGTTCTTTAGGCTGAACTTGCCTCCCTGCTGCTAAAGCTACTAAACAGAGCCCAGCCTTCAGGTTTGAGATGAGGTCCCCAGAACAGGACAAAGCTGGAAGAAACTGCTCAGCATTGGAGGATTTATTGCTCCTGCTGACTTCAGCAGTTTTCCTTCTTTTCTTTCCGCAGCCGACATAAAGCTTTCCTTTTACATATGCACCTCTCTCTCTCCCTCTCTCTGGTCCTCTCTTTCTCTCTCTCTCTCTCTGTGTTGCTCCCTAATTGCTGGGAGGAACATTTCTGTCTCCTAAACTGCAGTGTACATTTTTACAAGTGGTATGTATTTTTCAGTTGGGTGGTACTGTAACTTTCTGCTCACACCTCCAGTTATTGCACTTTAATGACTCTGGATAATTGCATCTTATATTTGTTGAAGGAGATTATCTCTTTTGGACTCTGTCAGGGCTTGTATGTAAGGTTAAGACAGGACTCAGTGGGGAACAGAGCAGATATTCACTCCAAAGCAGCGAGGTCTTCAAGGCTCAGTGTAAGACTAATGCCTGTCCGGTGTGTTTTGACTCCTTTTAGCCCCCTTTCCTCCCCTCATGCCCTCCCATATCTCGCCTCCTCACGTTGGCAGCTGGGAGGAGGGAAACGGGGAATGACTGCTCATACAGTCGAGCCCCAGACCTCCCATTGTGCACAGGCCAGACAAGGTTGGCGGTCATGCAGTGGTGCGTGATGAGTGACAGGCAACAGGGCTGCCTCGCCCACGCTCGGCCCCCCTCCGGCCCGCCCAGCCGTCCTTTCACCCCGACTTCCACCCCCCGACGTGATGGATAAGCCTCGGCCCCGCAATGCTTCCATAACAAGTCAATGACAGTCAGCATCATGCAGTCTGACTCCTGTTGCCTCACAGAATGTGCCATAAGGGAAGGCTAATGTGTCTGCTTGTCTCTGCCTTCCTCTCCCACACTCACTGAGTCACGATCCAGAGCTACCCTCAATGGGGGGGAGAGGGAATCTGCTTAAAGCAGCTATAAGAGCTCATATTCGGAAAGTGACTGGCGTTAGACTTGAGCAGGATAGTTTTTGAGAATCGATTGCTACTTTTTTTCTTTTGTCAAGCCTGGAAACTTGTTTCATCCAGATCATAATTCTCTTTCTGATTGCTTAAAATTCCAAAACAGCCATGCAACTCCACAGACTTCAAAAAACATCAATAGCTTTTTTTTTTTTTTTTTTGCCTACTCCTGAAGTGGAAATGTGTCTGTGTTTCTGCCCTGAGTAATTCTGCTATAACTCGATCCTGCTGGTACTTGTTTAAAATCTGGCATCGGCGTGGCCTGCCTGGCCCTATCGGCAGCCCTGTGCTTATATAACAGTCTCCCATCCATCCTGTAATTACTGCCTTTTTGGGGCATAGTGTAGTGTCTGTTCCTTCGCCGTTGGAAGGGGCGGGTGGGTGGTGGGGTGGCTGGGATCCAGAGCGATGCCGTTTCTGTGTTGTCGGGGCCTCTGAGACGGAGCCGACAGAGCCGCGCAGACATCAGAGGCTACTTCACTTAATTGGCAAACATGTCGCGTGATAACCTGGGAACAGCGCAGGCCTAATTGAGTCCTCCTGTGCCGTCCTCCTCCTCACTACCTGACACAGGACCCAGGGCATTACATTTCCCTTGGTTTTAATGGCCGCAGTTAATTAGGACCGAGTGAGGGAATCATTACCGCTGGAAAAACCACATGCCAGTGGATTCGCCGATTAAAATTATCCACAATTTGCTTTTGCTGTTTGAGCATATGAGATAAACCACACAATTGAGGGGGGGGGAGGATTGGATCGGATCATTACTGGTGGATTTGTATTCTGGAATTTTAGACATATTATAAACGAATGGGATGATTAATCAGTGCTGAGTTAATTGCCCTGACTGATGTGTGTGTATTTTTTTAGCCAGTTCATTTGGGTTTCTCAGTAGGGATGGGGTGGGAGAAGATTCTTGCAGCGTGATAACCTTCACTAGAAACACCACAGTTTTACAGCATTTACACAAGAAGCACAATATCATTACTTATTTAAAATAAAAAAAAACATCAACAGCTATCTGTTCTGCTATTACTGTAATGTGACATACTTATTCAGCTTGATCTGCCCTGACAGGTAACCATCTAGTTTTTGATCATTAAATATCTAACTAGCATTCCAAGCTCAGTGCAACAACAGCAACTTTTTAATGTGGAAAATCAACATTATCTCCCTTTGGTTGAAAGTCAGTGATACAAGAAGCTATTTAGAAAGAAAGTGTACTATTTGTATGGAAGACATATTGTGCACATTTAATTCAAGCTGTGAAAGAGCGAGAGAGAGCAAGACATCAGTAGATAAAAGGAAGACTCAGCAGAATACAGCTGAGTTAATTTGTTTTATTCTTTTCAGCTTTTTAACTTTTATCCGGTATTGGACATGTTTGAATGATACATATTGTCAATTTCAGAGTTGTGATGAGAATCTAGAGTGCATGCCTGATCTCTAATTGCTCTTTAAGATAAAGTTTTAATTGACTAAAACGTACATGCAAGTAAAGATTTTACCAAAAGAATAAATAAATAATAGAATATGTTCACAAAACATGATTGATACTGATCTCTATTTATTCTTGTTCTGATTTTGATTCACAGACTTGCACTAATTTGGAAGTAGTTTATTTCTCACATTGTTATATATTTTCTTTCCATTTTGCTCTTTATAATATAGCTAGTCTACCAAACTTTGTTAGCCAGGCTCTATCAGTCAGCCAGAATTAGGCTGCTTAACAATTATGGCACTTATAGCCTCTTTAACTATAACTTTTAAATAGTTTTGCCTTAATTAGAGGGATGTGGACACTTTTTGACTGTCTGTGCAGTTTATTGTAAGCTGGTTTAAAGAGTAGTCGCCTTGTTTCAGCCACCTGACACAAACACTCAGCACCAGGTGGAGAAGGGAAAGCAACTGTGCTTCTGTGCTTCTGTTCCTCGTGAAACAAGACAAAACAGGAGAAAGCTTTGGCTTATTCAGACACTTTCTCATGCATCTCATTAAAAGGTTTTAAATCTGTATGCATACTTTGACAAAAGTTTGTTCAAACTGAAAATGACCTTAGATCAGCTCGTGCTTGTTTCTGAGTGCAGGTTTTTCTTGTGGAAATGGCTTAAAAACCTTCTTTCTCAATAAAACAGGAGTAGATTTTCTTTTTTTTTTTGCCCTGGAGCTAATACCCAACAACCTCTTCTGTGCCATTAACATTTATATACCACCCCCATACATGGAGCTCCACATGTGTCCCATTGCTGCCCAATGCATTCTGCAGCTCCACGCTCAGAGGGAGGGGATTTATATGGGTTCCAGCCCCATCTTCCAAATGAGAGACAGTCATTGTAATTGAATACGCAATAGGTGAGCCATTTAACAAAAGTGGAAATGGCATTCAACTATGTATTAATGTGCTTTGCCGAGGCAAAAAAGGGAGCCATCATCATTTCAGTGTTCAAGCTGTTTTAAAAGAGCATTTAGCCTGCCATCTCTCCAGGCCATGAGAGCAAAAATGACACAGATTTCTTTCTTCTCTCTTTTTTGTGTGAATGTTCTTCACCTAATATTTTCTGTGTTTGTCATGCCTTTTCTTTTCCACCCATCCCTCAGCAACTCACTGTAATCTAGGTGAAGGGATACAAGCAGCCCTACAGAAGGTTATTGTCATGAAAAACCCCTCTGGCCTTCTGGCTCTCAGCCCCATTTTTCTCTTTTCTCCTCCTGCAGCCAGTGTGTGTATTTATGCGTGAGGGCAGAAAATGTGAACAAGTATGGGTGTAAAAGTGTATGTGTGTGTGTGTGTGTGTATATATATATATAACCTGGTTTAACAGAAACATTTTCAAACAAAGTTACACAAAAGCCATATTTCCCTTATCACCTACGTTTGGAGACTTTAAACTCCTACTATCTGGAAAGAAGTTCAGTCAGCCAAAATCAAAGAACAGATGGAAAAAAAACCCCTCTTATTACTCAGGCTATTATTTTTGTTAAATTTTAAATCTGATTGGACGTGATTGCGTTGTCATTTCAGTCTGTTTTTACAGATACTTGGAGTATTTTTCACTGTGTGTATGTTTTAAAGTGATTGTGTCTGTTGGTGTCATTTTCATATTTTTAAACAAGCCAATACGGGGAAAAAAATTAAATATATATATATATATATTTCCCATTATATTTCTCCAGTTACACAACATCCCCTACTTTCCATAAAGCTCAAAATATACTATTGATTAGCCAGATATGAAATCCCTTCCTACCAAATGTTAAGTATGAACCGTCTTGTGCAGTTCCAACACACACTACTATCACAATGATGATTGTGATTTAATTTGTTGTGCAGCTGTTTGAGATTAGCAAATTATCCCACTGTAAGTAGCCATAATACCACTCATAATATTTAAATTGGTCGATCTCCTGAAACTAATCCAGTTTTCAACAGAATTATGTACATTTTCAGCATGGTGAAAATTCTGGAACCAGAAACTTATATCATTTTAAATGACCAACCTGGTGATTTATTCATATCCAAACAGGTTGTGGGATACATAAAGCAGGGTAGCATTAAGCTGCAAGAAGGGTCATGACCTCGATTTGCATGTAGGTTTGTGTCTTACACTTAAAAACAATTCTGTTCCAGGAAACCAGACCATTTAATGTGTTTCTGATAAGGACAGGGCTATCCAGTCATAAATATGCCTGAAGGTTGTTGAACACTGTAACAGGCGAGTGGTTTTTTTCTGCAGCTTGCAGAAAAATATATCCAAATATTTTTAAGAATTTGATTCTGTTTGAGAGAAAATCTACAACAAATTCAAGCTTGTGCACCAAATTCTTGTTTTAACTCTCATTTAAGCTTTTTACTACGTTATTGCATAATTTTAGTCCAGCTTGAAAAAAACAGATTAGTTCAATTAATGATTAAAAGCACCAAAATTATGATGAAATTAATGCCTTATATATATATATATATATATATATATATATATATATATATATATATATATAAGCATCAACTCTGTGGATGGAAAAAGAGAGGCGGGAGGAAAGAGAGGGCGATTATATGGCGTCATTTCTTAACATCCCTTCTAGAGTCATCATCTGGCTTTATTTGTTTGATAGACTGCTCAGAAGCCTTATCTCCATGGCGGGGCCCGTGGCTGTTTATTGCCTCGGTGACGTGTGGACGTACGTGCTCTCTGCTGTCAGTATGTGTGGGTGATGGCAAGTTCACTAAAGACCCCTCCGGGTATGGGAAGTACTGTGGGGGAAAAAGAAACGAAGAAATAGTTTCCCCGTGACAGCTCACCCACAGCGGACTGGAGATGTACTCCTCAATGGTGGCTTGGGGGAAAAAAAATAAAAAATCTCGTCTCACTGCCTGAAACAAAGAGATGCGAGAGCCAGATTAGCGTATTACCAAAACAGCTTCCCTTTCAGGCTCTTCTCTCTCCTCCTCCTCCTCCTCCTGTCAGAGCTGTCTGCAGAGAACAGGGAAGAACATGAGACATTAACCTCTGCCTGTTTATTCACAAGGCCCCACAGGCCAAGTTGGAGGATGAACATAGAACCATTTCTGAAGCCAGCGAAGCAGAACAATCACAATGTGTCATTGGAGGAATGAAGACATGAAGTAGTGTTCTCCCTTTGTGTCTCGCACAGATACATTTTAATTACGTGTCCCGTTTCGGCGACGAGTCGCATGCCTCCCGTTCCGCTGACCTTCGGTGTGACGCAAACAGTCGGCGACTTCTCCGATGAGTCACAGCGCGCATTAGTGGTGACGCATTACTAAATACAAAAAGGTGAATTATTTTTAGCGAATCTTTTATTTGCTGTTTTAGGAGTTTGTTTAAACCGATCAGTCAGAATCGGTGGCCTCGACCCTAAAGGTGTGGAAACGTTTATGACGTACACAATGCGAGACACTTCTGGAGGACATCAGATCCTAAGACTGTCCTCTCCCTTTTCCAAGGCCTTCTTCTGAATGTCTTCATCGTTTTATGCTTCAGCTGCCTGTGTCAATGTGACTGTCAAGAGATTTGAAATATAAACTGCATAAAAGAAATTATGATCTCATGGCTGCAGGACTTGTTCCCTTCATATTGGACAGAGGACAGACCGGAGGCTACAATACGTACTTTGGATCCCTGTTTGAATCAAATAAATTTGGATCAAGATCTTGACCTCCTTTTTTCCAGGTCTGCAGCCAAAACAGATGTTCCTAAATCATAAGAAACTTAGATTTGTGCTTGGATGACTATGCCCTGAGATGTGAGTCATTTAACTGCTTTTCTCACTCGTTCCCGCCCCTCCCCTTTGTAAGGACTTGTTAAAAACCTTGAAATATCCTCATCTTTTACTGCATTTGCAGAATATCATGATGCAATTATTAAAAAGAAAAAAAAATCCAACCTGTGTGTTCATCTACTCAGGTAAAGGGGAAAAAAACTAATGTTTAGAAAAAAGTTTCGACAACATCATCAGGGTCACAAGTCTTTCTCACAATTTGTGTAATATTAATTTATCTAAAGCATTTTTTTTTAAATCTATGCAAATCTATCATTTGTTTTAAGATTTAAGGGAAGGATTTGGGTTGATGAATGACGTAGCCTATTTTGCTTAAAGACCCTTCAAAATGGGAAAGATAAGAGAGCATGCCAGTCAAGTACGACATGTGCCCATTTGTATGAAGCTTTGTTCACACTAGTTGTCAAGTTTGGATCCAATTTTTTGATTTCTGACAATCTTAAGGATGCTCAGATTATTGCTGTGGTTCTGCAGAGATTCCTGCCTGTGTCTGATGTGATTAGAGGGATCTAGTTTGCTATGAAGGACGTTGGGACCGATCCGATCCCAAATCGGGGACATTCAGCATGTTGGATTGCCGTGGCTCACTGCGCCAGCGTGTAGGGTGTGACCTGAGGAAAAACGAGCATGAAACCCGATAGAAGTGAAGTGTAGCCAGTCAGAAAGGGAGGTGATGGAAACATGGATACAGAAGACAAAACTACTGCTGTGACGCACCGGAAAGGTCGGTTGAAGTCAGAGACCTTTTTTTTTTTTAGCTCTCTTTTCTTTGTTAAAAATTGTCCACAAAGTATATTGTTTCTTCTGCATTGGAATGTTTGTTGACTCTGAACTGGCATTTAAACTTGAGAGATCTTGTAAGATTTCTCATCTGACATCATGACTGAAATCTGTCCATCTGGCGTGAAAAAAAAGACGATTTCATCTGCCTGAAAGTTGCTCTAACATGAATGATTTGAATCTATTTTGCAGAGAATGGGGATAAATACAGCAATGGGCATTTTCCTTGCTTGTGTGCCCAGCATTTTGTATGAGTAACAGGAAGATTTTCTATTTAATTTTTTTAAAAAGTAGGTTTCATAGCCAAAAAAAAGTTTTTATTCACACAAAGTGTTGCTGCAATTACCCCATCAGTACGTCCCTGTATATGTAGGCCAAGAGTTGATTCAGTTCAGAAGAATAATGACTTCTCTGACACTCCTCTGTTTTTCCTGGCTGTCTGTTCACCAGTCATGGTACTTTGAGAGCCAGCACGGCTCCACCGGAGGAGTCCAGCTAACCACTGTAATTGTGCCGTGCCGAAGCCGCCTTCCCCAGCCTGGGACTGAACCATGAAATATTTGAAAATGCCGGGGTTAAGAGAGAGGGGTCGCTAGCAGTGCAACGTGAAATGTGAGCGCATAGAGCATCTTTAACAAGAAAGCAGCCGGAAAGCCAGCCAGTCTGGCAGCCAGGGCACGCAGTGAAGGAGAATAATTATGGATGTAAGAGGAGATATTGCACTGGGAGCAGATCAATAGCGCCTAGGTTCTGCTGCCGTTCAGATCCATCTATTTATTTATTTATTTTTTTGTCGCAGCAGGAAAGATGGCAGGATGTCAGCTTGTTGGTCTGGGGACGCACAGGGGTTTTAACACCAGCTAGCACCGCAGATACCCTTACAATCCCGAGGCATGTGCTGCTCCCAAATCACTGTTGCTAAGAGTTTGGCTGGTTGCTTTTCTCCCATCTCCAATCCTCTTATCCACAGAGTTGGCAGGAGCACTGGCCTTTGTCTGGTCCTGATTGTATTCCCACAGTCCAGACTATTCAGTCATGTTTTCCAGTTTTTCTTGGAGGGATCCCTAATTCTTCTTGCGGTTAGAAAATTCTGGATAAGAGGACACAAAAGATCAGCGATCAGCCGACACAATCTGCTAACCCTTAATGGCAAATATCTTTTGTGCCATGGATTATTGGAGCTATGTCAGTCTACCCTTTGCTCATTTCTCTACTTAATAAAATTCTGGTTTTCTCCAATTTGAGGTCGTATCAGACTGAGTATGCATAGCAGACTTGCTATAATAATCTAAAGTGTTGTAGATGTTTCTTCCAGTCTAAAGAAAAAAACCTGGTAGAGCAATTAAATTTCCAGTTTTTTCAAAATAATTGATGTCAAACCTAAAAAGATAATAAAAGCGTTGCTTCCTAACTGAGAAAAAGGAGGAAAGGTTTAGGACATCCTATATCCTAACAGCTAGTGTTTCTTCTTTGGCTGAAATAACTTGCGTGAGAAAGTTCTCGTAGCCATCTGTCTGCTTCAGTCTGAGGAAGCTTTTCCCTACTCCATATATTTCATTTTTGAAGTTTCACCCCACAGCATGTGAAGAGGTTCATAACCCGGCCTTTTACTCTGCCATTCCAGGACTTTTTATTTCTAGGCTTTGAGACCAGAGGTCATGTTAGACGGCGTAAAAAAAAGTCTGTCATTTTCTATTTTTACCAGTCAATTCTTAAATGATAACTACAACATAGGCTATTCAGTTGCATTTCATTTTTATTTGGTTTAATTAATATTCATAGATGAACAGAGAATCCAGCACTGTGTTGATGACCAACTGCTTGATGTGTGAGCAAATCAGACATCAAGCAGATGAACACATTTAACCTTTTCTCCATAGTGACAAAAACCAACGACTGTGTCCTGAGTAATAGCTACATACGAAAAATTAAAGTAAACGACTCCACTTAAATTATGAATGCATCACCTACCGTTCTCTGATCTCACAGCTTCCTTTTGGTCAACATCTGGAGGAGAAATCTGCACTTTGGATCCAGCCTAAAAAACAAAATTCAAACCAAGCTCATAGAGATTGTGACCAAGCTTTAATCAGAGGCCCGAGCCTGAAGTAAGCCTGACATATTATTTAAATTAAGATTTTACTGCTCTTGTTTTTAGACCACCATTTAAGTAATGAGCGTAATTTCTCTCATTGTTAGCTTTTGGTTAAAACCTTCCAGCTCCATTTTGTCACTTGTTGTAACTACAGAGTGAGTCAAGTGCAAATCATCTGGGGCGGGCAATTAATAGGAATGGACCAGGGCGGGACTATTTAGTTGTTCAGTGCGCTACAGTTGGTACACTCTTCTTTCTGTAATTTACTTCCTTTCTTTCCGCAACAAGCTAAACTACCTGTACCTATACTCCTCTGTTTCGACTATAGATTAACACAACGTAGCATTCTCGTTTAGTTTTCTCTGTTCTGTATGTACTGTAAACGTGTTAAACACACCACAGAAACATGAATCAAATGTCCATCAAGCAAATCATTTTGGTCTCATCAAAGCCTGAATTTCAGGTTGGGCTCAGGCTATAGATTTAAACACTAACCTGCGCTCTGCTGCCACAGTGGAGACTGGAGTTAAAAAAAGCACCACTTCAGCCAAAGTTTCAAATGAGTTTTGCAACTAAACGTGCCACAAAGCATCCTGTCCATAACTCTTCCACATGTTTTCAGCTCAAAATCAGCAGGAGGCATGTAGTCTGCAAATCCACAAATACTGAACCACAAATAGATGGGATTCCACTGAGTTAAGATTTTCAGAGAAGACTTGATGTTCACATCTGCGCTGATATTTTTTAGACTGGTGATGTCGTGATGCCATCGGCATGGGATAAACTGTTGCTTTGGCTAGCTGTACGAATCTATCGAGGACATTTTTAAGGTGGGAGAAAGGTCAATTTAGAGGTGTTTGTGGTCCTTACATATGTCTTCCATACACATTTTTTTGGCAAATAGCCATCAGATGCCACATAAACAGACATGAAATATTACCTCATTTTTCTTATGGTCAGTTTACACACACACGCACACACACCACTCCTGTGTCTCATGTGCAACACAAGTGGTTTGGATTATTTTAAGGGTTTTTTTTCCCCCTCCCTCCCTGGGTTTTTCATCATCTGAGGCATGCAACCCTCTCCAGCGCAGATCTTTGTTTCTCATTAGGAGGTAAATAGAGCAGGCCAAATTCTCAGATGTTTATTATACACAAGAGGGTATGGTCACTGTTCTCAACAGTTCTCCACAGGAAACAAAAAAGCTGTTTGGTGTCTTGACCTTTGTCTGCAGCAGCTTCAAGCAAATGTTTGTTGAATTTACGGGGATAATAAAGTGAAGAAAGGCTATAGAGTTGACTGTTGAGTTTGGCGTGACTGCACCAAAAGTGTGTGCTGCGGCGGAACTAGACTTTTAAACAACGGGTGGCCAGAGAGTGGGTAAAGTTTTATTAGGGGATCCGTATACTAATAAAGGAAATATTCTGTTTTGTATCCTGGTGCCTGCTTTCCTGACAACTCTCGCTCTACTTGGCATTGCTGTGTGCATCTAGACTTTTTTCAGTTACAGAGGACATGCTTTGAGATTTGACCCAAAATTGCCAAGAAAACTATCGTTTCACATCTTCATCATGAGACCATCTGTAAGTAAGCTACAACATATCTTTCTTAACAATGGACGCAATGCATATTTATAACACAATTGATGCCAATATACTTCATTGTCATGTAGGCACTCGTGAATTACACTGGAATTGCACCTCTGCATCCCATCATCACAATGTCAAACTAACTGTTTCCTTGTGGCCTCTGTCATTATTCAACCAACTAAGAAGCCAACCTACAAGGTAAAGAATGAATACATGCACTTAAACCATGAATTAATACAATAAACTGGACTTTGGAGTCTTCTACAGCAGCTGTGAACCATGTCTGTCTTCGTGTTTGAAATCAGGTATCTTTCAACGCTAGGTGGTAATGACCAGTCAGTCACGTTGGGTGGCACTTAGTGTGCCCACTCAGGTTTCAGTGCAGGTCAGTGCCACCCTGGCCGCCCCTTTAGCTCCACCCCTGACGGTGTTGCATTTTTTAAAATATGTTTTAGATATACTCCATGGTAAAATCCATAGGCAAATTTTCTGCACATATTTTTGAGTTATGTTCCACAGAAGAATGTATGGATAAGTGAGTCTGTGAATACCAGTCTGTGAATAGGTGAGTTCACTGTATAACTCTGTATGCTTTGTGATTACATATGAAAAATGATTAAAAGGCTCCAAAACAATTGACTGAACACTTGATTTTAACTAAATCATATTCATAATGAATGCGTGGGTGTGTTTTGATGAATTTCCAATTTGTTAGCTTTACAAACAAACACATAAAAGGAAACCACAAAACTATTCATTATTGCTTCAAAGGAAAGATTTCTCATGACTCGACCTTAGTACAATATCGTGTTGAAGCAGAATCTCACTGATTAAGAAAACAAGCTTTCAAGGCCTTCGCCTGCAGGTCTATAACCAAAGGGCCTGCGGGCAGCTTAATCTTTGAATGCTAAACAATTTCTGACTTACTGTCGCACCAGAAAATATCATTTCTCTTGCTTATTAAATTCTTAGATGCATTGATAGGTTGACCTTGAAAATCTGCGTCAAAGACTGGCAAAGAGTTTATGATTCAGTCACTTTTTTTGCACAAGCAAGAAAAACCCATGCTGCGTCTGTGGAAATTCTTAAAATTTAATTAAGATGACCTTGGCCAAAGAAACTTGAGGACATGAAACTTAGTGAAGCCAAAGGAAAAGTTAACTTGAAAAGCAATTTTCCTATTTTATTACCAGTTCATATTTTCCTTATTAGACCCAACAATTCACAACTTGACATAAAATGCTTTTCACTGCGTAGATAAAAACGATTAAAGGGCGCAAGGTTTTCAGCTAGCGTTGAAAAGTAATCAGAAATTATATGCAGCTTGCTAGTGTTACGTTTTGAGACATCAACATTTTATTAACCTTACTGCTTACTGTTGTTGGATTTGTTCTCTGATGAGAAAATATACAAAGATACTTGAATTCTTCTGCTTGAGGGAGACATGACCCTCAGTCGGGGTGTAGCAACCTATTTCAGGTCGAAACTCTGCGCCCAACCTTTATGGGAGCTGACTCACTCTGCTGCTCACCACTGTAGTTTGCACTGAAGGTCATCGCTTCAAGATGCCGACAGAACCAGAATCATCCTCAAAAAGAAAAGATGAGATCCAAAGCTTCCCAAAACTAGACGCCTCCATCTTTATATCACCACCTTGAGATCCTGTTCATGAGCACCTCAAACAGGATCAATGCGAAAATCCTGGAAGAGTCCAACCTGCTCTGATGACAAGCTACATTTGGATGCAGCTCTTTCTTGGTTGTACGTGGATGAGATCCCCTCTACAAGCATTCCCAGCACCCTGTAGAGCCATAGTATAACCCACAAAATACCTACGGGGACACAGTCCCTAGACCCACTATGCCTGGGGTGTGATACTCCAGTTCTCAAGCGGAGGTTTCTTGTAACGTTTAGACGACGCCCAGGTACAACCCATCTTAATCAAAAGGCTGAACTATTTCCCCTGGTAGACAAGTTCTTCAAAGTCCTACTCATGACTTAATACTGTGATTCAAGTGCGCTTATGCTGAGGCACATCTAGCTATTGCAGGAGATTGGTCCTTGAGGACTAGAGTCTGACACCTGTGCACTGAGCACAAGTGGACTGAACAACCAAACCTCCATGAACTTCAATAGATTGAAGGTTTTCCTTAAAATAAACCTAAAATGTCAATATTCTCCTCTTCGAGGCACTTAGTTATCTGCTTGTCCTTGCGATACGGGGCTCAAAATCCTTTCTCGTAGCCAAAGCTAAGATGCCAGTTTACCATCAAAATAAGACAGGACTCATGATTATGTTCCTTGCCCATACAGTCTACATGGGATTTGATTGGAGTGAATACCTCAACCCTATCCCCTTGTATTTAACTTCTGGAATTGAATCTGTCCTTGATATTTTCTTGGAGAGAAGCATCATACCTCTAAAAGTCTCTGAAACACTTACTGTAGCTGGCAGGAAATCTCACTACTGCCAACTACCATTCCTGAGCAAACTCTGTGCTAGTGGCAAACTGATCCCATGTTTGACTCATCTTTATGAGAGAGTCCTGATCCTTGAACTTCCGTAGCTTTCTTTAAACCAGTTGGACTCTTTCAGTTCCTAGTAAAATAGTTGGTTTGAGAAGCTACTTGCAGGCAGTATTCTTACATGTGAAGCCACTTTGAAGTGGTGATGATGGCCCTTATTTCCCTCAAGGTAATGATGGTTGACAAAAATAGATTTTTTTCAGTCACAGGGACCATTCTACTCTTATAATTAACACATTTTCTCTGACTTTTTCTTGAAATTATTCTAGCAGGTCATTTTGTGGCCGGCCTACAGAACAATGAGAAATGTTTCCTCAAAATATTTCCATAGGTATGATGTGAATTGCCATTTAAAAAAAGAAAACCATAAAAGATAATAAAAGGAATTTCATATCTTTGACCACGATTATGAAAAACAAAGCAATATTTCAAATGTTATCAAGGCCAAGCAGTAAATGAAAAAAATATATTGGTAGGTAAAACTTAACACGCGTTTCTGCTTTGAAGACCTGGAAAGATGAAAGTTTTTATTATAGGTATGTCGGCCAAGTGCATATCACTCCAAAATAAAACTGTGCCAAAATCGAAAGCGAAACAAAACTTAAGAGTCAAGAACTCGGTCATAGATCTATATATTTTGATAAAAACAGATCTATGTGGGCTCAGGATGCTTCCAGTTCTTTGTTTGAGTCTTTTCATCTAAAGGATTTGTGTTATTCAGCAGAGAGAAAGCCAGAACTTTGCTTGCTCCTGAGGACCCTTGTGTGCACGGAACACCCACACACAGTCATCCCAGACAATGAACACAAAGATCTGAAGAGAAGGAAATGCAAGGTTTGCAGAGGAAAAGCAGTTTCACACTTTGTAGAGCATAAATACACTGTTGTACGTTCTGGTAGTAAATACTTGTTTGCTACTGTATTGCAGTTAAAAATATCATATAATGGGACTGTAACACATGGGATCTAACAACGGCATTCACATTTAACCAGAAACATCGATAAATATAAAGAGCAAGACGGATAAAAGAGGGTTAAACAATGACACATCCAGAATCAACACATCTGGAGTAAGGCACCAGCAGTCAGTGGAGAGAACGTGAGATCCCAGAACATTGCGTATTCCAACTCTGACTAACAACTCAGAGGGACGGAAAATAAACCAGCTGGAAATATCAGCGTAATGAGATTTACCAGTTGCTAAAACGTGCTGCATGAACTTTGTTCGTTAAGCAAACTGCTTCATCCACCCTTAATCCTTTATCCACTTCCTTGAGAGATAGCGACTTTCCGGTAGTCCTGCATTGTTTGCTGACCTCTCGTCAGAGCTCAGAGGTGAGATGTGTGATAGAGGCCTTCAGTACTGATAAAGACTGATAAACGAACTCCCCCCGCTGCGGCGCTGCGCCTGCCGCTGCCACAGCTTCCATTAGGCTCCAAAGGCTGAATGGCTGCCCAGTCATTTTAGTGCTATCTGAGGTTATATCCTCTGTTCAGAGTCCCTTATGCAAACCCTGGTTTTTTGTGCCGAGATTGCTATCGGTGAAGATATTTATGTGCTGCACATGTTTCCGATTGTTTAACCTTTAGACCCGAGCAGGAGGGGGGTTAGCTGCTGTCCCAGTGGGCTCCAGACCTCTCTCCTGCCCCTGTAGGTAAACGGAGACTGATGGAATCAGACGCTGCTCTTATAAGTGGGTAATGGACTGGTTGGAGAGACCTCAGATAAAACTGGTGATAGGAAAGCTGAAGAGTGGACAAATTTTAGCAGCAATTTCCAGTTATTTCTTTTAGCTTTGTCATCTAAGAACCCTTTTATTTAGATTCTCTGTCATTGAAGTGCTAATTTATTTCACCAGTTAAGTGCAAAAGTAAAACTTTATAGATTCATGACATAAAGGGCTTCTTTTTTTTTGTTATTTTTGATAGTTTCACAGAAAATGTGGCTATTACATCAGACCAATAAAATAAAAGGATTTATTTTATCCCTGTCAAATTACTGGAAAGTATGTCCTTCTTCTGCACAGTATATTCACTTAATACTTGGTGAGGGCTCCTCTTACATGAATTACTGCATCAGTACAGCCAGTAAAACCATGGTCATTAAGCGAGGTGGTGATAGTTTTAGGTGTGGCGGTATGGGGCAAGTTCAACTGAAAAAAGAAATCTACATTTCCAGTCAGCATCTCACAGCATGGTGACAGGAAGGGCTCTAAAATGCTCTGGTAGGGAGCTGCACTGACTTTCGACCACCTGATAAAACTTGGTTTACCAGGAGCAGATGACACGGTTTCTTCAAGTCATTATAGATTGTGGAAAAACTTGATCTTGAGATTCCATCCCTCTCCAATCTTCCTCCGTATTCTCAAAGCCTTAACAAAAGGAGTGCAACACCCGTCGCCCATGGATATACATTTGTGCGGTGCGTCTTGAAGCACCGACTGAAGTCAAATAAAACAGTAAAACAGATTCAAACTGCTGAATCTGTTTTACCTCACATTCATCTTAAGGTTTCAGTTGTTTCTGTTGATTGTGCACATTTTCTCTATCATACTTTTTCACTCCACTCAACTTTCCATTAAAATGCTTTGACATATCTCTCACTGTTAAAAAAAATATTTCTGTACTGATTTACTTTACTGTATTGTACTATAAGTTCAGGGTTTCACAGATACACATTTCTATTTCTCCAATTTATAAAAATGACTTAAACCCAACTTATTTTTCCTTTAAATTAGTTAAGAAATTGCTTCAGGACTAGTCAGGGTTGTAACGAAAACTCCTTTGGTATAAAAACGCCAGTTCAGGGCATGCTATGAACAGACCTTTCTCTTCCTGCAGCAGTTGGTGACTGAATTTATTTCTCTGGCAGACAACATGACTTTGGTGATCCTGATAAGCAGTGTCCTGATAAGTGGATCAAGCATGTGGATTGACCTGCCGTGGTCTCAGTTGTATTGTAGCATTGCTGTAGACACACAGTGGTGGAAGCGGTTGAGATATTCATTGACCGGGATTTACCAGGCTTTGCGACTGGTCTGCCAAACCCCAAGTAGACCAGCGGCCTTCGTCTCCAGGGAGTCTTGGCAATGTGCAGAGATATGAGCAAACATTTAATTTCAGAGTTTTTATTGCCTTCAACAACACAATTTTGGAAGTTGTCAGACAATTTGTGAGAAGAGCGATGCCGAGCTAGGGACAAAACTCAGGCTGTTTTCAGTTGCAAGCTGGCCAAGCAAAATGGGGAAAATTGGTGTTGTTTTCTTTTGGCCTTTGATGAAACATTTAGCATTAAACAATTTTACAAAGGGTGAGATTTAACTTTTACTTTCTAGAACCGTATATCTAAACGTTTGTTGAATGTAAATAGTCTGGCTTCTATCTTGAATCTTCTGGTTTCAAGATATATGGCAATTTAAAAAAACACGTTTCGGTTTCAAGACAGACAGCGGGATTGATGGATTTTCTGCAAACAGTTCTGAACTATTGCAAACAAACACACTGGCATATCTGTTTTGTGTCATTGTTTTGATTCTACAGAAGCACCACTGACTGCTCAGATGTCAAGCTCTGAGATTTATCAGGTATGTTGGTAAAATAAGCAGTCTCATACCTTTTTTTTTGCTAATTAACAAGGTAACCTCAAGCTGTCAGACTCAGAACTTTACTTTATAAAACATGATGGTGAAAAAACTAATAATGTTAGGAGTCAGATTTGTACACTTACTAAAATTAAATTTTACTGGTGTTTGGTTTTGTGTCTAGAACAAAGCAGAGGACTGTACTTTCAAAACATTACTGTGTCTATGATGCATCCTCATCATAGTCATGTAGTTTAATATATGTTTGTGCGTACGTGCGTGCGTGTGTGTGTGTGGGTCTAAAAAGGTCAGTCTATGTTACCACCTCACAGTCTGCATCACCATCCCATGTTGTACATCCATTGCATGACATTTTTTTCCCATTTGCAACATTGGTTAACATAAACATGACTTAACACCAGTGATGAACATGAAGGAGTCATTATGTTTGTGACAGTTGTCATGAAGTGTCATTCGGTAAATAATGACAATTTCAATGCAAAGTTGCATTTAAAGTCCATTAAAAGTGCCAACTTTGCATGGTTTTGTAAATAATTAAAAATTTAATGACAGTGTCATGTCAGTCTTACGTACACCCCGTCAAATAAAGTGTTACCCAACATTGCTTAAACTCAGTCAAGTTAGATTTAGAACTTTAAACAAAAATCTTTAAGTCTCTCCACATATTTTGATTTGAATTTAGGTCTTTACTTCGATTAAGCCACTTGAAGAATTTAATATGCTTTTATCTACATTCATTTGTGGCCGTTTGCTTTGGGATCTGTGTTCTGCTGTCCAACCACCACCATGTTTTACAATGCCGGTGGTTTGTTCAGGTCTATGTGAACTGTTCTCATCACACATAATGTTTTGCATCTCAAATAAATAGCTAAGCTTTGGTCTCTTCTGACCAGAACATGTTGTTCCACATGTTTGCTGTTTCCTCTTCTTTGGTTGTGGCAAACTTTAAACTTGACCTCTAATGACTTCCTTTAAACCATGGCATTGTTGTTGTCACTCTTTTTGGTGTGCATGACTAACAGTTTTCCAGTCAACACATCCCCGCACCTTCTCCAGAGTCATTAAAGCATTTAGGATGTTGTGCTATAACCTAACCCTGCTTAAGCTTTTTTTCACAGCTAGGTGAAACACAACCTGTTTGTTATGATTCTTGATCTTCATAAATTATGAAGATCAAGATTCATGATTCATGATTGATCTTCACCTCTATGAAGATGTTCTCTAACAAACCAATCACAGATCAGCTATATTTATACAGAAAATGGATAACTGAGATTATTTGAAATATTTGCATTGGATTTAGCTGTGAGGTGGTTAGATTGTAGAAATGTGAATCTTTCAGTATCTAGTGAACTAGTTCAGTTACGATTTTCAGGATCACAATTTGATTCAGAAACAAACTTACTTCCTGTCTTTTTTCTTGAATAAAAAGATATGGCAGAGTGGGTTTGTTGAGCCTGCAAATAGGAGACATTCAAAGACATACAACTTAAATGCAATTTAAGATCGATTTTAAAATACTCAAAAACAGTTTTTTTGAGTGCAAAATACTCAGGATTTGAGTTCTTAATCCTGGGATTCAGATTACCCAGGATTATTTTCTGCACTTCTATTGACTGGTTAGGCAAGCCACACTTTTCAGGTTTATATTTATTAAAAACATCATTTCACTAATGCCTCAACTCCGAGGTCTATCACATCAATTCCTTATCAAGCATTTTTCAAGTGCGCAAAATTTTTTAAAAGATTCTTAATGTACGAGTACAAGCTGTACGAGCTGTGGCGTTTAATCATGTAGGTTTTTATATCAGAATTATCATACTATTAGAATGTTTTATAGAATTAAGTTGCTTGTAATCAATCTTTTACATTTAGATCAATACTTAAGATCAACACGAAGATTTCAAAGACGATTTTTTTTTTTTTTTTTTTTGCTGTTCAGAATTTCACCTCTGTGGCGTAACATCTGGGAAATGCTTTGTTTGATGCCAGAACAAAAAAAGTTATTTAGAGTTATTTTTAAAATAATTGCAGTTATTATGCATTCTAAATGCTGTTTTACAACTTTGATTTCAGGCATTGTGAAAACAGAGATAAGAACGCAGCTTGTGGTTGCAGGTTTAGAGCTCCACCAGGCTTTTTCAAGGAATCTGGCTAAATTGGCTGTGAATGGCAGATGTCAATCTAACTGCAACAACAAAAGGGTTACAAATATGCGATGGTATCGGAGTTTTAGAACTTGGTGCCTAATAGCCGAGTAATGTATCCAAGTGAAATACCACCAGCTGCAGCATGTGTAAATTTCCAGAGGCAGGTAAAGCGACTCCTGCCTCCGTGGCATGTGCTGCTCCTGTGTGTGTTTGCCTTCATGTTTGTGGCCCGTCGTGCTTACGCTGGATTGCTACGTTCTCCGGGGTGCTGCAGGAGGAGGAGGAGGCACAGGTGGGTTTATTCCTCTGAATCCATCCTGCACAGGAGCAACTTAATGCCTTTCCACCCAAAGCGCTGCCTTCAGCTAGCATCATCATAATTGGTTGTTTTTGGGCCAGATAACATGGCTGAACCATTTTGTCGAAGGAATTGTGGAGGACTTTTAAAGTGAGGTTGTGTTCAAAGGTAAAAGCAGGTGCGATCTTAAATAACTCTTTGAGCGTCTCCATCTGCTGTCCAGATTAGTTGGTCCTGAAAGCTGAAGCTAACAACTAAGCTGTGAACTGCAGGTCCAAAAACCTTATTAATATTTATGAAAACGCTAATTCACGAACTTTTAAACGTTTCTCCTGTTTGTATTGGGCTACAATTTAGACAGAAGCCAATGATGATGGGAGACAAGAGTTGGAGGTGGTGAAACACCAATGATGTGTCTGTGTGAAACATACGGAGAACAAAACATGTAAAGCGTTTCCAGTGAAAATAGCTCCTTAATATTAACTACAGTGGTGTAAGAAGTTATTTGAATGAATGCTGTTTTTATTTACACTGCCTTACTTTTAAATATTTTACGCATTTAATCTGTTAATAGCCAACAGTTAATACGTGTGATAGATTAATTTATTAAATAGTGATATAATCTATCTCTACACCGAATGAACATGCCAAAAGCTTTATCTACTAAAGGTAACATTTAAGGTGCTTTTAACAGAATCTAAAAAACTCCTCAACAAGCTTCTAGAGCTTCATAAAGCCGCTGTCAGTCCTATCTAGTGACATCATTTTGATTACATATCAATCGGAAGCGCTTTAATGTAATAATCTGACTAAAAGCTCAAGCATGAAATGCCATATGCTGTTTTACCAGGCATTTATAAAAGCTGTCTGGCTCATCCCAGTGACGCCTTGGCTAGCATGCCGAGAATGTGAAAAATATGTCATTTGCCATTGTTATATTTATATATATAACTGTAAGTAGCGATAATTGGCTGAATCATTTGACATGTCACAACCCAGTCATGCTAACTTTAGTTTAAAAGGTTTCTACACTGAGTGATTCGTCATTTCCAGCCAATAATGTGCCCTTCTTTTGTCTCCCGCAGTTTAAAAAGGAAACATTTTCATTTTGTTCTCCCTTGAAATAGCCAGCTAGGCTCTTTAAAACAGAACTCTTACTGAAACACACAGAGAGGTAGAAGAAAACAGATTTATTGTTGCAAATAGCTTGTCAGGGCTATACCCTCCTCAGTGTCGTGTCCCCTTCGCACAAAGTGTCAAATACAATTCAATTTCTGCCTCTGCCTCAGCTGGGGCTAACACGGTCAAGCAAATGCTTATTTTCCGAAGGGCCCCGGGGAGTTACACTTTCCAGCTTATCAACATTTATTAACCTTAGCACTGAGGTTTGTTCTCTGATTTGGATTCTTTGGGAAACACTGAAATTGGATTTTTTTTTTCCTTCTCGCTTCTGGTGTGACATATGCTCAACAACTTGTCACGAGAGCGAGAAAAATCTAAATGCTTGTTATTTTTGCTGTTTTACCCTGAAAGCCAATAGCTTGTATCTTTTCTCTGGTTTTGGTCTTCACTTATGTGCCAAAAAGAAATGTCTTTTAACTGAACCACTGACAGGCCAATGAATATAATGAGCATTTTAGGCCAACAGATTTTTTTTTATCCAAGTTAGTTGATGTCTAAAAGAACTAACGGGGTTTTTTTTTGTTTGTTTGTTTTTTGGATTTTCTCCTTTTACCACAGCTATGCTTTAAATTAAATTGTAGTTCTCTATCAGTTGGACGTGGCGTTGAGTTCTCCGCTTGTTGACTGATGCCAAAAGATCAGACAACATCACTTATTGAAGGTTTCTTTGACTGCCTCGAGTAATTATTTACAGTGGATTTGAAGGGACCAAATATCCCCGGGAGAAAGTTTTTTCATAGACTTTACTTCTCAGAAGACTTTTGCAAAACCTCTCCGAGTTGGTTTGATGTCAAAAAGTAAAGACAAAACATTGACTCAGGCTTGACAATAATGACTGAGATGGAAAGTAACCAAAATAAAGCAAGTTCTTCAGTGCCGAGAAAATAACAAGCATTGCTGACTTTTTGTTGTTATGTGGGAAACCAGATCCAACTCTACATGCATGAGTCAGCTAGTTTATTCTCTCAACATACTGCTTATCCTTATCTTTGTAAATCTTGATTATCAAAACTATTATTGGCAAGTTGCCTTTTTAGTATATTGTTTTCAGAACCACCTTAATTCTTCATGGCACCACATCCCAAAGGTGTACTGTTAGACTAGGACCTTACTTCCTGTCTTACTTCAAAATAAGAGTCCCAGATATACAGTACGGTGGCTCACTGTTACAGACTAACCTATCCTTGGATTTTTCTGTGAATGTGACTCTTGAGTTGTTCGAAAAAATTTGCCTATTTATGGATTTTATTTGTGGGGCATATTTCAAATATTCAAAATAAAATGAAGCTGAAATACCTTAATGTAATGCAAAGCAGCCAGTGTAGGAGCACCGTTCATTTTGCTGGGTGCCGATAAGCTTATGTGGTAGTCCCAAGACTGTTTCTGTTGTGTGTTAATGCATGTTATGGTATATTTAATGTTTTAACTATTAAAAGTTTAGATTTGTGACATAATAGGCAGTTATAAGCTTTTTTAGCACTCTCAAGTATTAGCATTCAGGTATTCACGGACATCCAATATAGTGACAGGGTTTCAAGTGTAAAGCACTTAGCTTCATATTCAAGGCTCTTAGTAATAGCTTACACTTACTTGCCTGTATATAAATATTATGTTTCAATATAGTACCAATATTGTAGCACAAGATTTCATTGCATCCATAATACAAATATGCAGTAACATATGATTCAGTGGCAGAACAATACAGTACGAGTAAATTCAGAGCTTACACAGGATACTGTTCATGAATAGATGCTTTCCAAACAAAGCCAAATATGTTCATGTCAGTTGTCAAGGCTGGTGATGCTTTGTGAACTGGCCCTTGCATGAAACCTGCATATCCACATCCATTTTGCTTGGCAAGAAATGATAGACCCCCTCCACCCCTCTGACTGGGCTCTGGATTATTAGCTTAAGGTCTCTAAAAATATCCCTCTGCCTGTTTAAGCCTTTGACAGCGGCAACATCTCACACATTTTGATAGCTTCATAATAACTCCGGCTTCAGAGGGGCTCATGCACTCAGGCTGCCTTGTTATCTTTTACCTTCTTTGCCCAAAGAGGAGAAAAGGCGGAGAACTCGCGGGCCCTGAAATCTGCCACGGTCCTTTCTCCGACTCTCTCTTTCTCCGGAATCCGACTCGGCAGCAGATCATCAAAAGCGAGCATGCAATCACGGCAATCTCAGAACAAACAAGATGCTTTTTTGAGTGCGTGAGGATTCTGCCCAGATGTCACTTTAAGGCACTTGTCATTGTTGCAACAGCTGCAGAAGCACATGGGACGTCATTTGGAAGCCGTCTACCACAACATACCAAAACAAGCACATGTCAAATGCGAAACATGCACAGCCTGGAACAGGATATTTTTTGAATATTAATGCCATAAGCTCCTTAAGGAATTGTGACTTTAATTACCTATGTGCTCTGTTTTATTGGCTTGCATGTTCAGTCCTGGTAATTACATATTTACTGCCATAAAGTGTTTATACACGAGGTTTAGCTAAGCTTATGTTACAAATATTTCTGATGTTGGAATTCGCAGCAACTGATGGAAATTAATAAATTCCTGAAAAGGATTACAGTGTACACATGTGGCTCATAGATATTGCTTCAATTATCTTTTCTCCTGACGCCCACATACACTCGAAAGGCTTTTCTCACAAATATTATAGCTGCTAACTAGAGGGAGGGTGAATCAGAGCCATGTGCTGCTCAGCGGCACCATCGTTACTGCAGCCTTCATTTATGTTTCTCTTTTAAATGCTTTGTTGTGAAATACAACAGTTTTGACAGGGTGTTTTCTAAGCCGCTCATGTCTCCACGAGAAGCCTCATCGCTTGTCAGTGATTGAGCGCTCCTGAGGAGAAAAGTCAATATGTGGTCATAAATAAAGGAAAACAAATGTGAGACCTGAACCTTCGATGGATTGAAAAGGCGAAGTGAGGTGAAATGTGAAGACATGGTTACTTTAAATGATTATAAAACAGCCCTTTGACTATATCTGCTAATTGTGGACAGGATGGGGGTGCGGGGGTGATGAGTTGACATATTGCTGTTGCTGTGAAGTTGATCCAAAGCAGAGAGAGAGAGAGACAGAGAGAGAGAGAGAAAGAGAGAGAGAGAGAGAGAGAGAGAGCCATGAGGGCTCCCTCCAGGGACCTGTAACCTTATTGTTCCATGTCATCTCCTCCCCTTCTGTTTGAGGAGCGAGATGTCAACCTCTCCCCAAGGTCACGCAAACACCCATCCCACTTCTGCACGTAATTGGATTATTTAGAATCATAAAGACAACTTACAGCCCCGTCTGAGGTCAGAAGTGTGCTTGGCGAACAAGGTTGTCGCTCATGATTTACGGCATCATTCCTAACTGACAAGTAACTTGTTTCTGTCTTCAGTTAAACATGGAATGAGCTGAATGGTGTAAATCATATAAAGGATGTTGTGGATAACCACGGAAAATGAAGTATATTGTTATTTTTACGCCTTCTACCTGTGTTTGTACTGGCATGACCCGATAAGTACATGCAGTTTTGAATCAAAATCAAAAAAATATTTGTAAAAAAAAAACAGAAAGAATAAAAGCGATCACAGGACAGGTCTCTCTTGTAAATGAGATCTTAGATCACAATTGCACAAGCTGTATAAATGATAAGACACCCAAGAACCCCACTAAAAATAACCGAACTGTAATGATTTTTCTCACTGGCATGCTAAATTTGGGCATCAACCTGCACGAGAAAAAAGTAGTGATGGCACAGTCTCCAGATTTTCTGTTTAGTTTGTAAAACATTGAGTTTGTTGCGTGGGTGCTTATCAATCTAATACCCTACGGAGAAATGTAAACGTGTTTTGAGGCAAACACAGTGGGGATTGGCTTATGTGCCCTATTAAAAAAATTATATTATATAAATATATATATATATATATATATATATATATATATATATATATAATATATATTTCTGGTTGCTTTCAGGTTGGGTGTCGTTCTTCTTCCATTTGTGATCATCATTGATTCTCTAATGCAAAGATAAATCACAACTCCTATCCTAACAACTGTGTTTGTAGTACACTTTATTTTTGCAGCAATTGTGCATGTCACTAGTGCAGCTTTTTAGCTGTAGCATTTAGCTAAGCATTTACAAAAACTCACAAAAGTTTTGCACATGCATCAAGCATGCATGCAGAGCAGGAGAGTAGGTATTTCAATGGAATTGAAAAGCTCCTCACAGCCTGAGTGTTTTCTACATTTTGTACTTCTCTGTCGTTTCAAGACACATTTATATGAATAACAGCCAGAGATGTAAGTATCATTGATAAAAAAAAAAATAGATGTGCAGCATGAATTTGGATTACATTGCATTGTAGACTTTGACTTTGCCATTACATGCCATCTGGTAACCAAAGGTAACCTGACCTGCCAGATGGTTTGTGACATGGAACCATCTGGGAACTTCTGCTCAGAAATCGATTGGAAAAGGAAATTAAATACAGATTGAAGGGGGCAGAGTTAGAACCAATTCGATCCATAAAATTATAGAGATGCATCCAGTCGATAAAAGAAGCAACTTTTGGGCTCACCAAATTTTCCCCAACACTGCAGCTGCCAGTGTAGCAAGCAGTAATGTCAACCTGCAGATACACGTCTCTTTACTGGTATTTAAAACTACCATGTTTGTTTTTGCACATTCTCTACCCATTTGGCAGATAAAAGAACTGTAAGCCATATCATTTCTTCTTTCTTTTAAGTTAGCAAAAAAATAATTAGCTTTACTTTAAACAAGCTGGCTGAAATTGAGTAGAGGTAGGAGAACAATTTCCTTGTTTTTCAAAAAATTAAACAGCTTTTGCCTCTGGTAAGGTAAACAAAGAGTTAAACCAGACAATTTAAGCACTTTTTGTAAATAAATCTTGACATGCCAAACATGTACCTCACATGACTGATCACCTTTAATGAGCATCTGTTTCCACTCGAAGAGGAGAACCAGCGCCGACACTTGGTGTCATGAAAGAACCGTTTACAAGATACTGAAGACTACATTTATTTCATTTTAAAATTAATCTTTTCTTTTCTGTAGTGTTTTATTCTTGTTAACAATTATTAAGATTAATGCCCATTGTTTAATAGCCCAATAGTTACAAATAGAATAGTCTGGAGTTTATTCTACATCAAAACAAACACGGCTATAGGCTTAATCTGAAAGTGTGTTTGTGTTCTGTATTTTCAGAATTTTAAGAATTGTTTTATTACCCTCGACCAGAATCGTCACAAAGTATTTTTGCAAGATCATGTGTACTTGCATATAAATGTTTGATCATATGAATCTGGCACCTGTAGGCTTCTGGAAATTAACACCTAATAACTTGTAGAGGTTCACATTTTCCTTCCAGATTTCTTGGCTGATTTTCTTTTATCTTTCAATTATGTCACACATGGACGCAGTATGTTTAAGGTCCAATGTTACGCCTCTATTTGTCTCCGACGTTGTGAATTAATCAGAAGCTTAATTCTGCAAAGCCGTGGTACCATCTAGGCTTTTCCAAATTGTTCAAAGGCGTAGACGTCTTAGTGTAATGCTTCGTTTCCACTGAGCGGTGCGACACGGGTCGGTGTGGGTCGCTACGCTATTTTGTCTGTTTCCATTGTAAAAGTGTCCCGAACTGCACCATTCCTCGGCCTTCTACAGTTGCATAGGGTCGAAGAGTTGTAGGGCCACTGGACAATAAGAGTCCGGGTGGCGGTGGAAGCGCTCTCCTGAATACGCCAGAAAATAGAATAGTATGCCGATTCATTATGTACAACTCAGTGGAAGCGATGGACATGTAAACTGCTGAATTTGTCAAAACTAATAATCATTTTGATTATCCTAATGGACATAAGACATGGAAAGTGTAATGTAATTTCATACAAAGAAAAACTAAGTTACGGTATATTGTTTTACACAGTGAATCAAAGTATCTGCTTTCAGCTGTATATCTTGAAAGCTAAAGATTTAGTGCTCTATAAAGCACTTGAAAGTTTGCATGTTTAGGGAAACGATGTAACCTAAATAGAAAAAAGTATTGGTATGCAATGTGCACCTGTTCAGAGTCTAAAGCGACCTATTTATACGAGGCGCTGAATGGCTGCAGGATGGGGGATTCCCACATCCCAGCACATATTCATGGTTTCAGTGGTTGTTTCAAGCCTCCAGGCTGATGTAGTGTTATCTCACGCTGCTGCGGTAAGATGAGATGATGTCTGATAATAGTTTAAAAGGGGTGGGCTGCCTGCCTATTAAATCAGGAGCTGGCAGAGCAATGCTAACTCAGGTTACTTATTCTCATGTGACATGTGAGGAGCCGAGGGGGAAACGAGATGTCTTCACTTCACGTCTGTGGTTGGACATTGTGCTCTGTTTTGTGACTCTGTAATTAACTGCTCATTTGTGTGTCTCTCTGTGCATTTGTGTGTGTGTGTGTGTGTGTGTGTGTGTGTGTGTGTGTGTGTGTGTGTGTGTGTGTGTGTGTGTGTGTTGTTGTGTTTTCATCTCTTCCAGGAAGCGGCCACGTTTGCCAAAGAGCTGGGCTTTGAGGTGAGTTGACCGGCAATTTAACAGTAAAAAAGATCCTAAAGGTTTATTTTTTGCTGATAATGAAGTTCCTTTTGGACAGTGATTGATGTGCTATTATACTCTCCAGGCCTTGCAGCAGTTGCTATGGAAACCAGGCAGTCGTCATGGTTTCTTTGTTCAGCCCCGCTCTCTGTTATGACGCACTCACTCGGTCTGCACCCAACATCGCCTACAGATGTTATTTATTGAATTTTGAAAAGCCTCTTGGGAAGCTGAGAAGTTGGGCACGGTTTCAAGCCTTTCTCCGCAGGCTCGAAGCTCATCAGGTTGCCAGGTTAAAAAGCCTCCTCATTATCCTTGTCGCACTCAGGGATGTTACTGTATGCTTTCTGCTCAGTGCTATACCATGACACCATACGGAAACACTCTCCTTTAACACCCAAATTAAAGCCACTTGTTATAGATTATAGAGATGAAAATTGCAGCGCTTGTTTGGGCTGCCTCTTAAGTGTAAAATGAATATTCCCCGAGTCTCTCCTTTACTTGTTTTTTTCTTCCCTTCACATTATCCACATCTCTATTTAAATGTGAAAAAACAAAAGCACAAATAGCTACGATCTGTGTTTTTCAGGTATTTTAAGTGCCATCTTTCAGAGAGAGCGATCCGCCTTGAATATGGCTCTGCTCTGTGTGAATAATTGTCATCCAGAATCACTAACGGTGTGATCAACGTGACTAGAATAGAAATGCAATCCTGATGGCAGTGACAGGTTTAAGAGAGGAGACGGGATGAAGGCAGGAGGAGGAAGAGGAGGAGGAGGTAATAATGGAGGGGCCTCATGTTAAAAAAAAAAAAACAGCACAAAGGGCAAAGTCAAGACTCGGCGAGTAGTTACAGTTCTTTGACATTTTCTGTGTCAACTTGATTTGGCAGAACACTCTGTGAAATTGCATTGGATGAATGTGATTTTTTTTCCCAGATAACAGCAGTGGTGTGTACTGTACCCACTGCATTTCTAGATGGTTGTAGCTGAAAGATGTTTTCTTCACAGTAGTGAAGTGTTTTTTATTTATTTATTTATTTTTGTCACGTTCTGATGAGAATTGTACTTTCCTTTGACAGGCTACTTCTTCAATGTTTCCAGTAACAACTTTTGAAAACACTGTTGCTTATATATAACAGTATGGAGTAGGATGGTAGGGTCAGTATGTGGGCAGGGAAGACTGGAAAAAGTATGTAATTTAAGTCTGTAAGTGTTTTACACATCTGGATGAGTAAGGAATATAGTTCTTGGGAAAATGAACTATTCTCAAGTCAAATTCATGTGTACACGAGACCACTGACTGGAAACTGCCGGTATTTTCGGATGTTGAGTGGGGAAAAATGTCATGCTTAGACGGCATGGCTGAGACACCTTGAATCCGCTGTAATTGTCATGCCAGGCCACTACATGGCGCTGTGATTTTAGCATATCATCCAATGCACTTGTTCTTTGGAAAGATCCCGATAGCTTGAAATGTATAAAAGTTTTAATTGGGTCCTAATGCTAATACCAGCTTAACATCTAGCCATATGTTTTCAAAAGAACTGATTTAAAAACTGTGAACTAGCTCATTAGCTTAGCACCGACAGAATGTTATCTGCTGTCGTTAGTAGCATACAGTTAGCCAGTAGCAGCACTCACGCTCTCAACTCATTCGTTTCTCGTCTGTCAATCTGTCATTCTTCCTTTCTTTCCTTCTTTCTTTCTTTCTTCCTTTCCTTCCTTCTACAGAGTTCCCAAAGTATTGCAAAACAAAATATTTCAAAGACCCATAATAATAGCTTGGACTTCTCCGGATGCTAATCGCATGCCGAGAACAAAGGGATAGCGCTTAACTCTAACAAGAAATATTGGGGTGCTTTAAAATGCAAGCACATATTTTTTGTCATGCCATTTTTAGCTGGAGCTTTTTTCTGTCCTTTCAGTTGAAAATGTCAAACAGGACATAGAGGCCACTGCTTTATTTCTAGTATTGTCACGTTTAACAAGCTAATATACTGAAGGAGATTTCTTTAAGCACTTTGAGTCCTATAATGACAGTGAGGTTGATCTCAGTCCATCAGAAGTCTTGTTAATTCACTAATTAGGCCTTTTTAGTGAAACTTTAATTAAATATTGCTAGGATCTAACCCTCAAGACACAGCGTGATGTGCTCCTAATGTATTCTGAAACACTGTTATCATCACATTATGGATGACTAACACAAATGACAGCCACTCTTCTTCAGTATAAATACAAGATAAAGAGCTTGTCCTCCCAGACGCAGCAATCAGCAGATCTGAACGCAGTCTCCTGATTGTGATCTGTTTCCTTTAAATGCTCAAAAGAACTCTCTGCATCACAGCTCTAATTGAATCTCTCCCCTGCAGCATTTTTTTCTTCCCCTCCAAGCAGCCCGCGGTGGAGATTATCAGTTTCTCGGTGGCTTCGACGTAGCAACGCAATTTAACGCCCTTGTAAAGCTTTCATATTTCACGCTTTGTTGATTTATGTCTGATCAGTCGCCCTGCGATCGTAAATATTGCCATTTGTCAGCCGTGAACCAAATTGACCGTATCGTTTGTCAATCCGTTTCTAGCTCGCTGTTTATTTCCCACCCACCCCCCCCACCACCAACGTCATTTTCTCTCTATAGGAAGTTGTCAGGTGAGTGTTTCTGATATGTGAAGCGGAGCCTGTGCCTTTGCCTACCTTTTGTTATTATGCGTGCCCTCATGGGTACACCTCCACCTCATGCTCTTAGAACCTCTCAGCTCCTGAACCCAAGTGGAGGTATGTCTATTTTATGTCAGCGAACATAAAACCTGAGGGTGACAATGTGCTGGAGCCTGGTGTGGTTTTGCATTCAGTGCTTGTGGTTAAATGCAGTCACAGTGACAAATTGCTCTTTTTTCACCATCGCCTGCTAACAGCCTCTGTATTAACCTCACTATTAGCACTTACTTAGAGTGTTACACCCATTTTTCCCTCAGCCTAGGGTCTCCCCGGACCTCTTAGGGCTGATTAAAGGACGTTTGGGAAGCATTTAGAGGTGTAAAAGCTCATTGGTTCGAGTGAGGCAGAGTGGCTGGTGCGGGCCGGAGTCTATCTCTCTGATTGCTTCCATAATCACAGTATTTGCTCAACCTAAAGTTGCTTTAGTGCTAGCTTTGACACAGATGTCCGTGGCAACTGTAATTTCAGCTCCTCGATGTACAGAAGAAGCTGTCCACTTCGTTGGAAGATTGCGATAAAGACATTCTACCTGCTCATAGTACATCATGATGAGTTAATAATAAAGCAGCACTGACAGGTGTGGGTTTTTTTTTATCCCTCTCATGATCAAAGGCAAGCACTCCGGAGAGCTCTGTCGTCTCCAGGCGAGAATATCCATTCCGTGCAGATGCTGAGGAGAGATGGCCTGTTTCAGGAGGAGAACGATACAGTACATGCACCGCCTATCCCCCGCTGCTCACAGACTGCGGCGTTATCTGACAAAAAAGCGTATCTTCACACTCTCATTTTCATCTCACTTAGGGGAATATGACATTGTAATATTTTCCAGGCCCTCTAGCAACTTCAATGGAAGCATCATCGAGCGTGCTCCTATTGATCCGTTTCACACCAGCTCATCTGGTTTTATTATCACTTGATCCGTCTGGCTGGATAGGAAAAAAAAAAAAAATCTGACCTGCTCTCAGTAACACTTGTGATCTTTGATTGACTACTCCGAAAATGCTCTTCATGATGCTTTCACTCAACTTAACATGTTCACCCCTCCTGGGTTTTTGTGGTGTTTTCACAGACGGATGACATTGCAGTGATCGCGCACAAGACCCAAAACCTCCCCAAGGAGAACGCAAAGAGGCAGCGATTGGTGGTCTTCACCCAGGGCAAGGACGACACCGTTGCGACTGTTGGTAGGTTTCTGCTTTTTTGTCCGCACTGGCCCCTTTTGGACATATTTACCCTTCACTTAAACCCTATATCTCCAAACTGCAGAGAGCCGAGCTTTAAATAGATGACTGGAGAGGCCAGAGTGTTATCAGTAATGTCTTTGAAGTGACGCTCTGATATTGACGCCAGATGTTTAAAAAAAGGCAAGAATGCTTGCTCTACATTCTGTCATTTCAGAGCATAAAAGAAGTGTGGGGGATGCAGAGAGCAGCCATTGATTTGTGAAGTACTTCTAACTTTGCCTTGAATACACTCCAAGCTGGTCCTCGGCAATTTTTAATGCTTCAACTCTAACATCCTGCCCTCTTTTTCTCTCTTTCCTGTGCCAAATGCTTGCAGAGTGACCTTTGGGAGAAGTGGACCGAGCTTGTTCACTGAAATCAATCCATTTCCTCTTAATACAGAATATATTCGGGACCAGAACTACGGCGATATGAAGTTAACTTATATACTTATAAACCAATAAGCTTTGCGAGCCACCAAAATCAAGAATAAATCCTCCTCTTCCAGGAAGTTATGTTTACTACACACTAGAAGAAGAAATCAAAGATTTCTTTATATTTCTCAGGGTTTTAAGCTTATAGAATCAGTGTGAAGCTCAGTTTCAGAATGGAACTATTGACAAGAGAGAAGCAAAAATTACATCTAATATTAATAAAATTAAGATCTTACGTTGAATGCTAACTAGGAGTGCAGTTTTGGGCAGTGAGAAAAGCGGTGGGTAGTTTCAGATAATAACTGCGAGCCTTTGCCTTTGTTCAGAGCCACAGGGTGTCTCTCCTCATTGCCCTTGTGGTTCAGTTCATTTTAGCGGAGCATGGAGAGAGCTGGCCTATAGGTAACATATCAATCATCACTGGGGCCCACAGAAGGGTACAGTTACAAGAGAAACATAAGTGATTCAGAACCGCGTCTTCTGATGGGTCCAGAATTTTTCCAAGTTAAGATTACTGGAATATACATTTAAATAGTGAACGTTTCACCATGTTTGCTTTATGTCTAGTTTCTGTCAGTGTTATCACATAGTGATGATCTAAAACGCATGTTTTTTGATTTACTTTTTTCAGTTTAGTCTAAGTCAGAAAATAGAAAGAGAAAAAGGCTTTTATGGATAAATGGGAATGAGCTGCTACTTCAGTTAAATAGCCTGTAGTGCAGTGCTGTGGTAGATGTTGATCTTTTTTGGTTTTGTTTTCTGGAAACAAGACTGGAAAGCATAGGGAATCAGCCAGTAAAAGCTTGATGGATGCATGTCTTCTTGGTAGAAGAAGACATGCATGATGATTCTGAAGCATCCATAAAGCTTCAGAATCATCAGAAAACCCTGTAATGTTGTTGGCACATGTCATGCATGGCATTTGTTTAATTGGCTATTAATTCTTGCAGTCCAAGCAATTCTTTGCTATATAAATGTTGTGGATTCTGATATTTGATGATGATAAATTTATAGTTTGCTATGCAAATCTCCTAAAAATATTCCCCTTAACCTATTTTCCCTTTTACGCCGTATTTTTTACAGCCGCTGGAGGTGAACATGCTCCAGCGGCTGAAGTGTAAACTAAAAAATATCACGCTTTCATGGTATTTACAAAATAATTTTAAAAAATGTAAAAACTACATTTTCCCCACCGTTGATAACGTATATAGTACATACGGTATTTTGATACATAGACTGTGGACACAGACATTAAATAATGTTTTTTAAATACTGTATATAGTTTTAAAAGTACCCATGCTTTTTCTAAAACCCTACATCTAGCTGACATTAAATGGAAGTTATTCAGTACTTTTAAAACTGTGTTTGTTTATTTATTAAGACTAATAAGTGATGCTCCTTTAGTTTTCGTAACAGTTTTTGCATTTTGTTTGGTGGACATATTTGTAGTTCTTCTTTGCAAGCGAGGGAAACGTTTGTGTACTAACCTTCTTTCAACCAGCTGCTCAGCAACATGAGCGGGACGGGCAGCTTTATGTTGCCCTAGAAAACTAATCAAGTTCTTTTTCCTCGGACTGTGAACTGTAGGGACAATATAATTTAAAGTTTTAGTGGTTTTAAACCAGAAGCTCAATTGCACACAAATATATATTTGTTGTAAACATCTTAAGATCAACAAGCTTTATTGTCATTCTTCACAAGCAGAGCATATAGATGAAAATGTTTTGTGGAGATTTGTAGCACAATACATGGAGGCTAATTTTTATTTTTATTTTTTACTATATATATCTTCTGAACACTAAAGTTTCACTGTACCTGCTGTAATGAATTCTCATGTTATCAGCTTGAGAAAAAAAAATATTTTCCTCTACACCTGGGAGCCTCTCTGTTGTCTTTTAGCTGAAGATGCTGCATCTTTGGCCCAACTCAAAATGCTGTGGCAAGCAATCAGGACTTTTCTTTGCTGTGCTGTAAAAACAAAACCAAGCAGGAGTACTCTTGTTTGTACACACAACTTTTCTGCCATGAAATCATATTTACGGCTGGCTGCAATGTCTTTTAAATCATGTATTAAAAAGACATGTCTGTAGCCTCTTCATTTTTCTCTAAAGTGAATACAATGTTACACATACGTTATCAATTAGTGTAACTTCTTTCTACGTTGTAAAGGATGCATGAACGTTAATAAATTTGACCTTATGTTACTGTCATGAGTTGTCAGTGAAAACCGTCAAGGTTACATATTCAAACATAATGCTGAGATGATTTGCAGCCTAATTGATTAAAACCAATGTGTTTGAGAAAATCTGTGACATTTCTTCATCTCAGATGTTTTATCAGTATCCCTTTGGATATTAATAATGTGTAAAGTAAAATTCTTTAGATAATTTATCTTTAATGATTCAGTCAGCTAGTAATTATAAGCATATAGTTAACAGTGCCTTGTGAAGTTTCTTCTTGCATTGCAATCCAAACAGCGCTGCTAATTTCTTTTTTTCAAAACAAAAGTCTAGCATGTGAAGTGGAAAGATTCTTTAGCATTTTGCCAATTTTTACAAGCGTGTTGTGCATTATTATTTGGTCTCCTGAATGTGATACCCCTAAATAAAAGCTAGTGGAAGTAAAGTCATTTATTTAACCAATAAGAATGAGAAACTTTGAAAATGGTGCTAGTGGCAGCATGCTATGTGAACTCAAACACATGCCACTCTTTCCAGATAGTGAGTTTTGTTACCCTTCTCAAATATGCACTACCTTGTGTTGGTCTACCATATAAAATCTAAATGAAGTACCCAGAAGTTTGTGATCGTAATCTGGCGAAATGATAAAAAGATTAAGTAGGCGTGATATTCCTGTTAGTCACTGTGGTTCATAAATTGCGCTTAATTTATCTGAGAGGAACAGGCGCCACACCCATTGTTCAGTGTTGTGTCATCTGCCTAATATTACACTCACTGGTCACACAACACACTCTCAAGTAGTCCTGATATAGTAGCTGTGACATGCAACAAAAAATGTCAGCAGCGTATCCTGATGCAGTAACACTCATCAGCTGTCTTGTAGCAGCTGGTTCGAGCACTTAGAGGGAAAACAATGGACGCCGATGTTGTCATTATGCAAATATGCTGCTGCGCTGCTGCTGCTGCTTTGTTTGGGGCTATAAATAAGTGGTGAAAACAAACCAGCTTTTTTGGGGGGTGAGTGTTGCTGGCTGAATGCCACCAGAGTTCCCCACTGGATGTGGCTTATCAACGAAACATAATAATGTTCTTGAGTTGTAAAGATCAAAATTTGAAAAAGCTAATAATTTGGTTAAAGTTTCAAAAATCACAATATGGGCTGCAAATTTTATCTGCAAATCACACCTCTTTCTGAGTGTTGTGGTTTGCACAGTTGAAATCCCCTGGTTTCGAACCAAATGTTTAAACGGTCCAGTTAAAGTACAGATCTACATCTAATGGAGTATCACAGACAATACTGTTCACGGATGCTCTCTCGCCAATCTGATTGAGCTTAAGCAGTTTTGCAAATAAATATTTGCAAAAATGTCAGTCAAGGGTGTGCAAAACTGTAAAATACATCCTTTCACAGACTTGCAATTATAATTGTCTCAGCACACCACACTTTTCAGATTATTCATTCAAAAAAAAAAGTTAATCGAAAATTAAGTACAGTTTTCCTTCATCTTTAAAGTGATGTACTACTTTTAAAATCCACATACAGTTCAGTTTGTGGTTGCAACGAGACCATTTTTGGAAATGATTAAATGGTAATAAGCACTTGCAAGACAATGTAAATCCATGTCTAGTCAATAAATGATGATACAGATTCTTTTCCGGGCCATAAATTATTCTGCATATAAATAAATAATAAGCCAATAACAATTTAAATATTGATATCTAAAGTGAAGTTCTTAGAAGGGAATTTACTTTCAAGGGGGAATTTTACAAGAAGCCTTTTTATCAATGGGCCTGAGGGTTAAAAAGGAATAAGGATCCATCGTTTGTGCTGGAGGTGATGGATAATTCCTGCCTGCTCCCCTCATTGCTCCCGCACGAAGACACAGCCGCGCACTGCTGTAAACTTTATATAAAATACATGATGAATGCTGGCTGGATGAAAGACAATGTGTTTCAGATGTCATCTACAAAGGCAAACATGATAAATGTCATTGACTGTGCCTTCATTGCGGTGGAGCTGTTACAGCTGTCGTAGGTGCAACACGAGCGATTTGTGTGCGCGCGTGTTTGTCTGCGTGCGATCCGTACCAGCCAAATAAATGTCAATGTAAAAAGAGAATTAAAGATTTTCATTTCCCAGAGGCGGCACTCTAATAAACTTGATCTCTCATTTTGTTTGCAATTTGTCCTCCTGTCAGCATTTGATCATTTGCCAGCCTCTGTGTGTCATGTTAAACCATTTTATAAACCATTTTATAGTGATTAAGGGTGGGAGAATGCCTTTCCCTGTGGTATAATTCTCCAAAAAGAGATGTCAATTTGTTATTCTTTTTTCCAGCCCTTTATTCAGAGCTTTTTAACACAAAACCGTTGCAAATGTGACATCTAAGAGCCAGGAGCAAGTTGAAATGGCTCTTTTTTTTTAGCTGCCTCTGACACTGCTGAATTACACCAGGCCTCTGCTTATACATTATTGCGGTAATTACGATCGCCACACTCTGAACCTTAACAGGGAGGAGATCTAATAAACCATCATTCAGCAGGGGTTGCCGCTGTAATCGCTGATAAGGACTTGATAAAGCCTGACGCGGCTCCTCTGAGAGTTTTAGAGCTCTCGGCGGGGCAAGGCAGGCAGATTTTTACCTCCGATACCGATCTATATGTGTTAATCACGTCAGATGGAGGACGAAGCTCATACCAGACATGAAGCGAAAATGATTTTCTCCTTTAGCTTCCGTTAAAGCGGAAAGTGGAGTCATTTACATGGTAATTGAACACCGTTAATAAAGTGCAATGTTTGTGTTACATACTTTATATTCGACAGAATAAATTATCAACCTCCAGCTGCAACTTGTTCACATTCTCCTCACGCTACAACCACAAAGTTCAGAATGTGAAGCGGAGATTTGATGTGACAGACCAGCAGAAGGTAGCACATAGTTGTCATGTGGAAGTAAAGTTAATGCTTCACCAGCAGACACACCTCTGGAACAAGCAGTTCTCCTCCAAGACAGGTGGTGGCTGCAGTGATATTCTCAAGAGGGATATCAACCTCTTGATAGGAGCAGTAGCTTTTATTCACTTGCAGAAGATCAGTAAGGACTTCGCAGAGTACCATGAATATTTTCTGCGAATTCGTTTGCAATTCGGTTCAGATTTTGCTTCTGTTTTTTTGGGGGGGACACAATTGGGTGCAAAATCTATTCAAAGCTAGTATTCACAATGATTTCTGCTTCAGTCTATAGGAGTGCAAAGGGCCCTAATGATCTACTACAGTTTGCTTTGTAAAGGCAGAATGACAAATGGAGTCACTATGGTATCTTTTGCACTCTCTTCCTGCACGGTTCCATTTTGTTTTAACAAAACGGTCACTGAGAAACGGCCACACCTTTCTGCAGACGGCCTCCTCTGTCTACGACATCTCAATTTCTATCCAGTAGTTTTTATCAGTTTGACAGTCACTGTATAATTTAGTGAAGAATTATACAAATGTACACAATTCCTTTCTGCGTTGCGCAAATGTTCCCCACAAGGATTCACATCGCTTGCGGATTTAAAAGCTGAATAGCGGAGGTGGACTTCTTGAAGTAAAACACACCTCTCCAAACGTCTGACCATTCACACGACACACCGCACAGAGCTCAATATGGGCAGGTATGGCATATCATGGTTTTGCACATTCGTGGTGTTCCTGAAGTGCCTCATTTTCATTTTGCAAATCTCGCACACAGTAAAAGCATATCTCGAACTGAACAAGTCCAAATGTTTGCCTTCATTGAGGATGGGCCTGGTTGAATCTCTCGCCCTTTCCTTTTTATAGTTTCTTCTTTATTGTGACGCTTTTCACTCATGTTTATGTTCCAGGATGTCCTTAGTTAAAAAATGGAGACAGTTGACAGCCAGCAGATTTGTCCTATTTTATTACACAAATCTTTTATATTGATTCAGATTCATAGTAAATGAGAATCGCAATTCTTATGCATGCAGATTTTTTTTTAACACACCCCTAATTGCAAGGCCTTCAAAAAAGTATTTTTCTGACTTTAGTAAATTATTTTAAAATGATGGACGTTGTTCCAAACTGGCGCCATTCAGTTGTTGGGGCTCACCGACGAAAAGTTTCTGTCTTCAGGTCTGCAAAACCTGCAGCAAAAGGCTCTTCAAAATATTTCCTCAGGAAAGTTGAATGCAAATGGCCGCCATGTCACATTTAAGATTTTCTTTCCAAGAACTTTGTAGCTTTTATTTACTTCCTAATTTGTTGTGGTTGTACCGTGACAAAATATGACAGATTTGAAGGGGAATGAATACTTTTACCAGGCGCTTCTCTTCTTGCTCGCTGACACATCAGCTTGAAGGCTCCTCCTCCCAAACTCTCTGAAAGGATCTCAGCCACTGATGATATTTTGCCTGCGGTTTCAGTAATTTTGGGCACATGTCCTCTTTTATATAACTCACTTGCGAGCAAAGATGCCGGTCGTGATAGGGAAACAGATTGAATGTCAGCTCGCTTCTAACCTGTGACGTTTGCCAAGAAAAGCGGTGAGGCTTGCTTTCCTCTCTGAGGCCCTGGATTTTGGCTCCGACACAACGGGAACCGTTCCAGAAGGAGCGTTTCTCTGGGAAGTTTCTCACATAAAGAAAATAAATAAATAAATAAATGTTTCCCTGAATCTCTGTCGAGCACTTGGGCTAAATATTCATGTGCAGCTCCCATTCACTCAGCGGTGAGAGCAGCATATGAAATGAACTCATTGTTTTACTTGTGTAGATGATTAATTTTAATGACTTGACAGCTTCGTGCTCTACCTGTCAAAGCAAAAAAATATCGAACTCTGGAACACAAGCGATATAGCTTGTAGTAATCCGAGTCGCAACACTGCTGCATATGATCATTTTTCAAAAAGCAGCTGAAGTCCTCTTATTTAAACAGTAACTTTTTTTTTTTCATTAGAAAGCATTTTCTTAGTCACGGCTGTGCTGAGGGTTGTCATTGCCAAAAAGAATAGCCAGTAATAAAGGACTTAATTGATACTCATTTCAAAGAGATGGCTGCTGAAAGAAATTCTTTTAATCACCACCATTCAAGAGCTGTAATGAGGGAATTATGAAGTGTGAATTAACAAAGCACACAATTATACAGCACCTTACTGGAAGGAATTGTTTGAATTCCTTTTGAGTTTTTATTTTTTTAGTATTTTTTTGTCCCTGCTGGTGCGCATTACCTGTCAGAGCTCTGCCTTTAAAAACTCCCACATATTCGCCACCAATCTGCTCCCCTGTTTTTTTTGCCAGAATAAATTGAAAAGAACAGCATTATGTTTAAAAAAAGCATCCTGCAAAGGTTTATTGATTGAAAAAATTGTTGCCAGACTCATTATTGTGAAATGTGAAGTGAGTGCAGTGAAGTGATGTTTTCAGATTCTCTGTGAGCCAGTAACAACAGAGTCAGAGGGTTCTGGCAGAAGGATTTTTTTTTTTAAATTTTATTTATTTTATTTTTTTTATTTTAGTACTTATTGCCATGTCCGTGGCAGATTTTTTGCCAATGAGGTCTTTGTTAAAGACAACGGGGGAATTGTTGGGAGTGTAACTTGAGTTGACGTGCCAGTCAAATGGAATATTTTGCATCGGTGAGGTCGTGTGAACTTTCCCCCAGCAGCAGAATACAAACTGCGGTCATGAATAATGAGAAATATTGAAGGTCTAATGTAGCATGATGTGCCTTTCGCGGAAATGTTCTGGAAAACTCATCAGCAATGTTTCTAAGTCAGGAATCAGAAAGAGGGGCTCTGTTTGATGCTAAGAAATGTGTAATTCACATCTCATGGGTAAAGAAAGTACACTCTCTGTTACTTCTTGGATTTTGATATATAAAAGGCTGCAATAGCAAAGTCTTACTAAAACTGTAAAAGCTCACATACACAATACACTTTTCAATATTAATTGCTGCAAAAAAAGCCAAAGTAGAAAAGTTTGTAAAAAAAAAATGTAAACATACAAACAAATCAGGATATCTACAAAAAGAATTGTGAGGTGTGTACTCTCTGGTTTACCTTTTGTATTATTAAGGTAGGTTTTGCATTACCCACTTGATCTTGTTAAAAATTGGCAATCACAGACTCGCTTTTTCTAAGTTAATATGACAACCGAGGCCCAGGACACTGAATATGTTCTCAAAATGTTCTGCTATGTCACATCAGTTTATGTTACTTTCTCTGTGTCGTCAGTCTTGCCTTATTTTTCTGTCCTATGCAAACTTTATCTGTGCTGCAGACAAATCCCCCTCCCCCCTCATGAAATCATAGTTTGCGACTTTTATTGTTCACTCGTAATATTCACACATGCATCACTGTGGAGTCTAAACGGCTCCATATAAACATGCAGGACGTCCTTCACACACAGCACAAAACGCCAGGTCAAACAGAGTTTCTTCAATGCTCTCTGGATTTTATCGCAGCACAATTTTCTCCATTGCCGTTTCTGCTCGTCTCTGTCTCACCATCAGGGTTAGCGCTAATGCTGGTTTCAGCAGGGGACAGATGCTTCATCACAGCTGATCGCACCACAGTTTTGCACATGAAACAGCCATCATCCTCTTCCTATTTTTTTAAAACTCTTTGTCTCTTTGCTGCTGTATTCAGTTAAAATGTCACCATACGATAGAAGGTTCACTGCTGTCCACTCAGCGTAGGCTGCCTTTGGTGTCAAAGCCAAAAAACAAAAAGCTTTTTCGGCTGTCTCCAGTCTTCCTGATTCTACCCTCCTTTACTCTATTTCCAGTAGCAAACCTGAAAATGACTTGCAAAGGCCTGGTCTTTCAAACAATGTCAATCTAAGTATTGAACAGCAGTCTTCAAAAGGGTACTGAGAATTATCTGCAATGATTTTTCATGTCCCTCCCTGTTGGCATTTCCAGTATCACAGGTTTCCTCCTGTATGATAAATTCTTGCTCATTACCGGAGACGTTTCCCTGCCGTTTTTGTCAACGTCTTCCAAAATCCTAAGTTGGAAGAATCAAAACTATCTGTCCAACCTGAGTCCAGTTGTTGAGCTGTAGCTTCACCTAAAGAAATAGCGGCTTTATGAACTACTGTAGTTCTAATGCACAACTTTCTATAAAACTTGGCTCCCAGGCAATCAAGCAAAGTTCTTTAGGTTATCCACTGGAGAGAGGTTTTGAGGTTTTTTTCAACCCGAACTGAGAGCAATTCCTCATTGTCTTTAATAAAGGCCTGAATGGAACAACTGATTCTGTGTAATTAGTCTAATCAAAATGTCTTTGTCACCAAATGTAATTAAGATCATCAAGCTACTTTAAATATCACTGCAGGAGCCATTCTTTTTTTTTTACTAGAATTGTATTATTTTTACGTAAAATTCATTTAATTTACTTTTTACCAAACTGGAGGCCTTGAAAGTTATTTAATCAATAAACAGTGTGTTAAAGAGCAGCTGTGTTGATTGCAGAGGCTTGAAACAAAAACAACTGAATTGAGAGTCTGTGTAATCGTCTCTGATGCAGGTTGCAATGACAGGACGCTTTGCAAAACATTTAGTGGAAAATTCAAGAGTTATAATGACTTAAAAGATGTAACCGAACTATTGGCTTGAAAAGAGCCTACTCTGTTATTGTGCTAACTTGCTAAAACTTGAACGTGAAAATAAGATAAAAATTCACAGATCTGCTTGTAAGTGATAAATCCAAGTACTCTGATGGGCTTTTGGAGCATGTTTAACTATTCACTTGCACTCTTAGGTGAATTTTGCAAAGAAGAGAAATAATAATTGTCTCCCTTTGAGTTTATTATAAAATGACTCATTCTGCCTAGAGTTTTTCCACATTTTTGTCAAGTTATAACCACAAACTTCAATGTATTCAATTTGAATTTTGTGCTAACATGGTTCTCAAATGTGTTTACGAATAAAAATATGTGCATTTTGTATTCAGCTCGCCTTCCTAGGGAGCAGTACATCCCATTTCAACATTAAATCTGCACTTGGAGTTGGTTCGAACATGAGCAAATATGTCTATTTGTAGCCGTGATTGATACTGAATCAAAATGGATCTGAAAGGGGTGTAACCTTAGAATGAAATAATGTGTAAGAACCTACAAAAAAAACTATGTGGTACTGCACAAATGCTAGAAAACGTAGATTTATTAAATTCGCCCAATTTTCGGTTGCAGCAACAAAATAAATGATTGCTTTTTTTTACATTTGATTTTTAAAACCACTTTAATGATAAATATGTTGAGATACTTATGTGTCTAGATGGATAGAAACATTTATTTAAAGTGTTGCCAAACAGTTGAGCTGTGCAGGATGTAGATGGCTAGCAACCCCCTTTACTGATCTACTCAACGACAGATTGTATAGATCAGTAGTCAATCTGTCTACTGACAGTCAACTACTGATCTAAATACTACTGGATCAGAAGTTAAGGTTTTTTCTCGAACTGTTCTGGGCTTATACTTGCACAAAGACAAATGTCTCGGTCCGTAACTTACTGCCTCGGTAATCAAGATGTAAAGCCGCCTGCTTTTTATTTGCATTCTTTAATCACAATTCAAATAGGTCTGTGTTTAGACTTATAATAATAATCTAAAACCAATTATAGATGTTGAAGCTAATATTTAGTTTTAAACCAGATATCCATCTAATTAGATTTAGATGAAACATTTTCTTCAATGGAAAATGCTTTGACACAGCAACTAATTGCTTTCATGCTTTCAGAAGTGACCTGATTAGCAACTTAATCTGAGTATAAGTACAATAGATAGAATAAAGCACAACTACCTACAAAGACATGACAGCTTTGGAGCCGTAGAGATGCACAGCTCAGGTGTCGACGAGTTTTTAACTTTTTTTCAAGCTCGGTTTTTGACGAGAAGTAAGCTGTTGCTGAAAGAACGCTAAAGTAGCACTATGTGTGGAGGAAAACAGACTTCCCTGAACACACCATCCCCACAGTGAAACGTGGCGGTGGTACCATTATGCTGTGGGGCTGTTTGTCTTTATTTGGGACAGAGAAGCTCGTCGTAGAAAAATTGTTAGATTTACCTCGGTACAGCAAAACATGTAAGAAAAAAACTAGATGGGGGAAGAACACAAATGCACAGCACTCTTTTCAGAAACGTTTTTAAGTTGCGTCTCATTTTGTTGGTTTATTGCATAAAATCAAAATATTTTCTTGTTATTTTGCTTAAGTTTGTGGTTAATATGTGACAAAAACATTAAAGTTCTAATACTTCTAAGTACAAAGTTGAGAATCCTGATGAGAGATAATGTGGCTGTGTTGAGCACCGGCCTCTGGAGAACAAGTGCAGCAGATTCAGCCTTTCAAGGCATCCGAATTAGCACGACCACATCTAACGACTTCAGTTCACTCAACAGCAGAATAACTGACAAGCTAAAATTTATTGTAAGCACGCATTTTACGTGTGGTTAATCATTTCAAGAGAGAGGAGGGCTCTCAGGCTTCATCTGTGGCATTAATTAAATAAAGTCTTTATGTTCTTAATTAGCTGATCCTGAAAGGATTCTTGTTTTATTGTAATTTTTTTATCAGTCAGCTGCTTCCTTTTTACAAGAATTAGTGCTGTTATGAAAACACCACTTTAATCTGAACCCTTTAATCTGATACATTATTGATACATGATCTGTTGCGCAGCTTTTCGATGCACACGGAGTTTCTTCAGCTTCGTTCATTGACATCAGGTGTTCAACCGCGGGTTTGTCTCTTGCTCTTTAGGGCAGGAACTTTAGTGTATTAAAAAATTGATAAGGTGCGGTGTCTTATCTGCTGCTCAGATCGACTCTGAGCCCTTGTCACATAGCGGGGAGCCTCATTAAACAAATTTTTTGTAGTTCTTTTCTATTTCATGTTCTCCTTAAACTCCCCGTGTCTCTTCTCAATAAGAGGTCTGTCAGGCTTCTCTTGTTACTTTCATCCGCATGTCAGTCTTTTGTCTCCGACACCCTCTTGAAGGTTCACGTCTGCACCGGGGCCCTCGGATTGTTTGAAGATCGTGTGCGTGGTTTACATTGTTCTGACATAAGTTGCTGATTTAATGTCACTCTACACCTCGAGACTTTGTCATCTGGTAGATTTTTTTTGTTCCTCTTCCTTCCACCCCTCGCTCCGCTTTAAGCTGGAAGCGTCTTTGAAGTTCACACACTGCTGATAATTGAAGCAGTGTGTGATTTCAGCGTAATCCTCTGAAAATAATAAAAAGACTCTCATGTTATGGATTCAGTTTTAAAGTGAAACCCACTACACTGACCTCGCGCTGCGGTTAATCCAAAACAGTAGGCGCGCAAAGCTTGCCCTCCGTCTGAAAAGTTAATATTTCCCTCTAGATTTTCATCCATCTCCTATTTGGTCACTCATAGAAAAGAGTAACTATTAAAAACCAATTAAAATGGACTGGTAGTTTCCATAATGCTTTTTTGTTAAACTAATGACACCATCAGCAGCATGAAATATTTGTGCTCCTGCTGTTAAGATGCTTTGTGATGGTAAACTGTCTATGATAGAATTTAGAATAATGAAGAGGCCAACCATTTGCCTAGAAGCAGCATTATTTATTTATTTATTCATTTTTGCAGTACATTGATGGTACTTTAAAAATAATTCATGTGAAAATGAAAAGAAATTAAGATAAAGGTAGGCAAGACAGCAAGTTTTACTACAGACAAAATCCAGCAGAGAAACTTTGTCAAAACCACCGCAAATTCAAAATTTAACCGCAATGAAAGCTGGGTTTACAAAGTAATGAATCAGGAGAGTTCAATACAAAAGTGAACCACCCCTTTCAGATTTTGATTGAAAAAAAAATCGTGTTTCAATTTACTTCCATTTAACAACTTTACACTTATTTGTTTTGGTTCATAACATAAAACACCAGATAAATATATTGAAGTGTCTTAAAGTGATTAAGATCATGTAGGGAAATAGTTTAACAGAAGAGACGTTTCACTGCTTGTTAGAACACAAAGAACCACTCAAGACTAACAAAGGAATAAACATTAGAATATTGTTGCTGTTAGAAACTGAGCTAAAGAAAAGCTGACTTTGCGGTTAGCAAACATTAATATTCAGCTGAAACTAACATAAGCACATCATATATCACCTTACTGGTAAGAATAAAAGCCTTGATTGTGTACATCTATGTGAGATTTCTTATTAGATTTTTCCCCAGTGGCTCTGAGTAGTTCTTCAAAGAGAAATGTTAGTTTTCTCATTATTTAAAGTTCTTTCAGATGAGTTGTAGTTGTGAATATATACAATATTGGCAAATCTGGACGTGTTTTATATTTGTATTTTATTTATTTTCAATCAACCATCTGGCTGTGGACAAACTAACCACTTCTAGCGCTGACGCTCTTTAACTTTGCGCACATTTGATCACCAAAGCTGGGAGAGTTTATCCCAGGGGGGGCATAAAAGTCCATACCAAGCATTAAGGTTGACAGGAGTGAGGAAAAGTAAAAACATTTTCAAGTGTGTGATGTGGGAAGTAGTTTTCTTTAGGAGGACGAACATCTGAGCGGCAGCATTTGCTGTTAATCTGATCTGAGCTGTTCCAGATTCAAACTGTTTGTAGTTCAAAGATCTTCTAATATTTCACATATGATTATTCAAACTAAAATGCTCGCTTGCACAGCAGAATGCTATCCTCAGCTAAGTGATTACTTGACATGATTAATCTCTGGAAATCACAAACAAACTATAACGCACTTTATTGTAATTTTCTGTGCTAAACCAAAACACGAAGTGGTTCATAATTATTCTCTGGAAGGACAATGACATGAGGTTTTAACTGGTTTTAAAAATAAAACATTTTAACAGTGTTCTGTGCATTGCTTTTCACTCCCGTTTATAACGATACACCTGTGCAGGAAGAAAAGTGACCTGTGCACAGCCAGAACTCTGTTAGACATGGAGGTTGCATCATGATGCTGTGGAGATGCTTTCCTTCAGCAAGGATAGAAAAACTGGGCAGAGTTGAGTGGACGATTGATAAAACTGAAAACAGCAAAATCCTGCCAGAAAACTGGTTTATGTGCTGCAAAGGACTTCACATTGGACCAAAGGGTCATCCTCTGCCAGAACAAGGAATATATGGCAGGGATTTAAATGTCTAATGTGACCTTTGAGGTATTTCACAAAGAAATAGACTTGTGTGGTTTTAATGTGAAAAAGCTAAATGGCTATAAATACTTTTGCACTGTAAAGAGAATTGGAGGCATTTCAAGTAACTATCGTTTCACTTCCTGACCACAGGTGATGAAGTGACCATGTTTCCCGTTTTGGACATCGACCAAAATGACATTGTGGACACCAACGGAGCAGGAGACGCCTTTGTTGGAGGTATGAAATTGCATGCTTTACATAGAACTTCCCATCACATGGGGCCTTGTTCAGGAAACAGAACTTGTGTGCATGGCTAAAGCGTGATAACATCAGATTTATTGTGAAACTTTTGATTCTGATGAGTTACCTCAGTTGCTCTTCCTCCTCAGGATTCCTCTTTGCACTTGTCCAAGAGCAGTCATTGGAGGAGTGCATCCGGGCCGGACACTATGCAGCCAACGTCATCATCAGACGGGTCGGATGCACCTTCCCAGAGAAACCGGATTTTCACTGATTAATCCGATCTGTCATTCCCACAAGATGCTTACTGTACCGATTTATACTCTTCAGGGTTTTATGTGCATTTTTCTATATTCTCTGACTGACGTTTGGAAAACAACTGCTGCAGCTTGATGGATTTATCCAGCCATGATAAGCAATGGAGATATTATAATGCAATTCAAGCAATGTGCTAGCATCGGACATTGGAAAATGTTCATAGGAAAAGCCGCATTCCAGCAGAAGCTGCCACTTGAGAATCAACAACTGAATAGCTGATAAGTTTGAATCAGTAATGTAGACACTGTCTTGGTCCATTGTCCATAATCTTCAAGGAATAGTTTGAAGGTATTTCATAACATAATTTAAATATATAGAAGAAATTGATCAATGTCTGAGAAATAGTGTGGGGACATCTCAAGTGTTTCTCAGCAGAGTTATTCTAAAAGTGTGGTTTCTTGCTCCCTTATCTGAGAGTTACAGCTAACTCGTGACCACAAAATGCAAATGAACAAACAGCACTACAATCCACTTCTCAACTGTTGCTCAGTAGTTTTATGAACGGTTATCAATTTTCCACTAGGCTGTTGGAGGCACTTCTGTCTTTGAGTTTTTGACTCATGAGGAGGTAATAGCAATGCAGAAGAGGTAGGTATGTTTACAGCCCTATCCGTAATTATTGCCCCCTGGTGAAAAGTTGTAAAAACCGTCAGAATAAATAAATTGCAGCAGCATAATGTCACACAGTTCTTTTCTTTTTTTCTAAAAAAAAAAAAAAAAAAATCAACCCTTATTTTGTTAAATTTGGTATGTTAGTGACTGGTGAAACATTTTGGTGTTTGTTTGACTCTTGTGTTTTTTTGCTGACAGAGCCAATGATGATAACCTTTCAGTTGTCTGGAAGAAGCACGCATAGATTTCCACTTAAAATATCTCAATAATTTAAGGATTTCGTGCATACCACCCACCCTAAGAAAGTTAAACACCAGGGTAACAGGAAGTCATCTAATTAAAAGTTAAAGGTGTACATTTGGAAAATATTTCAGTTCAATTGATTTTATAAAAATTATGACGTATATTGTTAATTTTGTCACCGGTATTTTTTTTAAAAAACAGATATTTCCTAACAATTAATACTTTTTCCTCGTTGAATAAATATACTGAAATTAAAGGTTGAGTTTTTCTTAATTCTTTAGTGTACACTTATGCTGCTGCAATAAGGACGTAATTTATTTACGGGCCTCTTAAAGATCTTTATTGAGTGTTCATAAGTGCAGAGGGTCCTGTTGTGGTGTGAATAATGAATGCAAGCTAGCACTGTACAAAGTGTCATCATTGACGCCTGCTGGTAAAGAAGTTTGTTATTCAATTTGAAAACAAATATTCCCTTGATTTGCAGTTTGGCTGATGCAGACATCATTGATAGATTACGACTATTGACTGCTTCCCATTTCTTATGGGCACAAATTTTTCTTTTTCAACTGAAAAGAAACGTTGTGGAAGAGTGAAGACGTTTAATTTTGGAACGCCAATTACTGCTTGTGACAAAAACTGTCAGAGGTCTTAATTTTCTCTGCACATTCAGCCTTTGTTTTACTTAAGAGGGTTAAACTACAACACAGTGATGTGGTAAAATATCCGAGTTATTCCAATAAAACTGTTGGCACACCACAGAAGAAGAGAAGAAGTCACAGTGGAAGCTAGTGATAGAAGCCACACAAAAAGTAAAAAACATCTGTAGGATGAAGAATTATCTTACCAGACAAACTTTATGCTGACAAACTACACCCACAGTTTTTTTCTATTGTGGTATGACAGTGATTTTTCTGTTCAGGCTATGGCATGAACTGTGCTATGTCCTCTTCCCTTATGTTTGGGGCTTTTTATTCAGTTAGAACCAAGTGTGCTAGCTGCAAAACAGCAGTTTTTGGTGTGTGAGGAAAAAAATCGTCTTTTACTTTATTGGAATTCACCCACATTTTTTGTCAAGATTAACTTTATCTGCATCTTTATTATTATTTTTTTTATCAGGAAAACTATCTATATCCTACATTGCAATCAATAGTCAATCTGACAGTGGTGTTTCAGATGTAAGATTGTCATCCAAAAATGGTGTCCAGGTGCAAAAATGATTTTTAAAATTTATTTTCTTTCTTGGAAAAACAACAGAAGCTTCATTATGCCTAATTTTCATACTTTGCACATTTGTAGATTTTATGGCTCTAAAAGACAGTGACATTTTCCCTTTCAAAAATAACAGAACCAAACTGGAAGTAATTGTTTTGTTTGTACAGAAACAAGAAAAGCCACATTAGTCTTTTCTTGACCAGCACAAAGTCAGATATAATATTGATTTCTTAAACAAACAGGTGAACTCACCTGAAATATAACTTACAACGCACAGATCATTGTAAACTTCCCTTATTTCATTTAATCAGCAAAGTATCCCACTCTGGCATTCTGGTCATTGTTCCCTGGAACTGCTCGAGTCACCCAGCCTCCCCCATCGCTCCCCTGGCTAGTAGGGGTCCAAACTGGACTCTGTCTGCAGGGCAGCAGGAGATCATTTTTCTCAGTTTAAGGGATTAGTGGTTGCTCTTCGCCACGACCTGAAAATTAGCCTGATCCTTCGTACCCAGCTGTGCGTCGCTGGGGGTTGGAGACAGGGATCAGAGGGAGCAAACCCCCCCACCACCACCCGCCGACAGAAACTGTTGGGCAGTGTCTCAAGTGTTTGAAATAATTCAACACTCTCATCTGTTCCACTGTGAAGTGTGAGAATAACCGTTTTTACTCCTATTGAACTACTTGTTGTTACATCCTGTACTCTTTTTTTTTTTTGCCTTTGCATACATACTAACCCAGATCATATAGGTTAAAAAACTTTCTCTTGCCAAAGTGTTACTAACAACTCTGATTCTTTTTTTTTTAAATCAACCATTTTTATTTTTATTTTTAAAGCATTTCCACAGATGCGCTTTGAAAAGGTCCACCATTCTGATTGGACAAGACTCCATGGCAGCTGGTTCATTTGCTTCTCAAGATGACAGATGGCAAAACACAAACACAAAAAGAGAGAGAGCCATGATTAAGTAATGAGGATGCCTGCCACAATGAGGGAAACTACTTTTCTCACTTTCTCCAACAAACTTTGGCCCTGCTCAGTGCACACAGATGAAAAACAAAAACTTGAGAGCATTTAGCATATTATCATGCTCTGCAATTTTAGGAAGACCTTTAACAAATAGCGCATCTTCGTCTGCCATATCTCAAATTTTAATTCTTTGGCCGAAACTTCACCTTTCCGTTACAATAAATTTAGATTTTGTGACATTTGTCTACAATAGTTAGTTCACCAGCATATATAGTTGCTGTTAACACTAATGATAGTAATGCTTGCAAAGGAGTAACGGGGGTCCTGGCCAGTGTTTTGCCCTGCAGATGGGCAGCAGTGTTTGTGAACACCAGTGTGGCAGTTGGCAGGGATTGAGGAGGGGGATGGGCCGACTGCTATGGCACATGCTCCAATTCAAATTATCCCTGGACCCATGCAGCAGTGGAGGACCTGCTGGGGCCCAGGGTGGCATTCATTACAGCCAGACACTGGCCGTTTTTTTTTTTTTCCTCTGGTCAGTCGCTCTTTATTATGACCCCCAACCCACAAAAGCTTCAGATTCAAATTCTCTTTATTCATATTTCACCTGCTTAAAACATTTTCTAAACTGACAATTTTGTGGACTGAATCGTTCAGTCGATTTGCATAAATGTCAGTAGTTGAATAACAGAAAACATGACAAATGCTGCAATTCAATAAAAAACATGTAGATAATGACAAGAATAGCCAATCCTGATAATGTGCGCTGGATGAGGGAGCTTCAGTTAACGTTGAGCGATATCCACTCAAAAACATTAGGAGTGTAAACTCACCAGTCACTTGTACACCTGTTAAATTGTTGAACAAAGTAGGGGATCAGCCAGTAATATGGCTGCAACTGAGTGGACTTCAACATTTTTACTGACTGAGTTCCAAACTGAGCATCAGAACAGGAAATAACCAGAAGTTTCAAGTAATCTAAATCGACGACAAAAGTAAATAAATTACTTTTTGAATCTTTAGCGTTGCAGTGTCTGGTAAGGATTACATTAGGACACCCCTCACCCCACCACACACACACATTTAATCCTATTTAAGATGGCTAATAGTACACACAGGCATAAAACACCAGAAACACACAATTAAAAGAGGGTTACTCAGCATTTTGAAAAAGGCTTTCCATATTTAAAACTCAGATGTTTACTTGGTGCTTCCCTGACTACTGAAGTGAGGTTGAAGACGATGAGGCTGAAAGAACGGTTTGTGGCCTTCAGAAAGAAGCAGAAAGAAGATTTTAGGAGCTTAGAAGTCTGGTAAGGGATTTAAAGAAGACTCAAAGGATTTTTAAATCAGCCAATCCGCTGTCTGGAAAATTGTCTACAAATGCGAGAGAATCTAAAGAACTGCCAACATGCCTAGGTTTGGTCCTCCAGGCAAACTTACCTTGAGAGCAGACTGCAAGGTGCTAAAAGAAGTCTCCAAAGTCCCTAAAATGTGACCACTGAACATATTGCAGGCTCTCGCTACTGCTGATATTCTTGTGCAATCAGAACAATAATATGCGAGTTAGACTTTCATCGAGTGTGCAAGGAGGAACCTTTGATCTCTGAGAAAAACATAAAAGCCAAAGCAAAGTTTGCCAAAGAAAGAGGCTATTCATGCAAGAAATCCCTCAAAACAACTCACCGCTGAAAATAAACGGTGCAAACTTTTTTTTTGTCAGAATACTCATCTCTTTGTATTACTTTAATGACTGCAACAAAGGAAATTGGTGTTTATCTGGAAATAAATTACTTTCTCTAGAAATAAATAAAGATTAGGCATGATATGTTTCTTTTAGAGAAACGGAATTTTAAGCTGGGTGCACAATTTTGTTTTTCAATTAACTGTGTGTGACTTGTGTGGACAATAATATGTTGTTGATGTCATAGAAAAATGGCCAGACCAGATTAGGATTATAGAAAGACAACAGTTCAGATGATCATTCAATAGAAACAAGGTATGTGGAATTGGTATCCCACAAGAAATCCCTGAACACACAACGTCGTTTCCTTGGCACAGATGGGTTGCAGCAACAGAACGCCATCCTGGATGTCTCTTCTGCTAACCAACAAGAGAAAAACTTCGGTTATACCCATCTTACATATTCGCCAAACTTGGACAATAAGAGACTGGAAAAGGTTTCCTAGTCTGATGATCATCAATTTCAGATGTTACATCAAAAGGTCTGAATTCAGTGTAAATGACATGAAAGCGTAGATTCAGTCTGTCAGTCCTGGTGCCACTGATGTAACAGTTTGGAGGTCGTCAACCATTTCCATCCGTTTAATGACTGCCCTGTACACCAACAACCTCGACAGTGATCCAGCGTCAATCCAACAAATCACCTTCGGGGTGTGGTAGAGCAGGAGATTCACATCACGGATGTCCATCTGAGAAATCTGATCGCTACTGTGTGATACTGTCATGTTAACTCAAACCAAAATCTCTGAGGAATGTTTCTGACCACTTGTTGAGTCTAGCCACAAATAGTCAGAGCAGTTCAACCTTGGACTAGGAAGGCACACCTGTTTAAGTAGCCAGTGAGTGCATTTAGTATTCATCAGAAGTTTACAAGAGCTCATCACCTGTCATAAAATCAAAAGGACTGATAACTAATTGATCTGCATGCAGATAAGTCCTCCTTTTGGGTCTGGATCCAGTGAGATCAAGCTGCTTCTTTTTTTTTTTCGTCTTGCGTCAACTGTCTGTCCTCTTGATGCCCAAATAACAAGATTATTTAACAAGTGTACTAGATTATTTAAATTAGTCACTAAATGGGTCTCTACAGGAGAGGAAAGCTTTCATTTGGGCTCCTCATCCAGTACTGTGTATGTGTTTGTTATCTGATGAGAAGTAACCAATTATCTCTCTAATTACATCCGCATTACTGCATGAGAAATGAGCTTTCTGGTATTTCTTTTGCTGCAAGAGAGATGAGTGAAGGGAGCACTGATGTAGAAACTGAAAAATGTAATCATACATTAGCATTATTGCTATTGCTGTTGCTCTATCTTCAGCTCGGTGGAGTTAATTACCTGATTAGGGCGTTAAATACCCCTTATGTCAATTGTAGGAAATAGCTTCTTTAAAAATGAAAAGCAACCCTATCATATTTACATAAATTGAAGTTTAAAATGCCCATTGGGAATTAATGTTAGTAGGCGTTACATAAATAATAATGAGGAATATATATATATTAGTAATATGTCATGTAGGCTATAATAGAAGTGTGAAAATGTTAAGAGGGACAGAAAAAAAAATTGAAATTGACAATATCATTGTGAGGAGCGCACTAAAAAAAAAAGGGGCGACGGTCCGCTACGCTGAAGTAAAGGGATGTCTACAGTGGGAGAGGAAGAAGAAGAAGGGGGAGGGTACCACTTTGTCACAGGCTGCTATGTAGATTAACCTTTCAATTAGTTGTTATCAGGTCCTCTCCATGTCTCGGCGAGAGCTTTCCAGCCTTCGCTTTTAACACGTCAAAAAAAAAAAAAAAATCCCACGAAATCGCTCGGATACGTCGCTTCGCATTTTACCCCATTCGACGTGATAAAGAAGAGGAGTACCCGAGAGAGAGAGGGGGGAAAACTTGAAGAGGTAAACTACCAGCAAATATTTGCCGTAGCGTTGCTCTTTTATTTTATATCTACAGATACGCGTTCGTCTTCGCGCGAAACTTGGCGTTAATTAGGTCTTCTCCGCTACTGCCGAGTAGGTTTGCGCGACACCTAGGAAGACGATGTGTATGTTTTTAAAGAGATTGTAAAATGTAATATATGGGAGTCGAGAGTTGAAGCTGAAAAAAATACGGGGCTGACGATACATAACTGAGAGGAGCGGCGTTAACTTGTATTCCCCTGCTGAACGTCTTTTCTTCCTCCGGGCTCTTACTATTTCTCCTCATGGGGAGGCATTTGATAGTTAATGGTGATAAACGGGACGTTAATAATTCCACTTTTTCTTCTTATTATAATAATTTTCTCAACAAATTGTGTGCATTTATAACCCTTCTCGTACGTCATGCAGTTTAAACGTTAAATATCTCCTAGGAGGAGGAAATGTAAAGAAACCGAACAAGGATAAAGAGGCGACAGCTTGGGTACATTTTTATTTATGTTGATCTTATTGTGCTATGTAGCGCAACGTGGAAGTGCTAAAATAAATTAAACGCGTTCCGCTTTAAGTCGGTGCGTTTTTATGCAAACAAATGATCGATTTAACAAACAGCCAATTAAAGTCTAAAATGATCCAAATCACTTTCAAGTGTAACCAACTGTTTCAAGGAGGAATCCGAGTAAAGGTGGGCCGATGTTAAACGCCGCGCAAATGAGGTTAAATATTTATTTCAGCCGGTTTACGTAAGTTACCACGCGTTTGTAACTTATTAACAACCCTTTTATGTCCACTTAAGCCGTAAAATTCGGCGTTTTTTACGAGCGTTTAGAGGTGAGTGCTATCGATTCATCACCAGAGGCACCTTAAGAGGCGGGTCAACAGAGTGAAGTGACAGATCACACAGCCAGTGACGTGCCTCTCGGAATGAGCTCATACATAAAGATTGACGTGCGCTTTATCAAACCAGGGATCGGATCTCGCCTTTACAGCCAATATTGAAGTTGCTGGGGAGGGCGCATTAGCGTTAGGTGAGGTTTAATGAGACTCCATTGGATTGTAATCAGCGTCATGTCGGATTCATGTAAACTACAACATTGTAACAAAATGGCGACCGCTAGTTTAGGTGACATCGGGGGTAAAGCTGGCAGCACTTGACGTTTATCAGCCCAACTCGGCGGAGCGCGACTCACGGGGGTTTGTTACGCAGCTATTGCTGCTTTTCTTCTCCTTTCTTCGGATAAACGGCTCCGTGGGGGGGTAAAAACATGGTGTCGGAGCAGCTGTCAGGATGTGAGCATTGATTATACGGGTGTCATTAAGGCTCGCGCTGATCGGGTTGCTCGTTTGTCGAGCTGTCAAAAAGTGTCGCGCGGACATCTAACGGTTAAAACTTTGGCTTGTTGTTCTGCTTTCTCCATTTTATGTGTTTTTAAACCAGACACTTAGCGCAGTTCTGTTTTCTTTTCTTTTCAAAAATAACGCGGTGTTGAAATAAATGTAAACTTTCGAAGGAATCTGAAACCGAAAATATGGATCTGTCGAAGACGGCGAGTAGTTTTCCACAGGTCATGAGAAGTTTCTAGATAGCTTGTCATAGTGTGAATAACTTGCCCCATTTTTTTTTTTTTTAGAAAAACGGTCTCTTTTGAATTGGACATCTGGTTTGGTGTGCGGATTATGGTGTCAGACTACGGATTAAGTCACTTTGATTTCCTTAGCAGCAGCCATGACAGCGCCTGCATCTGTTTTTATCCATCTGTTTCTCGTGTGTTAGCAGCACATCTTTAAAAAGTCCTGCATTCCTTAGCTGTAACCTTTTTATACTACACGGCTGGTGGCGATGTTTAGAAATCAGGGCATCTGATGTGCTTGTTTTATTCATACCTAACACGACATGTTATGATCACTAACCCCTTGCAAAAGTATTCACACCCCTGGAACATCTCCATATTTTCTCAGCAACCACAAGATTTAATCTTATTTTCAATGATGAGGGAAAGTGATGCATGCTTTTCATTTTTTTATACAAATAAAAATCTGTAAAATATGACATTCATTTGTGCTCAGAGCCACTCATATTTTATAGATCTGGAAAATTAAAGGTTTGCACATTTTTCAGAAATTTTTATGTGATAAAGGGTGATTTCCATTGATTCTCATTTATCCAGACATCCAGACTCTAAGCCATTTTAAGGCATGACATTGCTTTAATCTAAATGATTCAATGGTTTCTCAGGCTGTGTGTTAAGGGTTGTTGTCCTGCTGAAAGGTGAACTTCAGCCTGAGTCAGAAGTCTTTTGCAGCTTCTAACAGGTGTTTTACCAGGAATGCCCTATATACTTGCTTATTTCATTGCCTTATCAACTGTCATCAGCTTCCCAGTCCCTACTGGATAAAATCAGCATCACGCTGCCACTACCTTGAGGGGGTTTGGTCCAGGCTCATATGCAGTGCTTGATTTCCGCTCCACAGTTTTTCACACAACCCGAGAAAGAAAAAAGTGCTCTCACCTGACCAAAGAACCACATGTTTACAGTGTCCCTAAATGGCTTGTGAAACAGTGCAGACAGTATTTTTATGGCTTCCTTTCAACAATGACTTTCTTTTTGCTACTCACCTATAAAGGCCAGATTTGTAATATGCATAACGAATACTGCTTTTATAACATGACCCCGCTTTGAACTTCTCAAAAACCGTAACCTAACCTGTCTGGCGTGTTCCTTGTTTTGTGGCTCACTAATGTTCTCTAACAAACATCCGAAACTTGTTAGATTATGCTACAATCAGGTGTACTCTATTTACTAATTAGGAAACCTCTGAAGCCAGTTAATTGCACTGAATTGTATTTAGTGCTGTCACAATACAGCACATTATGGATTTGTACACGTAAAAGGTTTTGAACACTGTTTTAAATTTGTACCATTTAACCATTACGTACTACTTTGTGTTGGTTTGTCACCAATCAGTTTAAAACTGATTTATACCATAGCTGTGGATATTGTACATATTGTGAATAGTAATTAGATCGTCTCAATATTCATTTGTTTTTCTGTTTCCTTTTGCAGATTTGATCTCGGATTTTAATACAGACCTATTCCAGGTCATGTGATACCTACACCAGTGTGGAATTTACTCGTGCCAACTTTTCCTCAAGCTCACCCTTGGACCCTGAGGACATATTTCTGGATGCTGTTGTGGAACCTAACTTCCCGACCTTTTACCTAAGGATGTGGATGTACCTTGCTTTCGGCTGCAGAAAGAGGGAATCTTTATGGATCACGTTTCTGTGAGGCTTATTGTTCAACCATGGTAAAACTTGCAAACCCTCTCTACACGGAGTGGATTCTCGAAGCAATACAGAAAATTAAGAGGCAAAAGCAGAGGCCTTCTGAGGAGCGAATTTGTCATGCGGTGTCCACGTTGCATGGACTGGACAAGAAGATCGTCCTTGAGCAGTTGGATTTAAGTGTTCATGATGGCTCTGTCCTTAAGGTTACAAATAAAGGAAGCGCCTCCTACAAGGACCCAGGAAACCCTGGAAGAATAGGATCAATATTGCCTGCAAATGCACCTTTGCCGTCAAAGGAATCTATATGGAATTCAAGCGATCTGCGCCACATCGATTGGAATAAAATACTCAGGAGGGCCATCGAGGGTCTGGATGATACCCATGGCTCCTCACTTAAGAACATTGAGCGATATCTGAGGAATCAGGACGATCTGTCAGAAGTTGTTGATAATTCCGCTTTCCGTCAGAGGTTGCGGCTAGCAGCGAAGCGGTCAGTCAACAATGGCAGGTTGTTAAAAAACGGCCCTCGGTATAAACTCTGCCATGGCAGCGTGGAGGGACGGATCCCCAGGTGTCCAAGTGCTTCCCCCTTGGTCCTGTCATCAGTGACACTCCTCCCTCATGAGCGTGAGCAGGTATACACACCTTGACCTTTGCACTTTCACTCTCTCACTCCAAGCTAAAAAAAACTTAAAAATAAAATGTTTTTAAACAATGATTTTTTTTCAGTGATGCAGGGAGCATTATCCCTAAAGGCCAGGGACTGTTGTGAGTCTTTGAACTAACCTTATGTTAAAAAACTTTAGACAGATAAAATCTTACCTGCAATACAGGAATCTTTTGGTTCAACTCCACATTAGTAGGTCCGAGTGGATAAAACAAAGAGGGTCCAGGCATCCTAAAATGTTTTAAATTCAAGTATCTAAAATCAAGGCCTAAAAAATTAATTAAAAAAATTACGTTGGCCTTAAATATGTGAATCACAGATCTTAAATTTTGTGGTGGCATTACTATTTAATCTCTCATATACTATGTAGTTTTTTTTTTCTCATGAGACTTTCCCATCAGGCAAATATTTGTCACTTTAATGTGTTGTGTGACTCAAGGCGGTTGAGACTACAGGTAGCTATCTGCTAATTTACACTTGCTAGCTAGCAAATGTATATTAGCAGCTATGTTAGAAGGAACTATTGGTTCTGGTTCCTGAAGTGGAAATGGAGGGAGGAGATAAACTAGCCATCTAAAATAAAAGGCTAGCAAGCTCGCTTTTCTGCCTCTGTCAAAGGTTAAGTGCAAACTTATCACCAGTAGGGTGGACGTCGTTCATCTTCACCATTGGATCACTTCTGTTGCCGAGCCATACGATGCTACATTTATTCTGTGTAAAAAAAAAAAAAGTTCTTAAGAAGAATTTGGTGAAACCTGCAGAAACCCTGAAACAACTCCAGCCCACTTCCAAGGGAAGATGGGGGTCAGAGTGGGTGCACCACCAATAATCAACTTGAGAGCTTAACATTTAAAGCATACTTACCAGTGGGGATGACTACCTCATGTAAAAGTAAAGCTTTTCCTCTGGAATCCATGAGCCGCTGCTGCTTTGAGCCGTACCACAAGGAAGAAGTTTTCTCTTTAAGGGATAGTTTAGTGTCATGAAACCAACAACCAATAATAAAAAAAAAGACAGCCATGTTTAAAGCTCCTGAGTTAGCTTTGATTTTCATCTGCCTAATTGAGGACAAAAAAGCAAGAAAACCATTGAGCTTCAGAATTAATACAAAGTTAATTAGCATTGGTAAACATGAGCTCACATTCTATTTCCTGCTGACATTTGTAGTGGAGTTTGATTGGATGAATGCACCAGAGCAGACCTTCCAGCTGATATTTAAGGCTAGCTGCAGAAATGCCATTTTCGACTCAGTTCTGAGACGCTGCCGGTCTTTTAAAAATTAGGTTATTGAATCCTCCTCTAGTCTAAGCACAGTGTTGAACTGCCTCTTGCAGCAGCCGATTATAGTTTAGCTGCTTATGAAATGTTCACAACCACAGGATGTTGCTTAAAACAGTGTGAATAAATTAAGTTGATGATAGTGGGCTAGTTGTTTGAAGTTACATTAGGACAAAAGTGCGATCTGTGTAATCTAGAACTGATACATTCACACATTTTTGCTGGTTCTCTGGCGGTGGAAACCAAGCTACTTCTTTTTCTTGATTGAACCAGTTGACCACTGACAGTAACTCTTTATAAATTGCCATGGTGTTTTGGGGAATGCAAGTTGTTTCAAGGTGGGAGGGGGCCGCTTCAGTCTTGATCTATTAACCAACCTTAATCTTTTGCTTCAAGGTCTAACTAATCTGAATTTGTACTTAACAAAGATACTGAAGCAGCCATACATGGAAGGTAGGGAAGGATACCGAAGCTGCTGTCTGAACAAAACTGGTCCACAAGGGATGATGCGGTGCAGGTTTTAGATGTTTCCCTGCTCGAGCACAGCTGACTTAAATGAGGGGATCATTAGCAAGCAGCTGCACAACTTGAAAACAGGCTTAGGAGTTAATTTAATGATTTGAATCAGGTGTTGGAGCAGGGGGCACATCTAAAATTTTTAAGACATGTGCCTTTGAGGACCAAATTGGCCCACCTCTGCTGCGAAATCGCGTAAAAATAATTTAGACACTGCTTAGAATTGCGATGGGCATTGCTTTCTATTTGTCTTGCTAGTATTTGATAAAGCATCCATGACGTCACATAATACAGCTGCTCAGATTTCTTTTCTTTTCTCCTTATTTCTGTTTCAAACCAAATGCCCCCTTCAGAGGTGTTTATTGTCACCTGCTGATCAGCTGACTCATGTGCCTCTTGTGATGTCATCCACCCGAATACAAGCAAAGAAGAATTATTTTTTAACAAAACCTGACTTCAAACGTCTTGAACTTTCCCTTTTAAAATGCACTGCAAGGTTGTGAAAGGTAAAGGGTTTTTTTTTTGTCCAAAATGAATTTAAAGCCTTAATAGAGTTTTTTCTTTGTAGGAATTTCACTACTAAAGCCTTAACATTTGGGACTTTTAGATGTTATTTAGAGTCCATCGTTTTACGTCCGTGTTGCTAGTTCCATAACAAGAGAGCTTGGATTATCAGAAAGTCATGCTGACAGTGTGTGTGGTAGGCAGTCTGCAGTGGTCTTCCCACAGGTTATGCAACCCTATCCTAATGACCTTAAAGGATGGGACTGACTTGTCTTACGAGCTGCAATAGAACAGCTATTTTATTGGTAATTAGTAGGGGGCATGAGAATGTGTTGAGTAAGGAACCCGGAGTGCTCTCTGACTGCATGCAGCTGTTATGAGCTTCGTGCAAACAAACATGCCAGAGGGAGGAAATAAGAACCTGACAAACAAACTTCCAGGTTAGCATCGATACCGCTGCTCTCGCCTCCTCCTGTGTTTCTTTTTTTCTGATGCCTTTGCAATACAAAACGTCCTAGAAATGGCAGCACTTATGCTATTTGCAATATGATTTGTAGTTTTTGATGGAAAACAGTTGTCGTTTTTGCAGCTTCTATTAAGCGCAATGTGCAGTCGTCTGGTTTTGTCGTGGAGGCTTTTACCGTATCTCGTGTTGGGGCTTATCGAGATTAAGCGCGGTCTCATGCTTTATGCACAAGTTGTGCAGCTGAAGTGGTGAGCTGCATCAGGCAACAGAGATGTCACCCCACTCCCCGGCAGTTTCGCAGTGAATAATCAGGAAGCGACACCTTGATACTGCAGCCACAACTGTGACTGTTGTCTGTGGTCAGGCCAAAAGTGAAACCGAGAAGTGCTGCAGAGACACTGTGTCCTGTGACGGCTCTCAGGAAGGGCCCCACTGTTTTCCATTTGGAACATTTCAACCCCTCGCTCCCGGCCCTTGATGACATCACCTCACCAGTTCAGGTTTAACATTTACTTCAAAGGATGAGACGTTTCTGCCTGCTTAGCCGTTAAGGCGCAACGAGAGAGAGCGGGAGCGTGTGTGTGCGTGCTGATAATGAGAGATACTTTGAGGTTAAAAAAAGAGCAGTCTTGGTTTTAGAGTTTATTAGATTCTGAAGAGACTTTGGCAGGAACAAAGACAAGGAATGAGAGTGTTTTTTTGTTTTTTTTTTTGTTTTTTTTCCCCTGCTGTGTTATGCAACCACTTGAGCTCCCTCTCGCTCTACCAGCAGCGTTCTAATAGGACCCCACCCCCTCACTCAGGACAGCCTGCTCTTTTGAAGCAGCATAATTTCCTGTAATGTTCTTAATTTAGAATCCCCAAGTAAATCATCAGCATCTCTACAGCTGTGTTTTTTTTTTTTGTTTTCTTTTTGCATTTTAGCCTCTTATAAATTGCAAATTGCTATTGATTATAATCACTAGAGCAAAAAAAAGAAGAAATCATCATGGGAATGAATCTAGTTCCTGGGTTAGACTTCATAGCTCAGAGCTTGTTATGATCCTCTGTTTGGAAATGTTACTACATTGTCAGTTTGCCTGCTAATTCTTTTGTAACTCAAAAATATAAAACACAAATTAATTAATCCACAACCAAAGATCAGAATCAGCCAATTGATTTCCCTATTTCCTACTTTTTGAACGCATAACAACTAACTAAAATTTTTGGTGCATAAATCTATCAACTGGGAGGATGTACATTGAACTTTTAATAAAAGTCCAATATTTTCTGTTCTATTCCGGACTACTACTTTGGAAGAGAGGCTGTTGCTAATGTGGTTCTTACATGTGTTGTTTCCACCTTATGTTGTTGTTTAGACATGGGGTAACATGAGATTATCACAGTATGGTGGTCTTGAGTAAAGTAGAATGACTTCACTCTTTATAGAATAACTAAAATACATGTTTTATGTTAGCTGGGCTATCTGCTGCAGCCAACTGCTTTCCAAACTTATCACTTGTAGCTTGCCAACTGTTTTGAAGCAGAGTCATATGATCCCACTTAGTTTCCACAAGACAATCTGTTTTAATGCGCAGGAGTGTTTGCAAAAAGTTGAATTTCTCTTTCTTGTTAATGAAGTAAAAGTATAGTTTCTCTTTTTAGGCCAGCTGACAGGCAGCGGGCACCAACAATTGGAAGAAAGGGAATGCTTCATTAATCCGCACTCGATAAAGCCAAAAAAATACTCAAGTCACTCTGGCTCTTTCTCCAACAACTCATTAAAAGCACTGCAAAACGTTGAAGTGGTATGATGAAAAGGTTCGTAGTATTGAAACGCAAAGTGTCGGTATCCTGAGTGTCTGGTTGGTTAGAGTAAAACCTTTTGTTTTACGTTTGTCAAAGCTGCATGAATTGCTTTCGACCGTTTATTAAGTATTTTTTACCACAAACTGAGTGAAATCATGTAATAAGAATACCAAACGGTGTTCTGTAGCTATATCAGACAATAACTGTAAAACTCAAATGAGTCCAGTAAATTTTATTACAAGTATTTTTTATCAAGCAGTCACACATTTTTGTGGACTTTCCTCTTTTCCAGTCGCTTCTGGTTCACCTAATGCCCCAGATATATTGACCTGGCAGGTTGGAAAATAGAGCAATCATCGACGTGGAAGTAAACTGCTTCCCCTCTCTACAACAACACATTGATGGAGCCAGGAACAATGACCAAACGGCCTCTGCTTCCCACCCCCCTGGGCATCATTTGGATGGTGTGACAGATTAAAATAAAAGTGCTCCAGCTCCTCCTACTTTGTGTGTATTGACGTAAATGAAATGGCAAATAAAATGTCCACCTCTGTGTGATTGAGTGGAGGCCAGCTCAAGGTCAGCGCCGGCGTAGATTTGAAAGATGCAAATTTGGTTTGACTCGGGATGCTGATCTGCGTCATAGAAACCAGGAACTAATTACGGGCATCCCCAGAGTGCCATTCAGAGCCATAGTCAGTTGGTAAGGCCTTAGTGTGTAAACTGATGATGAGGTGGGTTATTTATGGTCACACCCAGAGAGTGTTATTTTCCATTATGAACTTCCTCCCTCTAGTCTGTTTGCCGTTCTGCTTGAGCCGTTTATGTTTGATCTTGATTTCCACATATGATCGGTTACGTTTCGACTGCTCCTGTGTTAAGTTATGACACTCAAGTTTTCTTTACCTTCCTTCATTCTGAGTGATCAATGGGGAGAAATCCTCTTAAACCCCAAGCTCATATTTTACTCCTGAACTGTGCCATAAGCCCTGAAATGAGTGTTTGTTCTGAGACTTCTAACATTTACAGTGGATCATGACAGTAACAATGAGAGCATGTTATATTATTGAGGTAATTTGATTACATGCTGGTTAATCCTTTCAGACTCGAGTGCAAGCTTTAAGAATTGGATTAAGCCCTTAAAACTATGATTACCAAGATCACTTACACATTCAGATGTAATGGATAAAAGGAGGTGGATCTCAAACGCAGCATTTCTCTGAGGATGAAAGCCATTTATTATTCATTTCTAGTCTGTGAGAACTCCTCTCTTTCCCCCCCCCCTATTTTTTGAGCTTCTGCTTTCAGATGATATTTTTGCCACTGTTTTATTAAACCCACAGACTAGTTTTATCCTCTTTGACTCAACCAGAGATAATACTACAGTCATCTCTTAAAGTTCGCACCGAAACATGCTAATAGCCACTTCCTATTCATGCGTTTTAAATAGTTTCTCTCTGCTCTTTTTCTCCACTCAGCTCCGGGTCGACCCCATCCCAATATGCAGTTTCTGTCTCGGGACGAAGGAGTCAAATCGGGACAAGCGGCCAGAAGAGCTGCTGTCCTGTACAGACTGTGGAAGCAGTGGTAAGCATTGAGCAAATGTTTTCAAAATCATTGCTTTCTGTTACAGACACTAAGGTGATGCTTAAGTAGCACAAAAACTGGAATTGGAATGGATTAGAGGTGGGAAAAATGTTCAGAATATCATTGTGGCGTCAAAGAAACCAGCAAATTTCATCAGTATACCCTTTGATTTGCAGAAGTATTCACATCAGTTGAACATTTTCACATGTTACCAGGTAGTTGTAGTTGTGATATAAAAAGTGAAAGAAAGCATATTTTCAAAAAATAATTTTAAAAGCATCAGAGAAAACACATTGAAGAAAAACTTCTTTGCTCATATCTAGAACCAATCAAAGTCAGATTTGATGGATAGTGTTTTCTGACCAGAAATGTCCTCAACATGGTGCTGCCATCACACCCAACTCTTTCACGTAAAAGCCAGATTTGTAGCGTGCAAAGTAAAAGTTGTCCTGTTGACTGATTCTCCCATTACAGCTTTAGATCTCTGCAGTGAAGTTCAACGGGTTTTAATGCCCCGTATGCCATCACTTATGTAAAGCTGAAACATTTTCAACAAACCAGCAAACATTTTAAAGGTCCTGTTGAGAGCATAGCCAGTTTCACACAAAATGACCTTCAAACAACACATGGTTGTCCTCAAATACAAACAACCAACAATGCATAGAAGCAATTATTTTAGACTTGCCTCAGTTTTGAAGTTTTATTATAGCAAAAAGAATTTATTATACACAGACCAGGGAAGACATTGTTGTACCCTTGAATTTGAAATGATTGACGACACATTGAAACAAAAATTGTGTTGGTCTCATAAAAAGTAGTATCCTGCTTGAAGATTTATTCAGAAAGTTGCCATGTAAGCAAACTTTCCTTTTCTTTTTTCTTCTTTTTTTGTCGTCACATACAACAGTCTTACTAGAGTCAACTTTATGGAAACTGTAAGTGTTTAAATGGACTGGTGGGTTTGTGTTTAGAATCGGTGTAGCGTTGCATTGCGGACAGATAATTGACTCATTTGGTGCGAGCTAAGAAGTCGCAGCTTCTGGCGATGCTGAGAGGCTAATTAGATCATGTAGTGCAAATGTAACACATGATAAAACTCCCCCCAAAACATGCACATTCTGCCATTTCCTAAAGGCCAAATTTTTTAACATATTCAGTGTGATTTATGTATTTTTACAGATGCTAATTTGCTTTACTCTGCTTGACTTTTCTCTAACATTTAAGATGGTGAAATGATGGCCCTTATTAAAAATCATATAAATGGTGACTGGTTTTTTTTCCCTTTTTTCATCCATCTTTATTGTGTTTAATGACGATTTGCTGGTTTGAATGAACAAACAGATGGATTTAGACAACGTAGCATGGAATGCAATTTGGAAATCCACTTTTTTCTTGAATTATCCAAACATACAAAAAAAAAAATCTAACTTTGTGAATTGCATGTCAGACAGGAGTAAAACTATTCCAGGTGACTGTCAAAGTCCAAAATCAATACAATAAATTTTTTTCTCCAGTTCAGGTCGTGGAGTAGAACGTCCCAGTTATTGCCCTGTTCCTGCCTCGTAGCAGATTGTTGGTATTCCTTTTAGTGGTCCTTTGTTCCCGTAAAATTACCTCAACCACGGAGTCATTTATGTTTGAACAATTATTTTAAACGCCGTAAGGAATTGTTCTCCCGGTGACATTTTTATAGCTCAAATTTGACAGAGCGCCGTCGAGGTGGTTTTCATTAACCACTTTTAGTGTACACAAATTGTGCTCTCACTGTAAAACAGCTGTTTTACAACCATGAGAGGGAGCAGCGTGAGAGAGACGCCGAGCTTTTTACATGACTTTCATGGATCGCCTTCCATTAGAAAGAGCTCTGCTGCTGTTTCTGCCTCATTAAGATCAAATTATCTGTAATTAGCAGCTCAGATGTTTGATCATACTGTTTTTAGGCAGAAGTCGTGGCGAGGAGAGAAAGCGGCGCGGACACACAGGCACACCATTGTTTTTATGATTTTTTTGGTGTTAATGTTTAACTTTAATGTGTGAAGAGATGGAAAACGATAGCTGTTGCTTGTTGACTCAGCCTGCGCTGGTAGAAGCATGTCATGCTAAAATGTGTTGTCGTTTCTCAAGGGCATCCATCATGTCTAAAGTTCTCCCCCGAGCTGACCTCAAATGTAAAGAGATTACGGTGGCAGTGCATTGAATGCAAAACCTGCAGCTCCTGTCGAATACAGGGGAAAAATGCTGTGAGTATAATGTGTTCATCTTAATACACCCTTTTTCAGTGCGATGGCTTGACGGTAGATCTCGGAGGATTTGTCAAGACTTGCAAACCCTCTCGTGTGCAGAGTTGGGCTTATTTCTCCTAAAGACGTTAAATGACAGTGGTGTTACACGTATGCAGCTGGGACGTCACTTACACACGCCTGCTGTTCCCTTTCAGGACGAGATGCTTTTCTGCGATTCGTGCGATCGGGGCTTTCACATGGAATGCTGCGATCCGCCACTTTCAAGAATGCCAAAAGGTGAGGTGTTTACACTGTCTGCCTTCCCCGCTTGCTCCCCTTCTGCTGTCAATTCAAAGCCTTCGCTTCACAGACCGCCGTTTGGGGCTGTCACTCAGCACACCAAGAAGCAGCGGTGGCTTATTAGGGGCTTTGCATGCATATCAAATTGTCCCAGCATCCCTGGGGAGATCTTCTATCTCTGGATTACAGTACTGACCCTACAGCAAGGCTTGTAATGATGCCACACGTACTGTAGTTGGGTATTTGGCAGGCAGTGCATACAAGTCACATAGCTTAGCTCAACAAGCTGACACGAAGTCTATTTCACCGGCCAGAGAATTGACCCCATGTTTTTCCTATGGATTTTCGCTTTGTGCTGAGTAATTGATTGGTCATTGTGAGCTGGTGGGATTCTCGCCAGCGCTGTGCATTAAAGGAAATGTTTGAAATGAATGTGCCGTTTGTCCCCTTGCTTGATGAACCCTACCAAAAATAAAATGGTACTTCTCTGCTTGGACGCCCTTCAGGAACCTGGATCTGCCAAGTGTGCAGGCCGAAGGAGAACGGCAAAAAGCTGCTGCACAGGAAGGCTGACGAGATCAAGCGTCGATATGCAAAGCCGATTGGACGACCGAAAAATAAGCTCAAACAAAGAATGTAAGTGTGCACTGTTTAAAGTAATGGTGTCTTATTAGGCAACAGATGAATTTTCCATTTAGTGTAATGTCAGTGCCCGTTTATTCTTAAAACATAGTTAAAATAATACAACTTGGACACAAAAACTACCAGAAATAAAGCTGGCCGCTTAAATTGCTATCCCCAAAGCATGTTAATTGAAAGTTAAGTGCAAGGAAAAGGTTGGTTAGAAAAGGGTCCAGGAAAACAGGCCATCTTGAAAAGATTGTGAAACAAAGCTCATTCAAAAGATTCGCAAACTGTGCATTGCGGTTGGAGTTGGAGCTTTATGAGCTACCAGACACAGATGCATCCAGGACCTGAACTACAGCTGTCTCACATGAGTCTGACACAAAGTCAAAGTTTGGACTAAAGAGAAAGAGTGCTGAATTGTTGCTCAGTGGTCCAGATACTTTTAGATGAAAGTCAAATATGCATTTAATTTAGAAATCAAGCTCCCAGAGTCTGGAGGAAGAGTGGAGAGGCACAGAATGCAAATTGGTGCAAGTCCAGTGTGAAGTTTCCACAGTGAATGATGATTTTGGGAGCCGTGACATCTGCTGGTGTTGGTCCAATGTGTTTTATCAAGTCCAAAGTCAGCACAGCTGTCTACCAGGAAATTTTAGAGCACTTCATGTTTCCCATTGCTGACAAGCTTTATGGAGATGCTGATTTAGTTTCCAAGCAGGACTTAGGGTCTTGTCACTCTGCCAAAAGTACTAATACTTAATGAACGTGGTATCACAGCCCACAAGAAAGTTCACCTAAACTAAACCCCATGGAGAATCTCAAGTATTTTTACAAGGAACATGATGCACACCAAAGACATTCAGGGGGCTTACAAAGATTATTTGACTCACAAGAATCTGTGTAATTCTTCTGCGTTCTATTTGTATGTAATATACAAATTTTCTTGAGAAACTTAATTTGGGTTTTCATTAGTATTAATTTGATTTTTTTTTTCTTTTTCTTTACTTTTGAATGATATTCTAATTTCTTAATAAGTAATGCTGCTGCCTTCTAACGACAGACTCCTTCTGCTTGTCACTGCAGGTCTGTAACCAGTGGTGATGGCTCCATGGTAGCACTTGGAGGAAGGGGGTCACCTGGTAGGGGTCAAAAGATTACCGTCTGTTCCACACCTTCATCTGGTCATGCTGCATCTGTGAAGGACGCCAGAGACAGATTGACTGTCGCAGAGCCTTGTTGTGCGGTCAACGCCTCCCAATTCACCCCCTCCCCTCCCACCACCACCACTCCCTCCCTCACGCCCACCTCCACCCCAGCCACACTCACTGTTAACAAGAAAACCAAAGGGCTTATTGATGGGCTTTCCAAATTCTTTACTCCTTCCCCTGTGGGCCGTCGCTCGCGAGCCGTAGCCATAGAGTTGAGCTCTAGAGACAAGGGCACGCCCAAGCTGTCCCAGCGTCCAGAACCGTTCGCCTTTGCTGCTGATGCCCCTCATAAGATAACCCCGACATCCTCTGCACTTCCTGCCGCTTCCACGTCACCAGGACTTAGCTCCCCCCCGCAGGTGTCCAGCAGCTCCACCTCGGCGAACTCGCCTCAGAGCTCTTCCAGCCAGTCTAGTGTTCCTTCCCTGGGTAGTCTCTGCAGTAGCAGCCAACTGAAGGGACTCTTTGATGGACTCTCTCATATTTACACGACTCAGGGACAGTCGCGGAAAAAGAGACTACCGTGCTACGCACCACCTAAGCGCAGGCCCTATAAGCAGGACTTGTCCCAGTGCCTTGGAAAGAACGAGTTTAGCAAAAATAGGTTCCACCCCACCTCTGCAGGGTCTGGCCGACTCAGAGGACCCCCTTTTAAGATGGTCAGTCATTTCAAATGCAACCCTTTCCTTAAAAATCACAGGACACTAGGCAGACTGAAGTATAGAGTGAGAGCTCACAACGGAGCCACCTCACCAGAAAAGGGAGACTTGACAGATGGAAGAATTAAGCCTGAGAATAATCATGGTAAGCAAGGCTCAAAATACCAGCCAAGACCTGCGTCTCCACATCTTTAAGCTTCTTCTTTTTTTTTTTCTTTTTTTTTTGTTGAGCTTGACACTAGCAGTTGTAGAGCTAATATTTTCTTTTTGAAGTCACCCTCTACATTCTAACAGGCTACTAATCCTCCTCCTGATTTGAATTAGTTTTAGTTCATTAACACAGTTTCGTTGCGTTTTGACTTGGCTGCGAAGTTTCAGTGGCTTCCATCTTCTCGCCCGTTGGCTTTTTGTCATAGTGCATGGCCCACTAACTCCCTCATACCGCTCCTTGCTCTGTCCTTGACCCTCTCCAATAGTGCGCACATTGTGATCACCACACAGTAGAGCCTGTAGTCACATCGCACTCCTCCTCATCCCACCGTGTCTTCTCAGCCTCACTTCCAGTGGTCATTAGGCGCATACAACCCAGTAATTCAGCCACCCAAGTTGACTCAGAGCTGACACGATGATTACACCCAGAAGTGCACTCACCCTCACATCTTACTGTCCACCAGAATGAAGTCCTAGTAGGAATAATAACAGAAGAAAAACTAAAGGATATACATACTTCAAGACGTTTTGAGCTCCTGCTCGAACAAGCGGCAGTATATATTGCCTTGCAAAGGTGTTTATACCCATGGATGTTTTTTCACATTTTGTCACAGTACAACCACAAACTTTGAACCATCATTGGGGTTTATGTGTGGGGGGGGGTGTGATGGAGCAATATGAAGCATTAATCTAAAGGTGACAACTAGTTCTCACCTTTTTTTAAAAAAATGTTTGGTGTGCATTTGTAGTCACCTTTAAATATATACTTTGTAGAACTGAGTTTTGCTACTATTACAACTGCAGGATAGCTGGGTTATGTCTCTAAGAGCTTTGTACATCCACAGACTAAATGCAAAATAGGCCATGTTCTGTCAGCTTAAGTCAAGACCATCTGAGGACAGCTGTGGTGTAGGACGTGTATGGGAGCTGTGAGACAGCAGTGAGATGTGCTGTAGGAGTGACGGAGGAGTTCAAGGTGGATGTGGGACTTCGTCAAAGGTCAGCTCTAAGCTTCATCTTGTTTGTTCTGGTGATGGACAGGAAGACAGTTGAGCTTAGAGTGGAGTCTCCATGGACTGTGATGTTTGCAGATGAGCGAAACAGTTCCTGTGAGGAAAAGACAGGAGGCAGAACTGGAGGTTTCAGAGCTCAAGATGTTGAGGTCGCCTTTGTGAGTGATGAGGATGGATAGAATCAGGTTTGAGTACATTGGACGGACAGCTCAAGTTGATGTTTTAGAGATAAAATCACGAGGGGCCAGGTGGTTTGGACATGTGCAGAGGAGACACAACATGTATATCCGTAGAAGGATGCTGAGGATGGAACCACAGGCTGGGAGGTCAAGAGGAATTTATGGATGGTGCTGAAAGAAGACATAAAGTTAGTCGGTGTGAGGGTAGGACTAAATAGAGTGCTAAAGGGAAAAGCCAAAATAGAAGAGTAAGGTCTTTGAACTTAAATTGTGAAGTCTCACCACAGATTCTCAGTCTAAATCCTGTTTCAGCTCTGTGTTTAGGGTGGTTGTCCTGGTGGAATGCAAACCTTTTGCAGCCTCTAAGAGATTTTCTTCCAGGATTGCCTATCAACTCTGACCAGCTTTCCCGTCTCTACTGAGGAAAAGCAACCGAAGGCGAAAAAGTAAAATATTGGTCTCTTCTAAGCAAATCACTTGAGTCCACTTTAGTGTTGGACGTGTTATACTTTTCCTTGAACAACTATTTTCTTCTTGCCACTCTTTCATTAAAGACAGATTTGTGGAAAGTACAACTAATAGATGGTCCTGTCAACAGATTGGATTTCTAGTCCTCCAGAGTTACCATGGACCTCTTGGCTGCTTCTCTGATTAATTCTTACTTTGCCCACTCAGTCAGTTTGGGTAGTAAAAATGCTGTTTGGTATACTCTTTCCATTTCCAGATACTAGGCTGAATAAGGCTAATTTGGGAACATTTGAAGACAAATGGTTCAACTGGATTCAATTCATGACATTATCAGATTAGAGTGGTGGTAAATACAAATGCATGCCACAATCGTCAACATGTTTTTGAATCTTACTTGTAAAAGGGTGTGAGAGCCGTGAACCCTTTTCATTCCCCTCGCAATTATGCGCTATTTTGTGCTGGTATGTCGCTGAAATCATATTAGAAACGTTCAAGTTTGTGGTTGTAACTTCATAAACGTGCCAAGACGTTCAGAGTATAAATGCATGTGCAAGGTACTGTATATCCATAAATATGCTGATGACACTTCACTTCCACTCCTAATGGGTTTTTGTTTTGGTGGTTAAGTCATGGTGTTGATGTCTTTCATAAAATTACTGCCTGCTTTCCAACATCAGTTGCTTTTCATGTCGACACTCGCTCCCCTCACTGCATCGGCTTCTTAATTCATGGGAAACTGTCTTGGTGGATGACTAAGCACATGAAAGCGGTTACGCAATTAGAGTGATTTAGTTTCACTTCATTACATTAGGGATTTTAATACAAACATGCAAAGATGATACATTATGAAATTCCTGAGAGACTCAGCAGCAGTGCTCACAGTATAAGAACATTTGCATAGAATGCATTTATGAGATTATTCAGCTGCGGCTGCTTTAAACAGGCTGGTGTTTGATGCGTTGGTGTTGATTTCTTATTGTGCCTGTGACAGGCCACCTCAGCAAGCTGCATGTGAAGCAGGAGGCCCAAGCGGACTTGGCGGCCATGTCCAGAGATCACGTCTCAGAGGAAGACATTGAGACGTTCACTCGTGTCCAGGAACTTGCTGCTCAGGTGAGAAGTGGGATAAGAGGAGTGTGGGGAATGCTGCGGTTTGAGATTTCTGCATGGCTTTACATGCCGGCAAAGTACGGGGATAAAGCAGGGAGAGGCTGGTAACCCACCCACACAATCACTTATCCCATCTTTTTATGAGAGCTGTAGCCACTTATTATTCATCCATATCTGTATGTATGTAGACCTTTACCTCTGAACTACTTTCTGTAAACTTAAAGGGACTGTTTCTATACTTTAAATACAAGTAAAAATAGATCGAACATACCAGGGGCTAAAAATGGTTTAAAAAGGACAGAGAACTTTGAAAAATTGACTCTGGAAAACTCTTCAAGTTTGTAAAAATGTCTACGGACTCATCATTTATATCTATGTTACATGTAATTTATTATGATTCCGCTTTCTGTGGTTGTTATTTAAATTGGTGAATCCAACAAAATCTGCTATTGGTTTGACTGAAATGATCATATGGATGATGGAAACAACTAGGAAATGTTTCTATCATCCATCATTTCCCAGTTGGATGATAGAAAAACAGGCACATGCTCAGACTATCACAGTGACTGATTTGACAACCATAAAATTGCTCTTACTGTGTTAAAGAGGCCCATTTTGTTCTCGTGTATCTTGATGTATCTGTTGTTCCCTCACGGGAAGCTTGAACTGAATTTATTTCAATATAATAACATTTTACTGATGATAAGCAGCAATGTAACTTTAAATGATTGGAGCCGCTAAGCGTTTCTTCATCTCTCATAGAAAACTGGCTCTCTAATGAACACGGACTTCGTCCGGCGTCCCGCTGTCATCGAATTCGGGAAGTACGAGATCCAGACCTGGTACTCGTCGCCGTACCCGCCTGAATATTCAAGGTGATGTTTGTTTCTGCCTCAGAAGTTTCCTTCTTTTCTTGGTTCTGCTGTCAATCAATCTCATACTAGAAGTCTAAACTTCAGCTTTAAATATTGTCTCCAACAGATTACAAAAGCTTTATCTGTGTGAGTTCTGCCTGAAGTATATGAGAAGCAAAAACATTCTCCATAGACACGCAAAGAAGTGCGGCTGGTTTCACCCTCCCGCCACCGAAATCTACAGAAAGGACAACCTTTCCGTGTTTGAGGTCAGCTCTCCTTTATAGCAACAGAGCAACAACTGTGTACAGCATGAGATTTCACCAATGAATGAGGTCAGGAATGAGCAGGGGGAAATATACAAGCTGCTTAAACACTGTCCCCTTGCTTCCTTTCTGTCTCTCTCTCCTCTGTTTTTCCGTGTTTAGGTTGATGGAAATGTCAGCAAACTCTTCTGCCAAAACCTCTGCCTGTTAGCCAAGCTTTTCCTGGATCACAAGACCTTGTATTATGATGTGGAGCCTTTCCTCTTCTACATACTTACGAAGAATGATGAGAAAGGCTGTCATCTTGTGGGCTATTTCTCCAAGGTATGGATTACAGGGTGATTTTATGGGAAACTACGGATTATGGCACTTCATTTTTTAAACGATTACAAAAAGACCTCAGTGCAATAAGTCTGCTTTTTCAGCATGGAAATTATTTTTTTTAAAACTGATTTGGGGAGGATTTGAAGTATTTCTAATAATTTTGGCTTTGCCGAACAACTCTGACTAGCTAAATAACAGATTCTCTCATCAAGCTGATTTACTGATAATCATCAGTTACGTACCTAATTTCTCACTCAGCCGTGCTCTTAAATTGAAAGCCATTATGTGTGTGAGTGTGTGTTTTGTGTGTGTAAAGACAAGGACAGTGGCAGGTGCAGTAAATTGCCAGCTTCAGCAGAGCTCTGACATACTTGATCTGTTTCTCCTTCCCTCAGGAAAAGCTTTGCCAGCAGAAGTACAATGTCTCCTGCATAATGATTATGCCTCAGTACCAAAGGCAAGGATTTGGAAGGTTCCTCATTGATTTCAGTAAGTTCTTTAATGCTTGTTTTTGGACCACCAGAAACACAATTTAAACCTATTTTATTGGTCTTTGCAAATAATTTTAGATTAAAAGGGGGATTTGCAGCTTGTGGCAAGGTGCTGTTATTTTGTTAAGGCTTTGAAAGGGTCTAATCAAGAGCATTCATGTGCCGTGCTTAGGCAATCACACATGATTAGGAACGAAAAACAATATTATTGCTGCTTGTGTTATTCGATCCCTAGTAGTGTTTTCACCTAAACGGCTATTTCTATACAAAATAACAGCCCCCAATTCTCTCTTGTTGACTCGTGACGAGGTGTAGATGCTGCTTTTATGTTCGAGTGGTAGTAAATGCAGCACATACAATATTTATAGCTCTGCGGTCCACTTAAGAAAACAGTTGCTGCCTTGAGTGGATTTCTGTGTTTAGCCTGGCAGGGTTTTTTTTTTTGCCCGTATAGGCATTTTTAAAAAATAATTCAAGAATTGTTGACTTTGTTTGTGTAAGAAATGTGCGGGAGGGGGGACAACGGGGGGTGAGCGCAGGGAGGGCGGGCGGTAATGGAGCATTTGATTTCCTGTTCACTTTTGGGAGCCATTGAGACACAGAGATGCGAGAGGATCTGTGATATTGAGAGTGAGCAGATAACAAAGACGGGGATTAAGGGAGATTGAACGCAGCTGAGTTCTGAGCTCTTTGAAGGCTTTATTGGAAAATGTAGCTTTGGTGCTGGAAGTTGTTTAGATTAAGATTTTCTGTTATATTGGATTGTTTTGGAGGAACACATTTTCACAGGTAGCTCCAAAAATACGCGTTTGCTAGGAAAATATTCCCTTTGAACTCGGAACAGAAAAGGGCAGGAAATGTTTTTCTCGTTTAATTTCATTGCTATATTCATTGCAATCAAAGGCTCATTATCTTAGCTTTAGTTATAAATATTGCCACAATCAGTGAAATATTGTTATACAGTACGTTCACTGTTCTGCCATTAGATGTGCTTGTTTGGCTCTCAGAAGTGGGTGCCGTTAAAAGGCATTAATTAATTTCATGTCTCTCGTAATGGATGACCCTTTACAGGGCGGCCATGAAACTAATTACACTCACATACATATTAGATTTTTTCTTGTTCATTATCTGTCCTTAGCGCAGTCATGTGACCAATGACATTCAGTTGCTTCTTTGTTTGGCTCCTTTATAGTGCCAGGCTAAAGTACTCGCATCCCATAAGCTTTTTCCGCATTTTGTTGAGTTACAACCAGAAACGTTTAGATATTTTATTTGGATTGCATGTGACAGAATAACACAATAGCGCATAGTTGTGAATTTAATATGGTAATTACTTTACAAGTTTCAAAAACAACCTTCTAGTTTCTACTGTCAGTTAGACCCCCAAAGCCCAATCAACTAACTTCTAATTTCTAATGATATAAAGAAAAAGACTAAAGCAAGATTCACATGTCACAATTGCATAATTACAACCTTATATGTAAACAATCCATTGTTTTAATTCAATCAGGACACTTCCGGCCTTTCCTTGGCAAAGATATTGTTTTATTTTGACACCACTTAGCTCTGCTTACTTTAAATGGTGGCATTAGATTTTATTTTAATGGTGTAGGTTAGAAGAGGGTGAAATGTAAAAGCATGCCACATTTTTCAGATTTTTAATAAAACTTTTATTTATTCTCTTTCAACTTCGCAGTTGTCTGACTTTGGTATATCAAATAAAATCCTGTTAAAATTTGCGCTTGTAAGTCAACAAAACTTTTCCTTTATCAGCCTCCATCGTTGCTCGCTAACCGTGGCTGACGACATAAAACGATGACTTCTTTGTCACATTCTGACCTCATTGAATATGCAAGGAAACAACCCAGCGGCACTATTTAGCTTGACTAAAGCACTTTTTTTTTTCCTTGTGTGTGTTTGATTCGTGTCTTTTTAGGTTACCTCCTCACCAGACAAGAAGGACAAGCTGGCTCCCCAGAGAAGCCGCTGTCAGAACTGGGTCGCTTATCCTACCTGGCATATTGGAAAAGTGTCATGCTGGAGCACCTTTATAAGCACCCAGATAAACACATCAGCGTTAAAGGAATCAGCAGGGCCACTGGGATGTGTCCACATGACATCGCCGCCACTCTCCAGCAGCTTGGCATGATTGACAGACGGGACGGCAGGTCAGTTTCACAGCCACTCTCTCCTTCAGTTGCCGCTTCTGCACGCCGTCTGACTTATCCAGGCCAGAGAGTATTTTTAACAGCATATCCATTAATGCTGCTGAATATTGACAGAAGTAAGTCAGGTTAAGTACCCCCAAGGACATGGAGCACCTGCGGTCCCGAAGAGCTTGTCTTTGTGCTTGTGTTTAACTTCGCATCCCCCTGCCTCGCTTCGCTCTCCACTCTGACTCCTAATTCGTGCGCTCTGCTCCTCTGTGTTGTAGGACTGTGTTGGTCAGAAGAGAGCGGCTGATTCAGAGGCACATGGAGAGGCTGAGGACTAACCCGCGCAAGAATGAGGTGGACCCGGACGCCCTGCGCTGGACTCCCTCCACCACTCTGAACGCTGTCCTGTCTGAGGAAGAAAGGGAGGCAGAGATGGACGTAGGTTTCTGAGCTCGAGAGCAAAAATAAAAATGCATGTACACCTCAAAAAGTTAGAATGTCATCAAAAAATATAGTTTATTTTATGAAATCGGTTCAGAAAGGGAAATTTGATGATTTACATATTGTCAAATTTCACATCTTGACAGTTATGATTCATGTCCTTTGCATCTTTTTCTAACTCACTTCTTCCTTCCACTCAACTTTCCATCTATATTATTGATATTGCTTTATCAGCAACTTTGTGTAGTGAATTTATGCAACAGGTTTGAACAGAATCATACTGAAGTAAATTAGCGTTTTATTGAGCTATGCCGGTAGTTATTTGTCTCCACGTACCTGAAATGCTTTTAGCAGATGTATGTTAGATTGGCTGAGGAGTTTAAATTGAGGCCAATAATGAGAAATTCACTTTGACTTTCAGCAGGCATCTAATGTTGTGCAAAATTACCCCTAAATCATCATATAATTGATAGTACTGAATAAACCATGAAATGCAATCTCTCTACGGTTGCTTTACGGAAATGTTTTCATCCTGACGGGCAGACATCCAATCAGGATGCTGCTCATATTATCTGGAAGAAACCTGCAATGATTCATTTGTCATGATGTTAATTCAAATCTCTTGTTTTCCCATTAGCCTCGTTGCTCAGATGTTTTTCTTTCTCTTTTTTTTTTTCTTCTTCTTTATCCATGCACGCTCCTTTCCCAGAGATAATGCATCTTGTCCGTTTAATTACCAGGCCGAGCGGCTGAAGGAACAGGCCAGCTGCTGGGAGAAGGAGAGGGAGAGCTACATGATGACTCACGGAAGCAGGCAACCTCTCACCAAGGTCCACTGCAAGATTCCCTACAGGACCTACGAGCGCCGGCCGGCCCCTCCGTGGTCCAGGCGCGTCCCGCGACCCGAGGTCGTGAGCGACGCCGACGACGACTCCGATGGCTCACCACCCATCCTGACAAAAGCTCACGAATTGCTGTCAGCCAAGAGAAAGGTGACTTACTGTTTGATGTGTCTTCCATGTGATTACCACATTGATAAGTCTTTAGCTAGCTAGGTATTTCCCCTCATTAAAGAGCATCTTGTGATATAAGTTTTAATAATTACTCATAAAGTGTGCTCAGGCTCCAGTAGCTCCATCCTGTCTTCTGCAGCCTCCCCTGTGTGCCTGCAGCAGTAGATAATGGATTGTGTTTTCACTGCTGGTGTCGAGACTTTGCAGGCTAAACCTTGTTCTATTGTCAGCGGTCATGGTTAATTTACCGCCCTCTTCTGTTGCTCCTCACATCTGTTCTTTCTATAAGGCACTGCCCCCTTGTGCTACAGATAATATTACACCGAATCAGAAAATGCCCTGATACTGGCCGGCTGAGTTTATTTAGTGCCTTAGTTACAGTATTGATTTCACATTCTGCTTGTGAAAGGGGTTTTGAAGAAGAGTCGCAGGCCAGTCAGTGGGAAACAACTGAAGAATGTAAAATATAGACTGTGGTCTGCTTACTCTTGGCTTTCTCATTTGTGGTTTTCCACACTGCGCTGCATTGCTTTTCACGCTGGATCTCATTTCACTCCTCAGCTGTCATTCTTAGCCCTTTACCCAACATTTCTAATGGGATAGGGCAACAGTTTTTTTTTTTTGCAGAGTAAGGGGAAGGGTGAAAGGAAATTGCTCTGTGGCCCTTGAAACAGATTTTTCAGTGGCATGCTTGGAAATTAAAGAATAGGAGCTGGACTTGCAATAACTTTCACAAATGGAGCTATTTTCTCAGTTAACATATGTTAATGCCATTGTAATGCTTTTAATGTCTTTTGGTGACTTTTATCATTATTCTTCTAAAAATACATTTGGAAAAACTACAGTTTTTGTGACTTTAATCACACAATCTTAAATGCGGCTGAAGATTTTTATGTTTCTTAAATTACCTTTCAAAATAAGTTTAAACCCGTTGAGTCTACTTACAGGTGCTGGTCATAAAATTAGAATATGATGAAAAAGTAGATTTATTTCAGTAATTCCATTTAAAAAGTGAAACTTGTGTATTATATTCATACATTACATACAAACTCATATTTCAAATGTTTATTTCGTTTAATTTTGATGATTACAAATGACAACAAATGAAAATCTCAAATTCATCATATCAGAAAATTAGAATATTGCTAAAGACCAATAAAAACAAAGGATTTAAAAAATGTTGGCCAACTGAAAAGTATGAGCATGTACAGCACTCAGTATTTAGTTGGGGCTCCTTTGGCCTGTATTACTGCAGCAATGCGGCGTGGCATGGAGTTAATCAGTCTGTGGCACTGCTCAGGTGTTATGATAGCCCAGGTTGCTCTAATAGTGGCTTTTAGCTCTTCTGAATTGTTGGGTCTGGTGTATTGCATCTTCTTCTTCACAATACCCCATAGATTTTCTATGGGGTTAAGGTCAGGAGAGTTTGCTGACCAATTAAGAACAGGGATACCATGGTCCTTCAACCAGGTACTGATAGCTTTGGCACTGTGTGCAGGTGCTAAGTCCTGTTGGAAAATGAAATCTGCATCTTCAAAATGTTGGTCAGCAGCAGGAAGCATGAAGTGCTCTAAAACTTCCTGGTATGTGGCTGCGTTGACCCTGGACCTCAGAAAACACAATGGACCAACACCAGCAGATGACATGGCACCCCAAACCATCACTGACTGTGGAAACTTTACACTGGATTTCAAGCAACGTGGATGAAGTGCCTCTCTTCTTTTCCTCCAGACTCTGGGACCTTGATTTCCAAAGGAAATGCAAAATTTACTTTCATCAGAGAACATGACTTTGGACCACTCACCAGCAGTCCAGTCCAGTTTCTCTTTAGCCCAGGCAAGACGCTTCTGATTCTGTCTGTGGTTCAAGAGTGGCTTGACACAAGGAATGCGACAGCAGAAACCCATGTCTTTCATACGTCTCTGTGTGGTGGTTCTTGAAGCTCTCATTCCAGCTGCAGTCCACTCTTTGTGAATCTCCCCCACATTTTTGAATGGCTTTTGTTTCACAATCCTCTCCAGGGTGCGGTTATCTCTCTTGCTTGTACACTTTTTTCGACCACATCTTTTCCTTCCCTTCTCCTCTCTATTAATGTGCTTGGACACAGAGCTCTGTGAACAGCCAGCCTCTTTAGCGATGACCTTTTCTGTCTTGCCCTCCTTGTGCAAGGTGTCGATGGTCGTCTTTTGGACAACTGTCAAGTCAGCAGTCTTCCCCATGATTGTGTAGCCTATAGAACTAGACTGAAAGACCATTTAAAGGCCTTTGCAGGTGGTTTGAGTTAATTAGCTGATTAGAGTGTGGTACCAGGTGCCATCAATTTTGAACCTTTTCACAAGATTCTAATTTTCTGATATGATAAATTTGAGATTGTCATTTGTTGTCATTTGTAATCATCAAAATTAAACGAAATAAACATTTGAAATATATGAGTTTGTATGTAATGTATGAATATAATATACAAGTTTCACTTTTTAAATGGAATTACTGAAATAAATCTACTTTTTCATGATATTCTAATTTTATGACCAGCACCTGTATATTTTCCCACATTAAACCCACAAATGTATTTTAATTGAATCTTATGTTATAGACCAACATAAAGTAGTGCATAACTGTGAAGCAGAATGAAAAAGAAGTTTTACTTCATTTTCATGTATTTTGTGGATTTGTATTCAGTATATCTTATGCCGATACCCATATATGTAAAATCCGGTTCAATAAATAGATCCCACTTGTGTAACTTAATTTCTGTATAAATCCACCTGTAGTAAAAGCCTCTGGTGTTTGGTTAAGAAGATTAGCGAACAAACAAGCAAGACAGGTCGGCAACAAGCAGAGTTGGGTGATAAAACAATATCTCAAGCTTTGAACGTTTTACAGATCTCTGTTCAATCCTTCTACCCCACAACATTTAGTCTGGGAGCTCAGGTTAATTTTAGCTCCAGTTGGAATGAAACTATTTCACTCAGCTTTTATATTTATGATGTTTGGTTTGTTTATCTTTCAGAGCTCAGCGGTTCATAAGAAGCGAGGGCGTAAAAGGAAGCGAATCAACAGCAGCGTAACGACAGAAACAATCTCTGAGACGACAGAGGTGCTGAACGAACCGTTTGACAACTCGGAGGATGAGCGTCCAATGCCCCGGTTGGAGCACACCTCCAGGATGGGACAGATGGAGGATGATGAAGACGATGATGACGAGGAGGAGGAAGAGATGCAAAAGTACAAGATATCAGCTTTACCAATGAAACGGCGAAGAGGCCGTCCAAGGCTTGAAAAAAATACACACAAAGACAATCTTGAGCGCTGGAATGAAGGTATTTGCATTTACTTAAAAAAATCATTCTTTACAAATGTGGACAATTTTGCTGGTGATCTGTTAGAGGTTAAAACGTCAAACTTTTGTAGTTTGAGAAAGTCTTTAAAATGCTTTAAATTCAGGCATGTATCTAAAATTAAGGTCTTAAATGAATTTTTAAAAGCTAGCCTTTAATATGTTAACCACATAGTTCTTCAGTTTTATTGTGGCAGGACTATTTATTCTCGTATATTTTGTGTAGTTTTTTTTTTCTCAAGGTACTTTTCTGTCTGGCAAACGTTTTGAGGCTACCGCTAACTCACTGTCAATATACCTTTGTAACCATAACCTTGCATTTTTGCAAGTTTATTACCAGTTGGATAGACAAAATGTACACATTTCTGTGGAGATATAGGCCTTTAATTCCATTCATAATGGTCTTAAAAAGTCTTAGATTTGAGTTGGGGAAACCTGCTAAAAACCCGGATCAAGCTATTGCAATGGAAGATAAGAAAATGTGAAAACTATTGACAAAACTTGCCAACAAAATTGTCTCCATCTCCACATTAAACACCTTGTTCTGCCTGGATGGAATTCAGAGATCTGTCTTTGATGTGTGTATTTTTTAATTTGCAGGACCTGAACTGGTTTCAAAGAGATCCAGCAGACCCCGTCCAGTGAAACGGAAGAAAGGCTGGCCCAAGGGGGTCAAACGCGGCCCTCCTAAATGGAGGCTCAAGAACAGCTTCAAGCTGAACCTCTACACGCCACCAGAAAACACCCCTTGAGGCAGAGCAGCACCACATTCGCACTGAGGAAACAAAACGCATACCGGACCAGGAGTCATTCAGCGGCGACGAGGAAATAAAAGCCGGAGGATCCTTGGATAGTCCAGATGTAATGCAGGAGGGGCTCCACTCGGAGCCCCCAAGTCCTGCTGATCATGGCTCCCAGACTTCAAGCTCCCCTGAAGGGTCACCAGTTGCTTCGCCAGCGTGTTCGCCTGCTCTTTCTGTTGAGGCTCCCTCCCCGCAGCCTGAGGACAGAACTGACTCACCGGAACCTCCAGGGGACGATAAGCAGGATAGCGGGCATGATCCGGACTCTCCAGCCAAAGATATGGAGGACAGTTCTGAGAGGGCAGCATCACCAGAGAACAGCAACGAAGAAAGTTACGAGGAGGAGCAGAGAGCTCGGATAAGAGGATCAGAATGCTGATGATGAAGATGAACATCACAGCAAGAAGGCGGCGCCTGAGGGCGGCACAGAAGAATCAGAGCAAAGTTCGAAAGACGCACCAAATGTGACTCAAGCTTTTTTAGATCCAAAAGAAGACGACAGCTCTGAACTAAGTCAGCAGGTTTCCGAAGAATCCTGCTGCGAAGAGGTACCGGTTAGTGCTGGAGAAAAACTACAGGACGCAACGCCAGAAACCACGGCTGAAACTTCACCTCCAGCAGCAGCGGTCACTTCCATAGCTCCACCAGACTCTGATAACCCAGCAGATTCTGAATCTGAGGAGGAAAGCGCGCCCAGCCCTGGTCCAAACCACCCACCTCTTCCACCCGTAGGAAGGTCTGCGCTCAGCCCCGTGCTGAGAGAGGATCCCCCCGTCTGCACAGAGTTTGACTCAGAGACGGTCCAAGCTGTTCAGTCGCTGACGCAGGAAAGTGAGGGAGAGACGGTGTTCCAGAACTGCGCCGAGAGCCAGGAACCCTGCAGGAATCTGCAGACCTACGCCCACATGGCTCAAAGCCCGCAGCTCACTCCTCTGGACGACTGCCCTCAGTCGGACCACAGCAGCCCCCTCTCCTCGGCGCAGTCCCATCCCAGCCAGTCTGTACGCTCCGTCAGCAGCCCGGCTGTCTCCATCCTGGAGAGCGGCTACACGCAGATAAGCCCAGACCACAGCGCCATATCGGTGCCCTCGCTCCACAACATGGAGACCAGCCCCATGATGGACGTGCCATCGGTGTCGGATCACTCACAGCAGGTTGTGGACAGCGGATTCAGCGACCTAGGTAGCATTGAGAGCACCACGGAGAATTATGAGAATCCCAGCAGCTATGACTCCACCATGGGGGGCAGCATCTGCGGCGCGGGCCCCTCCCAGAACAGCTGCTCGTACGGCACCATCCCCCCCAGCAGCTGCGCCGTGAGCCAGCAAATGGCGGCCGTCAACCCTGGCGGTTGCGGGATGATTCAGCAGAATAGCCTGAGCTCGCCGCCACACTGCGGCGTCAAGTCGCCACAGGGCTGCGTGGTGGTAGAGAGGCCCCCCAGTAACTCCCAGCACAACCAGCATAGCCAACACAGCCAGCGCAGCCAACACAGTCAACACAGCAGGCATGTCCCGCCACACAATCAGCACAGCCAACACAATCAGCACGCCCCACACAATCAGCTCAGTCAACACAGCCAGCACAGCCACCACCACAATCACCACCCGCAGCACAATCAGCTCAGCCAGCACAATCAGCACGCTCAGCACGGCCTCCACAGCCAGCAGCAGCCGCCTCCCATGGCCCAGTGCTCCATCCCCTCCAACTTCACCACCACCATGCAGCTGGCGGACATTCCCGAGTCTGGCAACCCCAACTTTGCCCTCTATGAGAGAATCAACCCTCAGGGGGAGTATGGCAGCGGGCATTACCCCCAGTCGTCGGGCCTCAGCCTGGCCAAGCTGCAGCAGTTCACCAACACGTTCATCGACCACCCACACTCCAATCCATTCAACCACGCAGCCCCACACCCCATCACGTCGTACGCAAACAATCCTTCACTGTCATCGCAGCACTCCAGCTTGGTGTCCTTACCCAGAATCCCCACAGGGTCCCCAACCCGCAGGTGCAGGCCACCATGACCCCGCCCCCAAATCTGAGCTCCCCATCATCCATGATGCTGCAGCCCAACATGGGCATCTCCCGCTCGCAGCGCGTGCCCCACATGCCGTCGAAGAGCCACATCTCGGCACGCTCCAAGTCGGCGCCGCTGTCCCACAACCACCAGCAGATGTACGCCCGACCGCCGCAGGCCGTCGCCATGCAGGCGCCGTCTAGGACCCTGGCCGCCATGCCGCGCATGAACATGAGCATGAACATCATGCCGGCGCCGGGCTACAATGTCAACTCGATGAACATGCCCTCCCTCAACGCCATGAACGGCTACGGCATGAGCCAGCCCATGATGAACAGTGGCTACCATGGCAACCACGCCTATATGAACCAGTCACCCCAGTACTCTATGCAGATGGGCATGATGGGAACGCAGCCATACCCCCAGCAGTCCATGCAGGCTCCGCCACATGGCAACATGGTGTACCCTCCAGCTGGTCACCATGGTTACATGAACACGGGCATGTCCAAGCAGTCCCTGAAAGGTCCCTTAATCAGGCGGTAACTCCGCAGGACAGAGCTGCTTCTTCTCCTGTGCATTTGGCTGTTTTTAAGATGCACTGATTAGGCCTTGCTTTCTTCTTCTTCTTTTTTTGTTTTTGGTGTCTTTTTTTTTTTTCTTATGTTTGTTACTTAAAAAAAAAAAAAAAAAACCAGCAGCAGCACTTGTAAAGAATGCAAAAACTTTCATCTGTGAGGTAACTTTTAAAGCTAACGTTAAAAAGTATTTTTGTTCCTCCAGATGGGAAGCCTTACATCATTAAGATGAAAATCTATTTAATTAGTGTTAGTGTCTCTGATGTTCTTTAGGCCAGGCGGGTTCGGAGCTCAGTCGTAGAAGTTTCATCAGTGTAGCAGCCTCAAATGAAGCCATTTAATGCGCCTGCTGCGAGTGGAAATAGTGGCTGTTCAGTGTACCTGTCTAACAGTGCTGACAATTAGTTTGTACTATACTCATGCCTTTGTATATTTAAATTATTGTACTTATTTTGTAAAGTGATAAAAAGCATGCTTCAGTCTCTGTTAGTGACAGTGCATTGAGTAGTACTGTACAAGTGTTGTGCTTAATAGCAAGCCATTTTAAAAAATATATGGCCTTTTATTAGGTTTCCCTTCACAGGGAGAAAGATGAAACTATATTTTATTAAATCTAATAATGTAAAAAAATGTAAACTTTAGTCTTCTGTTTTTCTGTTTGGTTTGAGAGGTTTTATTGCGATGTATGTATAATTCTGAAGCCTTTTGTAACAGATCTCCTCAAGGCAGCTTTCTGTTTAATAAAACAGACTGATTTCTGTCAGAAAATAACAAAGCATATCTCAGTGTTTGTACCCTGAAAAAGAAAAAAAAATTCTAAAACATTTCAAAGTGTCCCGAAGTGTGGCAGAATTTAAAAATAACTAAATGATTATAATGATGAAATAACAATAAAGATGATATAAATTTAGTCCAAAGTTGATATTTTACATAATGCCTTTAAAGCTACGTTTTCATTCCATGTGTAGATTTGTTTTCTATCTTTATAAAACGTTGGATTTATATTTTACCGAATTGTAGAAGAATAGAGCCTGTGAATAGACCAAACTAAGCTAATGGATTGCATGTAAAACGCAACTTGTACTTGTGTTTTTGTTAATATTGCCCTTTTGTAGCCTTTGTACCTGTACAGAGTTGCTGGTAAGAACGGGGGGAAATATCTGGCTATGTGCACTCAAATCGAACAGAATGACATTCTTGTATTTATGACTTTTTCCTTTTGTCAGTCACTTAAAATGCTGTACATTTTAGCATAAGAATAAATTATGATTGACCATGTACTTGATTGTTCTCCTTTTATGTGAAACACAGCTTGGATTTCTCTTTAAAAAAAAAAAAAAAAGTGTCAAGGCGTTATCCAAACCAGAACAATGAAACCAAAAGTTATGAAGTGTCTTTTAAAGGCCACACAGTGAATATTTGAATTGGTATTAAGAAGGCTTGTTTGTCCAAAAGTTGTGTTTTTCTTATTTATATTCAAGGACGTGAAAAACGTACAATTATCAATTTTAGTTGACTTTATTTGACTCTTAAATTTATAAGCTTCCCCTTCCCTCCAGGAGCTGTTGGTCTAGATCCCTCAGCTGCTTCAGGAAGCCCCAGTTGGGGATGATCCGTCGGTGGCTCTTTACGTGCTCGATGGCCTCCACAATCGTCATGTTCTCATAGATCATCAGGTAGGCGAGAAAGAGGGTGGCGGACCGACTCCTTCCCATCACGCAATGAACCAGCAGTTTATCTGGAGATAAATCATTAAACGCTTATTTTCTTCAGAAGTGGTAGATAAAATAACAGCAAGTAAACACAATAAGCAGAATGTAAGAAAATGAGGGATAATGAGCTATTGACTGGATTATGTTAATCTTTACATATTCAGTCCCGTGAAAAAGTGCTTCTTGAAATTTCGTCCCACGATCAACCAAAAATTTCAATAGATTTTATGTGATAGAGCAATACCAAGAAGCTCAATTTTAAAATGAAAGGGAAAAATTTAATTAACATAAATTTGGGATTGTCAATCTTAAGTCTTGGACAGATTCTCAGTTACATTTCTATCATGGATTAATTTTTATCTATAGCTTACCGCTGTAGGTTTTGTCCTGCTGGAACTTGAACCGCCACTCCAATTTTAGTGAACAATTTTGAACACCTTCCTCTACGGTTATGAGCTACTTTGTGCTGGTTTGTTACTTAAAACCGAATTAAAATCTGGGGGTTTTGCAACATGATAAACCAGAAAAGAAAAAAAAAATCGTAGAGGTATGAAAGCCTGTGCAACACGCTGAAGTCAGCATGATGGAGACGGTAACCTTTCTGTAAAACTGGTAAAATTGTCTTACTCTGAGGATTTCCCAGTGTTTCCCGAATGAACTTGCCAGCAGAGAAGAAATGCTGGCTGAGGTCAAATGTTGGGATGTCTTCTGCAACCACACCGTAGTAAACAATGTCCACGTCTTTGTAGTAGCCAGGTCCAGTGTCCACATTGTTCCATGTTCCTTCTGCTGCATTCAATATGTGAGTAACTCCCAGCCTCTTCAGGGTATACTTGTCCATAGCAGTCTCCCTGCAGGAAGTCAATAAAAAGTACTGTTCGTACTTGATAATTGTGTGGAAATAAAAAATCCTTTCTGACAACATGTAGGTAGGTTACAAGATCTTAAAACGCAGTACGTGATAATCTAAATAATCAAAAACAGACGAGAAACAAGGCCTGACATTTGTAAGCTGGGAAAAGGTTACAAAGTCATTTTAAGGACGGAGAGAGACTTTGTGCAAAAATGGAGAAAGTATAAAACAACGGTGAATCTCAGGTATCCCAGAACAAAAGAGCCCAGGAAATTGTCTAACACACAAAGATTGCATCCATGTGTGAGATCCAAGTAAAAAATAAAATAAAATACTGCTGTGGTTTTTTTGTGGTCTAACAGAACAAAATTGTAACTTCTTGGAAAGCATGGGTCTCATTAGATCTGTTTTAAACCTAAAACAGCATTTCAGAATAAAAAAACATCCTCACAGTCAAACATGGTGGTGGCAGTGTGATAATCAGGAGCTGCTCTTCTGAACCTGAGCAGTTTCTGTAACTGATGGATCCATCAATTCTGCTCTCTAGGCAAATGTCTTACCACTAGCTTTTGATATCTTTTCATGAAGTCAAAGTGAAGCCTAGTCAAAGTCTGGGCTTGGATCCCATTAATATATGTGGTGTCTTAACCGGTCAGTGGTACTGAATTCAAACAATGTGCCTAAATTCCTCTCCAGCAATTTAAAAGACTTGTTGCCAATTAACAGTCAAGGCATTGTGTTTAGAGGGCGATTACTTTTTTCTACGGGGCCACGAGGATTTAAAATGTGCATTTTTTTATTGCGTCTTGTGTTGCTCAGGTTATATTTGTTTGATGATCTAAAATATTTAAGTGTGAGAAAAAAGAAAGAATAGGAAATCAAGGAAGGCAGCCAATTTTTCACACTACTCTATTTTTAGACTGTCTAGCGTTTTGTTTTTTTTACTCACTCATCTCCAATGTAGACGTTAGGCCAGACTTCGTTGACATGAGTGTAAGCCACGCTCCCACAGTTGAGGATTTTATCCAGCTCATAGGTCCCAGGTGTGACATAATCGTCCGCCGTGCTGGACTCCTCTGCTGCTTTTGCAGCGTTTATCTTTGATCTGGCCTTCGGCTCGTGAGAAGCCGTTTCTTTTTCCTCACCGTGGCTTCCTTCCATACATGCTCCCTTTGCCTGAAGTCGTGAAAAAGCACACTTTTTGTTTTTAATCTTCCGCATGCATCTCCAGCTCAACTCGCCGAGACATGGAGGACCTTTGTTTTCATCCCTCTGCCAGACTGTTGTGAAGCGACGCTCGAAGGCCGAACATAGGAAGGGTTAGTTCTGGGCGCAGATTGTGTAACCGTTTCTGTGACGGGGCATCGAATGCAGAGGATATTTTTAGGGCTGTGATGTGGCAGGGCCCCCCTGACCTTAGCTGCCATGTGTTCCTGCCTGTGGGGAAAAGCTTCCACCCAGCCCAGTCCCTGCCATCCACATCTAAGCACGCGACTTTAATCTCCGCTGCAGGCGGCAAGCTGCGCTTATCCAAACTCTTGAGCGTGCCAGAGGATACCCACATGCAATGGAGTGAACAGGGCACTGCGAGGCTTTGCTCCTTGAAATCGCGTCAGTCTCTCTTAGCCTTTCCGCGTGTCTTCAGATGCAGGGAGAGAGCGTGTAAGTGCGGCCTTACAACACCCGTTAAGGATGTTCTGCATCTCCCGCAGCCTCTCAGGGGAGCCGCAGGCTGGAGCTGAAACGTGTCAGACGGTTCGACAGATGAGGTTTTCAACTGGGATGGCACATGCCTTTGATTCCCCCGTTATATGATATGCACGGTCCATTCAGAGATCTAAACGCGAGCCCCCAAAAGTGGGAGCGCGGTGATGGCTGCGTTGCAGGATGGCGGGATGAAGCTGCTAACATGTCAGACTGAGTTTTCACACCATCGGGCCCCTTTTACTTGCTCCCCCCCCCCATATCTTCATACCCCGCCATCATTCATTCTGACAGTGAAATCATTAAACCTGTGATATCCAATTCCTTTTATTTTGACAGCATCTTTCTCCCAGCGAACTCTGGAGAGCATTTCTTATTAAGATGGCTTCGGCTTTTCATCTCTCTTTCAAAGTCTGACCTGAATCTGTATACTCCCTCAGAACCATGGTGGCATATTTTTTGTCATTTTGCATCAAGCCTTTTTAGACATTTTACGGTTTTAACCATACTTCACTGGACTGAAATGAATACTTAGGTGGAACATTGTTTATTTATAGGCGTAAGCTGTTTCTGTGTTGTTTCAGTGCAGCTGGGGGCTCGGCAGTCTGATACCAATGTGTGGTGGGTTTTAGGCAGCCATATCCTGCAGATTTGAGATCCATCATGGGAAATTCTCCCTAAAGACTGAAATCTTGTGTTTCTCCTGTTGGTCGTTAAAACATTGCATTAATTCAGATCATGAGGATTGCAGCCAAGATGTTTTATGTGGTTGCAGTGACTTGCAAAACTACAACGGAGTATTGGGGCCATACTGAGAAAAAATAACATTAGAAAAATAGTCATAAAATCATGAGAATAAAGTCATACAATAATAAAGTCAAAAAAAATCTGAGAATAAAGTCATATTTCGACAATAAAGACATAGTATTATAATGTTTAACTCATAATATCCCGAGAATAAAGTTGTAAGAATAAGGTACTAAAAATATGAGAGTAAAGTCATAATATTGCCAGAATGAACTAGTAATACACAGTCCAGTCACATTAATGTGACCACCACGTACTTTCCACTTCAGAGTTAAATAACCAATCACAGAAGGCAGGTGGCAGCACAGTGCAGTTGAGCGTATATAAAGGGTGTGTGTGGGCTTCGGAAAACATTTCAATCGTTGGCGTAATGCAGAAACGAAGCGATTTATCCGACGTCCAAAAGGGCATGATCATTGGCTTTCGGGCCAAGGGTGGAAGCATTTCCGAAACGGCTGAGTTTGTGAACTGTTCGCGTGCCGCCGTGGTAAAAGTGTACCGTGCATGGCAAAATGGGACTGTCCAAAATCAACGACGTGGCAAATGTGGTGCACCACGGGCCATAGATGACAGAGGCGAACGACGGTTGCGGAGATGCGTTCGGGCAGATAGACGGGCTACCGTTGAGCAACTGACCACTAAAATGAACCAAGGGGCTACCACAAGTGTCTCCCAAACCACTATTCAGCGAACATTGCTGCGTCTGGGCCTCCGAAGCAGACGCCTGGTTCGTGCACCTATGCTGACTGGTGTTCATCGACGACGAAGGCTAGAATTTGCACGCCAGTACAGCAGCTGGACGTCCACTGAGTGGCGACAGTAGCGTTTTCAGATGAATCGCGTTTTATGCTCCATCGGACAGATGGACGTTGGCGTATAAGGCGTGAAACCTCTGAAAGGAACCACCCTGCAACCATTGCAGGAACGGTCCAAGCTGGAGGCGGGAGCATTATGGTCTGGGGAATGTTTTCCTGGCATTCTCTGGGTTCACTGATTATTGTGGAAGGCACGATGGATCAATACAAGTACGCATCTGTCCTTGCGGACCATGTCCACCCCTACATGCGCATTGTTTTTCCTCAGGATGATGGCATCTTCCAGCAGGACAATGCGAGGTGCCATACAGCTGCCAGTGTACGTGCGTGGTTCGAAGAGCACCAGGATGAGTTTACCGTCCTCCCCTGGCCAGCAAACTCACCTGACTTAAACCCAATCGAGCATCTGTGGGACCATCTCGATCGAGTTGTTCGCGCCATGGATCCTCAACCGCGTAATCTAGCGCAGCTGGCCACGGCATTAGAGTCGGCATGGCTCAACATCCCAGAGAAGACCTTCAGGGACCTAAGTGACTCTCTTCCTGCACGTCTCGTAGCAGTTCGCTCTGCGAAAGGTGGTTATTCTGGCTTTTGACAGATGGTCACATTAATGTGACTGGACTGTGTATTATGACTTTATTTTTGTAATTTTATTTTTTTATTTTCTTAGCGTGGCCTTAGCTCTCTTTTTTCTTCTTGTTTTAAACTTGTGCATAATGTCAGTAGTCAAGATGCTAACAAGGCAAATTGAACAGCTTAGCTAAAGTCGCCAATGAACGACTTTGCCACGACAGCGCTGAAATTAGAAACGGATATTTCAGGCTCCTGTCTGGCTGCAAATAGACATGAGCAAGAAATTACAAGAAAGTATAAATTTGTACCGAATTACTTACCTCCACTCAGGGAAAAAGTTCATCCGCCAGCAGTTTCTGATGTAGCTGTAGCAGTTAAGTGTATGACAAGACCGGGCGGGAAAAACTCACGTTGGTAACCAGCGTAATGACGTCACGTGGTTTTTCACTTAATAGATGTTTTTTTCTCTTTTTATTTATGTCTCAAATAAAATTGTGTTGGTCACTTAAAATTACTTGCTCTATTTTAAAATAAAATTTGTTCAAAATACAGAAATTATTACTAACATTTAGACCGTTTTACATGTCAGTCAAATGTTCATTTATTTCTGTCATATTTGCACGATCCTTGAAATATTTGTTAGAATGTAGTTGTCTAAAGGAAATAAAATTATTATTCCAAAAGTTTGTTCTTTTTAAAATATCTTAAAATTGCAGAGTGCACTCATAAAACCCCAATTAACTATATCTCAAAATGTGAACAATTTCAGGAGATGTAACTACTTTTACAAAGCAGTGAACACCAGTAATATGTCCTGCTTTTTTTTTCCCCTGATTTTTTTGAACAAACATTTTCCATGCTTTTAAGCTTGTTTTTGAATAATCTGTAATGAGAATGTTAACACTGAATTATGCACATTTGTAATCACTGTTTTCAAAAGGCAATGATTAAAATGTGTTGGAGTGCAAAATTCAAAACCAAAAAACCCAGACTGAACCATTCTGTTTTTTGGTCTTTTTAAAATATAAAGTATTCATGAAAATGAAACTCCTTTTAGCAGTACATCATCCACGCGTTCTTGCCACCTCCGAATGTTACATTTTTCTTCTTCGCAAAGCTGAGTCCAGCTGACAGAGCTGATTCAGAAACCCAGTGTTTGGGAGGATGTTTCTGCTCCTGCAAACGAGCTCCACGGCTTCCACCAGGGTAAGGCCTTCTTTGATCATGAGGAAAGCTAACACCAGAGTTCCCGAGCGGCTGATTCCCCGAGCGCAGTGGACGAGTACCTTACCTGCACAGAGAAAAAAAAAAAAACCTGCAAATCTCCACCACAGAATATAGTGTTTTGAAAAAAATCAGTTTTCACATTTTCTTGCATTACAGCCAAAAAACCTCAGAGTATTTTATTGGGATTTTATGTGAGATAGACCAACGTTTCAGCGGAGACAAAAGCATGCTTTCCCATTTTCTTTGAAAATACAAACTTTAATGTGTGCATTCCTGTTCAGTCCCCTGTAATTAAATAAATAAATAAGGTTCAACGACCTTCAGGTACCCACCTGGCGGGGTGGTTTTCTTGAGCAGGGTCAGTGAAACTGGAAGAATGGAATATGGAAAAAGTGCTGGAGGCTTCGTAGGATTTGAAACTTGTGTGGATTCACCGTCCAGCAGAATATCAATGATAAATATTCAGTCAGAGCTACAATGTAGCTTAGAGCAAAGCTTATTCATGTCTTAGTAATGTCCAATGGCAAGATCGAAAAATGTACTGTTTTAAACATTCCCTTATCCAACTTCACTCAACCTGAGCTATGTTGCCATTTTTCAAAGCACTATGGACAAAAGGTTTAGTGTCTATATGCCATAGTTCTGAGATTTTTATGCTTTATTTTATTTTGAATTGGTCAGTTAAGCTCTACTATCTGCACATCTTAGAAAACCATTAAAATACACTGAAGTTTGTGGTTGCAGCGTAAAATGTGAAATTGATACTTTTCCAAGACACAGTGAGTTTTTTAACAATTCAATAATGCAAGGTTGCACACTTAAAATAATATGGCGTCGTTTACACTTCTCCTTAATCCAGAACCATAAAACTGGCATTCAGTACATCCATCAATAATTTACATTTACACCCCGGGCTGCAAAAATGGTCCATCTTTAACCAACAAACCGTGATTACAAAATGTAGAATAAAACATGAGCCTTTAACTGAAGTTGTTTTCCTCATTGATTTTCGAATAAGATGTAGTAAAATGTACGCCGAACGTGATTTATCCACATAAAACATTCATCTTACGACTCCAAAATGCAGGAGGCATCAGACTGTTTAGTCTTATTAAGAAATATTTACACTTTCCCTCTTGCAAAGCAAGAAAGCAACAGATTTGAGCATTATTCAGTCATAATTTTTGCAGATTTTGTTGACATTTAATCCATCTTGGTGATGCATCACATTTGTGCATCATGAGTTACCTCCACGCCTCCGTCCTGATGCAGTTTGACTGAATCGTACCTTTCTGACTCAGAGCTCCGTGAATGAAATCAGCAGTCTCTGAGAAGAACGGGCTCAAGTCAAAATCCCTGCAGTCTGCTGCCTCTACTCCATGGTACTGTATGTCGGCGTCTCTGTAGAAACGTGGCCCGGTGTCAATGTGCTGAGGGCCATCTGCAGCATTCACCACGTGTGTTATTCCCAGATTCTGTAGCAGCGTCTTATTTCGAGCTGTCGCCCTGCAAATAGCACCCAGAGATGATAGAAGGACTGTGACTTTTTGCTGTTTTTTCTCGCCCGCAGCCATCTCTGGCAGCATATGTTTGCAAAAATGCATCACTGGTGACTCAAATGTACAGATTTGTATTTTTTTTTTTTTTAAATATCCGTCTCATCAGTTGGTCAAGCATGTTTGCAGAAACAGTTTCACAATCACATCAGCACATTTCCCCAAAGTGAGAATGTCACTTACGCGTTCCCAATGAAGAGGTCGGGCCAGACCTCGTTGACAGCTCCGGTGGGACGCCTGTTCTTCAGCAGAAGGCCCAGCAGACCGCAGGTGGGCGGTGTCTGATCCACGGACTCCTCCTCTGAGCTCATACCCACTAATTCTCACCTCGATGTCGGTATATGATTACCACCGTTTATATTTCACTCGATTTGAACCTAAAAGCCAGATGACTTTCACAAATGTGGTTCAGAAACGGGGCCGGGGGGTTGAGGGGACTTACCACAACTCTCTTCTTTGCAAACCTTGCAGTAAACTTTAACCAAACAGCTGCAGTCTGCTCGGTGTTGAGACTTAGCAGGAAATCAGGACTGTTAACTCGCTGGAAATGGACAGCTGAACATGCCAGAGGCTAAACTGAGGCTATTTATTCCTGTGTGCCGGAATCCAGCCTGCATCTTTGCAAATGACTGTTTTAACATTGATGTTGGACAAGTGGCTCAAAGTTGTGATCAAACACATCTAAAATCACAGTTAGAAAAGATTATCTGTAAACTTTAAAAACACAGAGTCTTTGAGCTCAGGTTTACAGGTCGCATTAGAGTTTTCTAATGACAGTCAATAAAACTGTTGTTTGACAGTTTTTTTTGTAGTTGGGGATTTCTGCTGGGAGATTCTCAACTTGATTTAAAAGTTCAAATGCAAAGGAAAACACTGTGGTCGTTTTGCATTTAAAAAAAAAAAAACAAGATCAGCCAAAGTCAAGATTTTAATCTCCTTCATGAAAATATTTAGACTTCACCCCTCTCTCAGATCAGTGGGCTACGCATTTCATTTAATTTGACAACAAATACGATCATGATAATTTGTGTGTTTTTAGGGGGTTTGGAGACAGTATTGTGTTGGTTTTTGTTCTGTTTTGATAAGCTTAGTAGTTTCATTGGTTTCTGTATTCATTTCTGCTTCATTAATTGTGTTCAGCCAGTTTTTCTCTTAGGTGCTCAAATTCCTGCTTCTCTTTCAGCTGCAGTTAGTCTCACCTGCAATCACTTCTCTCCCTCGGTATCTTTCCTCTTGTTCACACTCCTGTTACCAATCCTCTTTATGCACCTTTGGTCCTGCGCCTGTTTCTATTTAATCTTTCAGCTGCAACTCTTCCTGCATTCCAGTCCCCATACAGCCATTTGCTAACAATTTAAAGTTAATTTTGTCTGCAATAATCTGCTTTAAAACTGCAAGGAACAAAAAGGTTGTTTTTGTATCAGAAATCCAGACAAGATGTTTGCAACTGATTGAAGTGAAAATGGTCACTGAATCATCCAGAAAAGAAAATTGAAGAAACCCTGAATTAAATTAAAATTCAAACTAGATGTTTTAGAGGTTTTAGATGCAAGTGGGGCTGAGTTGGTTGTACACTTTGGTTCTGATCTCATTTGAACTAAAAAAAAATGGGAAAGTCCCTTCAGCCTTCACAGATAAGTCTGTTAATGTATCAGGTTTCCACAACCCTGTCATCAGAGGTTCAACTCTTTAAAATCTCACATGTGGATAAAGAATCAGAGCAAAGAAAAAAAAAAGCTTAGCAATTAAAGGGGCCTTTATTACACACTTTAGTTTTAAAAATTACAACTTAGATTTGAAGATTTCATTTGTATTCCAACCCAAAACATTCTTTCAAACATTTTGAAATATAACTGCGTTTCAACCTTCTGAAGATGAGTAGAGAAAATCCAACTTTCTCCTCTTTCTCCTAATTCTGGCCTATGACCAGAATTAACACAGATTCTACCCAGGAATCTAATGCTGATATTAAAGTTTCCAGCTTTATTGTAAACTCATTTTTTGAAGGTTTATGCCATGATTTGTCCACCGATGAGGAAAATGTAAGGTGAAACTTTATCTGGGAAGCAACAGCTTGGAAACAGAACAGATGGACAATGCAGCAAGGCCAGTCTGCCTGTCGTTCTCCACAGTGACGAATGACAGCTTGTGACAGTAATTATAATTCAGAAAGCCATCAGAATACTTTATCATAGTGGGATGTTCAGTGGCAGTGTAAAACGTAGCTTCAGTGAATGGAAGGAGCTGAAAGTCACAATTTGCCCTCTTGACCTGTTTTCTTTCACAACACTTTCCCCAAGTGTTGTGAAAGTAGAAATACTCGCTCTATCCTGGCTGTCATTGCAATAAACAGCAATTCATCTAATTAACAGTTTTGGTTAGAAAGCTTCTGGTAATAGATTAATGACTGCCAACAAAGACTGCCTTAACCTTGCATTTGCTTCAGCTTGCTCTGCTTGGTTCACTGGGCACCTCGTTTTCCACTTCCAACTCCATGTCAACAAGTTGGGACTTCTTTGCGTTTCCCCAAGAACTCTAATCATTTATAGAGGACCCTGGTAATTGCAGGATTTATGGACAACAAACAGATAAAAGTTACAAATACTTGATGAGGCCCCCTTTGAAAATGTGTATAATTACCTGTTTTATAAGCTCAGACATCAAATATACCTTAATATGAATTAATAAGCACAATGGGAACCATTTTGGCACTACTGCAGAAGCTAACACCCACAATTTTCCTTAATCCCACTCTTTTGGGTACAGCCAATCAGTGCCAAGGAAAATGAGTGCTGCTCCGGATTGGCTCAATCCCGGCCAATAGTGTCACATAGCATTGCGCCAAAATTTTTCAGCTTCCCAAACTGCATTTCATTTGAATATTTTAGATAAGCCCAATAAATAAATAAGAATACACACATTTTTTCGTAAGAAATTGAAGTAACATTCCACTAAAAAAACAAAAAACAAAGATAGGTGAGGTAAACAATGAGGCTGAATGTTAGCTGTTCTGAGGAGAACTGTGGTGCTAACTCGCTTCTGCCTGGTCCAGTTAGTCTTTTTGTCCCTGTAGGTCGGACAACCAATTTGCAAGATGACTGCTGGACTCTACTAGTCTCCTCCAAATTTGCTCTACTCAGGCATAGGTCATAATCTTTTGAGCTGCATCATAAATGGTCCTTCACCTCTCCGATGAAGTGCATGAGTTGGGTTGAGCCACTGAGGGACCTTAGATCCCACATCAGCTGCTTCTCGCCTGTCTTTCACTGTCCAACTTGCGGCCTTGTTCGAATCTATTTTGTGAAGACAGTTCAGATGGGTTGGCGCCGGAGACCCTTTGCATCGTTTGGCGACGCGTCAACGCTTCATCTGTTGTGATGCAGTTGATGCACGCCTGCATATAAAAATCCTCACTTTTACAGAAATGTTTGTTGAAATTCACTTATCTGGTTTGGAAAAGCGATTTGCAACCTCGTTGTGAAATATTTATTCTAGCGCATTAAAGAATCCTACGGTTTCTGGCAACAACATATGATGAAATTTGCCCTTTATTGACCATGTTGTTCTCTGAATTTGAGTTGACGGAGAACCCGCAAGTGTAAAATCTGTGTACTTGGCTACACACCTAGGATGTTGATTGCTATGTCCTCTTGAAATGTCACTCTAAAATATATAAGGATTTTTTTAATTATTGTTCTAGATTTAGTATTATATAGTTTACATTCAATGAAATACTTTTCATGGGGACAGCCATCCATCCTTCCAGAAATTTGTTTTGATTTTCAGTCAGTTTTCTTTCAAATTAGTCAAATAAAAAGTTGTGCCTTGTAAAGTTTTATGGGTTATGTTTCTACTCGCTTGTTTTTGTTCCTCTGAATGATTTTGAATCACAGACCAACTGCATCTCAGTTTGTAATGGCTACATATCCGAGGTCATAACATTTTAAGCTATTATTAGCTCTTGTTTGTAACGCAGATGCAATATGTTTCACTAAGACAATACAACAACATGATTTACATAGTGTTTGTCGTTATAGCAGCTTCATATCAGCAAGAGGCCACAATTTAATTAAGCTCAACTAAATCCACTCTGATGGTTCAGCTGCCTAATGACGGTGCAGCTTTTTGTCCAGACGTCGGAGCTGCTCCAGGAATCCCTCATTGGGTGAAACATTCCTGTTGGCACTGACAGCTTTGATGGCGTCCACCAGGGTCATGTTCTCGTGGATCATTAAAAAGGCCAGAACCAAGGTGGAGGAGCGGCTGAGTCCCATTGCGCAGTGGACAAAAACCTTCCCTGTGGACCATCAGACACACACACACACACACACACACACACACACACACACACACACCCAGTGGATCATCTTCGTGTTGTGGCATTCTCTACAGGCTTTATTTCTGCATTTACAACCACGCAATCAAGGGATTATTGTGTCAGACATCATTCTAAACGTCCAATTTGTTACTCCTCTGTGGATTAAAAACCATGAACATCACAGAAAAGAGAGCACTTCTAACTCCAAAGTAAAAGTTTTCAGCAATGTTGCAACAAATGTTTCTACACACGTTAATCCCGGGTTTCTTATCAAGCCCGAGGATTAGGGAGCAGAGGAGCGAGTAATTGAACTGTCTTGGCTTCTGTGTATTTCTGCCAGGGATTACTGCAGACCCCGCCACACGCTGGAGCCCCCCGATCAGCCGGCATGTGAAGAAGGAGGCCTCATCTTATTACTGTCATGTCAGATACCGACTTCACTTTGCATAACAGGCCATGCAGACGCAGGCCACAAACATAATTGTGTAATTTCCATGTCCAATAAAAGTCTAGCTTACAAATTACCAGGGCAATCCATTTAAAACTAATTTCCCCGACAAAGGTCTGAGCCCATGAGAAGATTACCGTGGGGGAAGATATTAGCTTGATATTATGTTTAGTGTTTGATTTGCATTTTAATGAGTAACACAACTGGGGGTCGTCGTAATGGGAATTGACTGACAAATGTTTCAACAGTCTGCCTCGCCTTCCCAGAGTTCACATGTGGATAATGACGAGAAGCACCTTCAGTGCCAAGAGAGCCTCCTCACCTGTGGGCAGACTCAGAGCGTTCTTGATAAAGTTGGCCGCTGGGTGAAAGAAGGGACTCAAGTCAAAGGACGGCATGTCAAAAGCTTCCACTCCATGATAAGTGATGGCCGTGTCCCTGTAAAAGCTTGGTCCTGTGTTCACGTTGTATTTTCCATCAGCGGCATTGAGGACATGGGTGATGTGGTGAGCCCGGAGTGTCCTCTTGTCTTTGGCTGCATACCTAAGGCAAAAAAAAAAAATGGATGTGTATAGTAACAGTTTGCATTTTATCAGACTGAATAATAAATAAGCTATCTCTAGTTACATTAAAAATGAAAGAAAGGAGTGTTAAAATGTCTCACAATATAAAAACTTCTTATTGCAGTGAAATTTCGATTGAAGAGCCATTTATTTTCTTCTTCTACTTTCACTTAGAGTTGAGGCCGCATGAGCCACTTACTGCCTGTTTTCATAAACAACAAACAGATTGTTTATCTCATTAACGGAGACACTTTTTGCAGTAAAGCAATGGACCCCCTGACTGTTTGCAGTTAAGCATTCGCATTTTTACTAGCCTGCCTATTGCTTTTCTATGCAATTCTGCTTTATCCTCATCTCCCTTCAGTGGTCCATGTGGGGTTTGTCCCATTGAGCTCGATTTCCCTGGATGAATTTTATCCTGGCCAAATGGTGAACCGAAGGAGGAGTTGTGAACGATGTCAATTTTTTGCACTGTTTTTAAATTTGAATCTGCCTTTGGTTGTAGTTTGGCAATGGCAGGGGAGGAAGCCAACGAAGCTATTCGGTCTGTGTTTATCCCACTTCCAAATAGTGAGTAATTAAAGCAAGAGGGAATGCTTAAGGCATTTTATTGCTGGCAAAGATGGTGTGGCTTGTTTTCTTTTCCTGTGTCTGAGCCAAAGGAATTACAGAGCATTTCCAAATTGATTGTACACCAGTATTTTAACTTCTACCCAGCCTTCAGCCTTAGCCTGAAGTGATGTTTTTAGTACTAAATATGTTGGAAATGTATTGCAGACAGTGTTATAAAAAGTTGACTTCTAATTGGGCTGGTTGACAATATTTTGTTACAAAAACAGTAAAGAGGCTTTCAGAGCTTGGAAGCCATTGGTGTGGCAGCATTCTGGGAGCTCTGAGGCGACTCATGTCTTGACGGGAGAGCAAGTGTCCCTTATATGCAAAGTTCTTGCAGCCGTCTGGGGGTCGGCTTACAACCTCGTGACCTTTGCAGCTTCTCTGACCTCTTCTCTCTCTAACCCTTTCCTGTCTGAACACTACAAGGAAAAGCCACAAAATAATAAACAAACATATCTGGATATAAAGGTTCTGACTTATTCTGTGAATGATTGGACTGGATGCATTGTTCAAGCAGGCGGTTAATTCTCACATGTCTCCTATGTAGATCCGGGGGTAAACTTCGTCCATACGGTTGTTCCCCCCTTTCTTTGTCCACATCAGTCTGTGTAGTTCAGAAGCTGTGGGGGTTTCATAGCTGCCCGCTTGCACCTCGGGGCTCGCCATGCTGCCGAGGCCTCTGGGCATATCTTGTGCTACCTTCACTCTATTGCCAAGAACAGAACTGGTAATCATCTTTGTTCAACAATGACTGCTGAGAGAAGCATGGAAGAATTACCGAACAGGCCTGCAGGGTGTATAGTTCCTGAGGGCCTGGATGTCAGGCGACTCTGGTCAAGCTTTTCTCTGTATTAAATTACATTTTTCATTTATCAAAGGACGCTCCACAAACCAACTATCCTGTTTAAATATATTAAGGTGCTAAAAGGAAGTACAAAGACGCTTAAAACAATGAGATGAGGGACTCAATAGTTCCTTGAAAGATGATGCCATGAACCTGTTCAGATTTGTCACATTGAAACCACATTGTTTTTTGACATTGCAGGTGATAGAACAAGCCATCTATACACTAGCAAGAGTCCACCTGTGTAGTTTCATCTCTGTATAAACCCAGATGTTTTGTTTGGCCTGAGAGTTTTGTTGGATAACATTAGTAATTAAAAAGAAGCATCAGTACCAATAAGAACATCAGACTGCTCAGGGATAAATGTGTTGAGAAGTTTGAAGCAGTTAGGTTAGAAAAAGATAATGCCACAAGCTTTCATTATCTCTCAAAACCTAAAACAGACCTAGAAAAACACATATGTCCCACACAGCTGTTACATAAAATGCCAGAAAACCTTATTTGGATAAACATTGATGCATAAAATTGCAATAATGTCCTCAGTAACACACAGCGACTTTCACATTTGGAGTTTTAAATTGCTTCTTTTCTAACTTCCTGCACCAGATAGCTGTGCTGTGAACTTGAATTTTATTAACACTATTTAAGTGAATTAATTGCACTATATTTGATTTTTATCAGGACTGATTGGTAACTGACTGTAATTATAATTATTTGCGTCCTTTTGTGGTTTTCCTTGCCGATTGTCATGATAAATTTACTGAAAATTAAACATTGGCAACTGAATGTAGCAATAGATTTGCACATTGTTTCCAATTTCTCCTTTGAGACATCCAGGTTTTCCCAGCTTTTGAAACAATATGCTTCACCCTAACATGCTACATGATTTAATTAAAAGCACATTATACAATTCAAACGAGGGCATTATCTTATAAAGGGATAAAGGAAATACAGGGTTATAGAGAGGGCCTGTTATGTAGAACACCCATTATAAGTATTTATATTTAGCTTTTAAATATAGACCACCTTTACTCCAATAAATGCTCTCCAAACTGGCACAGAAGCATAAGATCACATAATTATAAGTTGACCTTATGCTGCTCTCTTTATTTTATTTATAATTCAGCAGCTCTTGGTAAATGTATTTATCTCCAGAGAAACAGAAAGTTTGTATTCAAGGTCTGTAAACTGATTTTCATTTCCTGTAGGCAGATCTAACCTGTGCCTTTACAATTTATATGCCGGTCTTTAGAGAGACTTCTACGCTACATGCTGTATACATTAGCATCAGTTTAGCCTTGCGTGTGACTGTGCTTAAGGCTGAGAGTGTACAAGCAATGTGGATGCATTACTGCAGCTCCGCTTATTACTCGCAGGCTTCCTCGTGAGTGGGGGACATGCTGTGGTTCTGATGTTTTTGTCCGCGGTAGCGAGTCACTGAGACCAAATCTGTTCCAGTGACCTTTCGCTAAGCTGCTGTAGCATATGGAGCGCACATCATGATGGCTGCATCCATTGCTGCTGATTGCCTAAGTGTCACTTAAGAGGAGGTGCACGGGAGAAGAAGCTGCAGATGACCCAGTGCGTGCTCCATGAGTGTTTGAGCATTGAAGGCAGCTTGAAGAGCATCTTTATACACATAAACCCAGAAGTACCTGCAGGCTCTTCTTTTTCCTCATTGATCTAGGAGTGCAGCCTTTTCCCTCCCTCCCACAGTCAGGGGCAGAGAACTGATTTCCCTGGTGCATATGTTGAGCTTCAGCTCTGCTTTCACAGCCTTCCCCCCTCAGGCTAAGCTGTCCTTCCTGCTCCACTTTTGTGTAATTAAAGATACTTTCTATGGGAAAGTGCCTGCAGTTAACACGCAGGGCAAATAAAAATGGCTTCTTCTTTTTTTTTTGCTACCTCAGGCCCTTTTCTTGGTGATTTTAAGAATTGCACTACCAGCTTTACTTTAGCCTTTCAGATATGGCTCATCTGGATTCATAGGCAAATTAGAAGAAAAGAAGAAAGTTTGAAAACCTGTTAGGAAGTGCTGTGCCGGACATATTCATCCTTAGTAGTCCGTAAAACAACTTTCACTGATCAGTCAGAAATAATGAGCAGACACAAAAAGCAATTCTCAAATGATTTCAGTTAATACGAGAATCCAACTTGTTCCCATGTGAAAATATAAAGCCCCTCCTTTTTTTTAAAACATTGAAGTAAGTGTCGTTAAGCTCATATTTTGTGTTCTTTTTCACAAGCCACACCTAGGTCTGACTGTCTCAACTTTAGAATCAAGAAATTACTTAAGTAGAACCTGTTTGGCGACCTGAAGCACACCAAATAATCTTAAAAACAAACACGTTATTAAAGAAATTCAAGAATAAGAAGCAAAGCCATTTAAGAGGCTTTAGGATAGGAGCAAACACTTAGACACGAATGGAGAAAATCTGGAACGGTTGGTGAACCTTCCCAGGAGTGGCTGGCGTACTTAATTGAGTGCATCAACACACCCAGGAGCTCAGAAGGAACCCAGAACAACATCTAATCTAATCCAACAAAAAGCTCAGCTCCTGATGACGTCTATGCTTGACTACTGCAGTGCCGTTCTTACTGGTATTTCAGCCTGTGCTGTGAAACGGGGCAACAAGTCTAATCCCAGGGTTCATTGAGCTTCACTGGTTACCCTTAACCACCTACATCAAATTCAAGTCAATGCCCCTAACCTGGAAAATGCTGAATGGAATGGCTCCCATCTACTTGCACCACAGGTGTCAAACTCAAGGCCCAGGGGCCAAATCTGGCCCACCGCAGCTTTTCATGTCACCCTTTAGACTCCAAATCGCATCAATAAGTTCTGCCAGAAATCTGCAAAAATCAACAAATCTCTACATTTAATTTTTTCTAATTTTACTGCAAAGTTTCTCAAACTTGGTCAAAAACCTTGAGGTTAAGTGAATGCAACCTTATTTGATGTCAAGATATAGTCTGGGATTGATAAGGTGAGTGATAAAATGTTACATTTAACGTCATACATTAGCGCAAATATCAATGTTTCTAAATTGGCACCACAAAATCTGTAATTTTGAAAAAACACTAAGGCAATCATGAAATCCTGGAGGAACAGCCATTTGTTGATATCTTAACAGTTTAATAGGTTTCATCAATACATTCTGGCACAACCGGCAGTTTAAGAGCATTCAGATTTTTGACGTGGCCCAAAATGAAAATGAGTTTGACAATCTTGACTTGTATTGTATGCTCCTGTTCATGTCACGATTCAGTTACACTGGAAAAACATAAGATAGATATTTGTAGCGTGATGTACAACCCTAAAATCCCTCACATATTAACTGCAATTGTAGTTCCAAACCAATCCATGAAGCAGACAGAGGTAGCCAATCAGGAGTGGATTTTCATGTAAGATGTGATTTGACAGCACGCTGCAAATGAGCTAAAAGGGAGAAAAGAAGTTAAAGATCTTTGTCTCTGTTGCCAGAGTTTCACCGATGTGAAATTATGTCCACACTTCATCTCGACTCAAAGAAACTGTGTTGTGATGTTTTGCTCATTCCAAAAAAGTATTTCTAACATAAAATGTTTTCACATGGTGACAAAAATATTAAGAAATTTGACAGGAAAACCCGGAGAATACTCCTACTTATCTAGTGACCCTGAAGTCCAGAGGATACTTACTTGCTTACACTTATTTAGCAACCCAGAACAGGGATTAGAAGTTAGAATCCAGAAAAACTACCTTAGCAATTACTTTTTAGAAAAGGAATTAGACCAGAGGATACTTACTTATACTTATCTAGCAACCCTGAATGGGAGTATCTAGTTTATTTACTTTGGAACATTTTTAGCTTTTCTTCTTTTGCTTTTTCCTTTGGTTTGTTATTTCGTTTATATTTCCTTTTAATTCCCGTAAAACACTTTGTATTGCCTTGTTGCTGAAAATGTGCTCTATAAATAAAATTACTGTTACCTATTTTGTACAGTCTGAAGACTTTTTATGTACGCCTTTGTCTCATGTAACAGAGTCCTGTGGAGCTGCAGATTATTTTCATTTAAACAAAATGCTGCAACAATCTGGAATGTCAGAAAACTATTCATTTGCAGAGATTACCTTATTGTTTTGAGAAAGATGCTTTACTCTACACTAAGATTTGAACAGGAGAGAAAAGAGTCTTATGGAGAGGAGGTCTACGTCACACAATACATACTCAGATATTTCCCAACACACCATATGTGCAGTAAATTTAGAAGAGCAGATTGTTAGCAGACACTTGCCTTGGCTGAAATCGGCGCTTTTCATGGTCTTGCTACACAAGAACTACATCTAGGTCGAGAGCACAACTGTCTACGTGTTCTCCTTGGTAATCTACCCTGCAACCTTTTTTTGCTAATTTTAACATCTGAATCACGGCCCAAAATAATTCTGGCGTCATCCTCTACATTCCTTAAAGGTTACCCGAGCTGCCAGTGCAGGAACGAGGAGAGGACGCTGCTTTTTTTAATAGTGAGGAAAATTAGATCTGCGCTCCCGTGCTTGAGCTTTTCTGTCAATCTTCCATCGTTCCATGTATTTTAATCAACCCCACGCTGTTTGATCAGGACTTCTCGTTTTTTTGTTGTTTTTTTAGCTTTGTGTCAGTTAATAATGACTGTATTTAACTCTTTCTTGCCTTACACAAACAATGAAAATACCACATTGAACCAATGGATGTATTTATTTATTTTTAAAAATAATTTATTAATTTTTATATATGCATAGACGGAAAAATCTTGACAAAATAAAATAAAAACTGTCATTATTCACTGTTATCTGCTTACCTAAGGTTTTGAATGGCATTTGTATTTAATTTTAACATGTATTGTGTTGAATTGTGCTGGTGCTTTCTAGGAATAAAATACAGAACATTTGGAAATCATCACTGTGAAGGTTTTGTTCATGTGTTTTTTTTTGTAACTCACAAGCTTACAGAAGAGTTCATAGACCGTCAAAGAAACTGATGCCTTTTGATGCACAGCGGTGATCAACTCAACCGCTATGATAAATACAACAAAGGAAATTCACGCTGTGATGTGTTGGACAGATGTTGCTGAATTATTCTCTTTTTCAGAGACGAAGAAGCTTAAATAAACAATGCTTGTTCAACATGGTTATGATTCGTTTGGTCCTTTTTGCTCCTACAAGAATGATTGAAATATGAGTAACTGCTTGTAAATGATGGATCTCAGTCTTCTACATTTTAGCCTCTGCCACATTTGTGCTCACTAGCCCACAAAACATCTGGACTTTTTATATTTTATCCAAAATCAAAACACAAACATTTTCCTCATCAAATGTTTATAAACTAAGGAAAATGGACATCAAAGCATGAATGCCATGATTGCAATTAAAGTAGAAAATATCAACATCAATTACAATATGTTAGATTGTTGTATTTTGTGACAGTTATGTCCACATTTTATTACAAATACTTGCCTACAAATATCAATAATTGAAACTAGTTATAGTCAATTTAGTGTTTTGTTTTTTACTTAGACTGTGATAATCCAACATCCCCAACTAAAGATTAAACCTCATGACCTAACATAGTTTCCAGGGGAACAAGAGAAACCTTAACATTACTTTTTACCATATTTTCATGGTGATTTGCCTGGGGACAACAACATTGTGCTGTGGGTATTTTTTGCAACATATAAATCAAAACTTGTTGCTGAAACTGAAGAAAACAAATCTACTCAAAAGTTCATCAATCACTTCATATTTGACAAAAAAAAAGCACACACAGTTGTAAAAACTTCAAAATTACAAGACGGCAAGTGAACATTTTCAGAAAAGAGAGGTAGAAAACCATTAAACATCCAAAGATGGGCGTTTGTCATTTTGCACCTTTGTAGTTTTGGTTGAACAAAACTGTGTTTCTCACCCTCAACACATTTGGACCAGTATTTTTCGGACCATTTCTCTCAATAATTCATGAAAATACTTCACAACATGAAAAGTAAATTGCAGAGTAATGGGTACAGAACACAAAGGAACAAAATGTCTCATCCCTTTACAAGAACAAAATATGATCCTTTCAAGTATGAAAGGATGAAAGCTTCATCCTTTGTACTGATATTGTACAATTGCTCTGCAGGTCTATTACAGAGAGAGAAATTTACATTTTGGGAAGAATCTGAATTCTTGAGTCGTTGATTAACGACGGTTAAAAAGTTACATAGATTATTTTTTCAGCTTAAAGTGCTAACATACTGTCACCTGAATATCCCCAAAAATCTGTGACCTGCCGAGCGAAAAACATTTCTCTGAAAAAAACAAAAACAAACTCACAGTCCAGACTGCTGGATCAACAGACTGCTGGACTTCTTGACATATAACAAAAACGCAGTAAGGCTAAAAAGAAAAAAGGTCTACTACAGTATCTGGCAGGTTTTCTTTTTCCTCGTCATCTGAAGATCTAGATCCAGCAGCAAAGCCAGGAAATTCCTGTTGGGATAGATGGCCCTTTTCTGGACCACTTTCTTCAGGGCCTGTTTGAGCGGGAGGTGATGGTAGATCATGAGGTAGGCCAGCACCAAAGTCGACGAGCGGCTCATTCCCATGATGCAGTGCACCAAAACCTTCCCTGAAGAACAAGACAAAGGCGGAGAGAGGTGTGAGGGAAGGATTAGTGAGGCCTCAGACTTATTAATATCATACATGACTGCCCGTCTCACACTGTGGCCTTTCCTTTTTCTTTTTCTGCTTGTGAGCTAAAAATAGTCGACAATTCATCATCTTTGTTCATTTGAAGTTCTTCTGCAGACAGGCCAACTCTCTTTAATCCCAACTCATCCTCTCCTTGTTTCTTTGAAAGAAGCTATTGCATACTTAAATTCAGCAAGGTAAGAGTCTTATTATTAGGGGCTGAACATACATTTGCATAGTAGTACAAGCTCTGTTACATTGTGGTGCCAGGTGACATTGAAAGAGCAGCAAGATGTGAGAGGTTTTTTTTTGGATGGTTAACTCTATTAAGGATTTACAGAATGAAATGAATGATTTTATGTGTAGAAAATTAAAAAAGGGGAAGCTTCTTTTCCTTCTGTGAATTCTGGATCAAGTTTGTTGAAAGTTCTTACCACCGGGTGACTTCAGAGCTTTATGAATGAAATCCGCAGCAGGCTGGAAGTAAACGTCCAGATCAAAGTGAGTCGAGTCATCTGCTGGAATGCCAAAATACACAAAGTCGTTGCCATAAAAGCTTTGGTTCCCTGGGCTGCCTTGCTTGGAGTGAGCAGCATTTAACACATGAGTTATGCCTAAATTCAGCAGGACAGCCTTGTTTTGGGCTACTGCCCTAGCAAGACACAGAGACAGAGAGAAGTTCAAGACATTGGTGAAAGCTATGCATCGCAGCACAATAGTTTTCTGTCAGAATGACAATATGTGGTAGAGGTTCAAAGACATGTGGTGGCTGGATGTAAGTAAGTTAGAATGTCACTGAAAAATGCATTTGCCGTAGTAATTAATTTGAAACTCATATACACAGACGGATATATTTCAAGTGGTTGTTTCTGTTAATTTTGATAATACTGTTAACAGCTAATGAAACCCTTAAGTTCAGCTTCTGACAAAAAAGGAATATTCCACAGGACCAATAAAAAGTATTTTTTGATAGTGAAATCCTACAGTGACTACGAAATGCAAAGTCGTTAGTTGACAAGTGTCCAGTGGGAAATCACTGACTCCCTTCACAAGGCTGGCGAACAATAAAATGTAATCCGTAAAGAAACTAGCTGTACAAACAGTGTGGCATCTAAACATTTTAATGGAAGGTTGAGTGGAAGGAAAAAGTGCTACAGAAAATGTTGCACATGTGCTTAGGGATTTGAAGAGCCTTACCAAATGTACAGAACTTTGGTCCAATGTACAGTTGTCTGAGATGATGAAAACCCCAAATTTAGCTTGGTAGATAAATAATATTTAATATATAATATCACACTAATAAAAAAGGACTTAATGCAGAAATGATGGCTTATTGAAAATTACCTGTACTGTGAAGAATATGTACTTAATCACTTAAACTAAACTCCATCGTTTCTCCATAGGCAACTCTATACCGTTTGTTTTAGAGTCTCTCATCTTTCTCCTAACATTACTCCACTACCTTTCTATTTCTACGGAATACAGCTCAGACCGGTTTGCTGACCAGTCGAGAACAGAGATACTGTACGGTCACTAAATCAAATATTGGCACTTTTAGTGGTGTGGGCAGGTGCCAAGTCCTGCTGGAAAATGAAATCAGCATCTGCATTAAGCTCGTCAGCAGAGTAAAGCATAAAGTGCTCAAAGATTTCCTATTAGACGGCTGCGCTGACATCAGACTCAATCACAGACATTGGACCAACACCAGCACAACATGGCTCAACCAATCAGTTCAGTCTCCTTATTTATTTCTACACAACCAGTTTACAGTACAAATAGATCCAGTTTTTATACACAGAAATATAAACAGTTTAATTTTATAAGATTTTATTTCATTTTAATATATTCCAAAGGTGTAAAATTTAGTTCATAATGCCAACTGATGCATTTTTTTTTACCAAAAGAAGGTCAGATGATTGGTTTGAGTCATTTATTTAGGTGAGCTAGTATGTGGTGACATATAACTCCAAACCTGGACACGCCATGAGTAATTCCCCCAAAACCTTGAATATCTTTCACTTAATCATCCTAAGTGACCCCTCCCGGTGACCCTTTTCTACCAGTTTTTCCTTCCAATCAACTTTCCATTAACATGCCCGGACACAGTGGACTATTGTTTACCCTCCTCGTGGGTTTTGTCAATGAATGTCTGCTGGACATTTATCAAATCAGCAATCTTCCTCATTATCACGTTTCGCATATTTCTGAATGACTTTATTTTTTTACTGGAAATGCATTGTTCTAATATTTGAGACATCATTTTCCATTTTTGTTAGCTTTAAAGTATAATCATCAACATACTTAGGAAATGTTACTCATTGTGTAATGAAGCTATATAAGATATGAATTTCACTTTTTCAATTACAAATTTTAATTATATTCAAATTTTCTAAATGCGCCTGTATAGATGCAGTGACGTTCTATATATAAAAAATTTAATTAAATACTACTTACACATTTCCAATGTATATATTTGGCCATACTTCATCAATTTGGTGGAGGTGAAGCTTACAAGCGTCCAAAACCTTCTGCAGGTCCTTCACAGTTGGATATTCTTTTGCCTTGTCTTTCACAGTTGGCATTTTAAGTCCAAAAGTCCAGTCTTGGATCGATTGCCAGCCAAAATGTTTGTTATCAAAGCAGTCCCAGTCTCTCTCCAGCTCGCGATGATCATTTCCAGCAGGTGCTGTCGCTGGACAGTTACCCAATTTGGCGCTTAACCTAGCGTGTAGTCTTACCCATGCAGAGGGCAGAACAACACGCGCTGCAGCAGGGACTCTGCCTTTCACACGCCACCATGGGACTTTAATTTAATCAGCCTCGCTCAGTGATGAATCATTCTATAAAGCAGTGATAATTGGGCGTAATTATGGTCAAACTGTTAAAGAGCACTGCTTATATTGGATATAACTCAGCATTTATTGAACAGAATCACTTTGCGTCATGTGGCTTGTTTAATGCTGCCGTGCAAACATCGCACCAAATTGGGTTTAAAAGAGTGAAACACCAGCCTACATGCGCTTGTCGTGTTTAACTCTTATCAGGTTGCAGGTTAAACTCGTTCCAGCTGTCAGACTGAGTGAAAGAAAACTTTATTTTGTCACTGTAACTCCATTAAATGCCACAATTATCATTTTTGTTGGATCATAAGTGTTGATGGAACATGTTCAGTGCTAGTGCTGGTCAGTAAATGTCTATGGGTAATTTTTGACCTGAAGTTGATTATCGATTGATTATTTAAAGGCAGGCTTTTGCTTCACATTTGTTATGTGACAGTTCCCACCACTAATGTAGGATATATGCAATTAACCCATGTTCAAATGTGTTTCTTAGAACAACATGCAAAAACTGGATTTCTCAGAAATAAATTTTTAGTAATGAGATTCACAGACCTTAAGGCAGAGGTTCTGAAACTGTGGGGCGCGCCCCATAGGGGGGCCGCCGTGCTATTGCAGGGGGGGCGCGGGAAGCTGCTTGAATGAAAACAAAAACAAACATGAACGCTGTATGCGCTCGGTTTTTATCTTAGAACGGCCAGCTCTCTGTTATTCCTCTGTCAATTTGATACAGTAGGGGCTTCTGCACTTCCCATATAGGTGTCCTCTGTCACAAAACTGTTAAATTCGTTGCTAACATGTGGAAACCGTTTTTTTACCGAGCAGGCTTTAAACGCAACATGAGCCCACGACGCTTGCGCTTGGTTTAGACCTGTGCAGCAGTGAAGGAGACCTGCTGTTGCTGTGCGGAGCTACGGAGGTGTGTAGTGTGTGACCCTAACCCTGCCAGCAAAATAAAACAAAACGCAAAGAACTTTTCACAGTTTTCCCCCAAACTAACCGACTTAGTTGAGCAAAGCTGTTGGATGCAGGTAATGTTTGCTAAAAGATGACTAGCTAGCTAACATCAATACAGCACCTTAAACATAACAAGTAGCCTGTAGGCTACCGATGTCATTGTCTATGTTCATCTACGTACATTAATTTTGCTCCCAACAAAGTCGATCCACCCCCATTATCCCCGTTCTTAAGAGTCAACCCTCCCTTTGCTAACACACATTGTTCAACCAGACAGCTATTTGTAATCCATGGGGGGGGGGGGGGCGGGGGGGCACAGAAAATGTTTGTACACCACTGGAGGACCAAATGCTGCCTTAAGGAGCAAATGCTGCCGTTTGTTTACCAGATGGTCTGGATAGACTATCAAAGACTAAGAGACAGGACGAGATAATTATTCAACATTACCATCTGTTTTGTTTTTTAGGTAAACTTTACTAAAATGTAACTGTCCTGAGCTCAGTTACACTTTTTTTCATAACCTCGAGGCATTTAAGGGGTTGGAAATAATGAACAAAAGCAATCCACGTACATTGTTAGTGAATAACTGAAGTTCATTTTGACATTCAAAACATTTTTTTTAAAGTGATCAAATTTCTAAGGAACTCTTCGAAATAGCTTTTTTGTATCTAGAGAGGTAGGACATAATGAGAAGTTACCTGTGTTAATTTATTATTTATAAAACACAATAGATAAAATTTCTTATTGGCTGAGTTTGCAATAAGTAGTCACTATATAGCCAACTGTCATATGCACAACCTTTAAACTAAAGCAACACAATTTCTAGTTTTCTTTCTTGACAAACTTTGGTTTTCTGTCACACCTAAGCTTATTAAAGCCTATACCACCATCTGCTGACAGCATTATGAAGCCTAACTTGTTTGGTCAAAACCAGCAAAACAGGTGACAACTCAAATGTTTTTCTTGGTGCTTGTTGAATGGTAAAGTTTCTTAAATTAAGCTCCCTGAAGTGTCAGAACTCAGGAGAGAAAATTATAATGAGCTATATTCAAACACTGTAACAACAGCTACAGCAGTTTGGATTTATTAAAAAGAAAAAGACGCATTACATATATTACCAAAGGCCACATCAAGAAAACTCACAGCAGACGATGACTGTCATATCAAGCAATATTTTTGGGGGTTATGTGAAACACATTCTTATTAAGATGGTCGAATAAATCCAGCTAGCAAGTTCCTCAAGAGATAAATGCAAAAATGGGCGCCGTTTTTGGAGTGTGGAAAAAAAGAAAAGCGGTCACCCTAATCTAGCAAATAACCTCGTCTTAATTTTACATTTCGTAACCAAAAACGGCATTTAAAAATCATGAGTAAGGATATTTTTAGTAAAACGAATGCTATATCAAAATTATACCGTATTTACAAGAAGATATCTGTTCGCCAGTCTGAACTATTAACTATACTAATACCGCTATGCATTTTTTTTATTTAAAAATTATTTATTGATTTACTTTACGTTACCCCAGAGGTGCCAAAAAACCCGATTACTCCAATTTTAAGTCCAACCCGGGTCCAGGTTACATATTCAGTGTCGGAGCAGAGAGAGCTTTGAATGGCTACAGAACAAGATTTCGCGCCTCGTGCAGGTTCTTGTTCCCATGATGCAATGCGCGAAATTGAAAATACGGGAAAAATACCTGTTAAATGAAAAAACGAAAATATATTGTACATTTACCCGTTTTTTTACAGTGTTTTTACAGTGTGGGTGGAAGTTGCTTAGTATTTTAAGGAAAATAAGGCGAGCTAAGTGTGTTGAAGATAAAATATTTTTGAATCAATGATATCTTGACTGATCTGATCCTGGTTGAGACATTCCTACAACATAATTTTACCTGTAGAATTAATTTAGTTTAGAGCTCATGTTATTGACCTCATTAAATGTCTGCAGTATTCCTATAAAAGAGAGTCACATGAATGGTCAGCTGCATGAGCAGAGCTCTTTGAAGAGAAGGAAGATGTACATTATTGTTATGTCAAATAAGTGGTAGAACAATGTTCTATGCTGCTTCTGGATTTTGTGGAGATCTTGATTGACATCTACTCTTTCCTCGCACCTCAGTATGTCATCTTTGATGAAAAGAGGAACTTGCATGTCCTTTGTTCAGCATCCACTGCTGTCTTTCACATTCCTGTGTCACTGTTGTGTGGATGGTGGAGCAGAGGAAGACATCGCAGGTATCTAGGTACTGGACAAAGGAGTGAGCCAGAGTGAAGCCAACAGATGCTGCCTTGAGGAGATCTAGGAAAAGGGGCATTGCCTTTTGACTAAAGCTAACACACCCTGATCTGCTATAGGAAATCTTGGAATAGGATGGGACTGGTGGGAAAATTGTCCTCAAACTATTTAGCCTGTCCCTAGCAATGTCGTTTTTACAAGCCTGGTCAAAGAGTCATAGCCGAGACCTTTTCTAGTGCTGTTTTCCCCTCATAAACAAAGAAGTCCCAGGTGTATCCATAGCTGGAAGTATGAAAGAAAAAAATTGAAGCCCGTGAAGACATTCCTGCCCTTCATTTTTGCTTGAATATAACCCTTGTCGTTGAGGCAACCATCCTCATCAATGCCGGTCTCCTGGAGAGGGTGGTAGTTTCGGGTGCAGGCTTCTCTCATCTCCTCGTAAAGAGGTTTTATTTTTTTTCCCCCGAGTTGATCAAATTCTGGTGCCTCTCTTGTTGCTTTCATTTTCTGCACTACTCAGGTGAAGAACATTGAGGATCTTGAGTCACTCACTTCCTCCCTGATGTGACTGACATGGGAACAACAGTCAGCACAGCTTTTCACCTCATCAGTAGTCCTTTGGAGATGAGCATTTCAGAAAGCCTGTGCAACTGACAACAGACAGAAAGCCAGACCTGCAGAGCATTTCACTGACCGACACATTTGTTCTGTTGTTCTATGTTTTAAGCAGACTCAGTCAAGCAAGAGGGAACAAGTTTAATTAGTGGTGTGTTTCAGAAATTACAACCTGTAATTACTCGTTATTAGATTAATTTACAATTGCTGTGACTCCAGTATGGGTACAATTGAACTCATCATGAAGTTTGTCCGTTGTGTGATGACAACTTCCAAGTTTTTAATTGCAAGTAAATCTTAAAGGGATAAAATGAAAATAATAATATAGATTACCAGTTTGCCTATTTTGAAATCATTAGGACAAATGACCAAGAACACTTACTCTTGATAAACAAATATCAAACGTCTGCATGAGAATTGAGGAGCTCTTCGGGGACCCCTGCTGGCCTGGAGGGACCCTGCAGCAGGGTTGTTTCTGCCGCTGGCTAGCTTTGGGTCTACCTCTGCTGGCAGATACACACAGCATCACTCATTCTGAAGAAAACTGATGTCTTAAGTCCCATTGGCAGGAGTAGTGTGTAGTTTCAGATCCAAAGCACGCAGCTGCTTTAGGAAACCCCTGTTTGGGAAAATCCACCTGCACTCTTTGACCTTATTGATGGCTTCCAGCAGGGTGTAAGCATGATAGATCATGAGGTAAGCCAACACCAGCGAGGCAGACCTGCTCACTCCGACTGCACAGTGCACTAACACCCGAGCTACAGTGGAAGAAAATAAATTAAAGTGGAGGACATTATTGTTATTCTCTTAAATAATGAAACTAAGGCAACTCGACAGGTATTTACCCCCATTCGTGTTGAGTGAGTTGTGAATATACTCAGCAGTTGGCAAGAAATATCGAGAAAGGTCAAAACTCGGCGAGTCATCAGCAGGGACTCCATAATATTCCACTGTGGCGCCATAAAAGTCATGACTTCCCTGACAGTACATCCTCCCATGAGCTGCATTCACAACATGAGTAATTCCCAGCTTCCACAGACTGTAGCGGTCGTTGGCAACTGACCTAAGGAAAAAGCAAGCAGGCATAATATTTGGCACGGGACGACTGGATGAGAAACGAATATTGTGGAAGTTAAAACTTACATGTCCCCAATGTAGAGGTTTGGCCAAACTTCATCCACATGGTTCCCAAATCTCTTACCTCCATACAGAACCTTCCGCAGTTCTTTTAGAGAAGTAATAACACAAGAAACTGCACTGCTTGTATCCTGCATTTTGATGAATTCTGTGTACACAAATATTAAAATATTACTCCAAAAACTACCACTTGATTTATTCTCTGGATTCCCTGAGGATATAAAATGTATTACTAAACTGTTGAGGGTTTACTACAGCCATGTTGCTACTGACATAGACAGGTGGCTCTGTTCTAAAATTAAAACACTGACCTATTTTCTTAATGTCAGGTTTAGACCACTATGATTAATGACTTACTTTATTGCAGTACAAAAAAAGCAAAGAAATAAATAAATGAGCATCAGAATACATAAATTATAATACTGTTGTTAATTTTAGATTTTTTTCTATATATTCACAAAAATTTCTTAATCAAAGAAAAAAAAACTAAAGTTGAAACAAAGAACAAAGTAATTAACACATCAGATCTAGACATTTACTGTAAATATGGAAGCAAATGACTAACTGGTTTTAACTCCTAATTGACTGGAAGGCTTTCTGGCCAAGAAAGAAGTACTTGCTCTAAAATTAGGCCCTGTAATAGTAGTAGTAGTTAATTTCTAGCTACCTGCATGAAAAGAAAACCCTTTCCACAATGAAAAGGGTTCTTATTGGATTTGATAAAGTTTTTAAACCTCAGGACACTATCCTGAAAAAAAAAATCATTAAATTACAACATTTTCTTGTAATTTTACAGCATGGCATAGATAGAAGAGCTTACGCTGGAAAAACGCTGCAGTATCAACTTTGACCACCAGGTGTCGGTGTTGATCAGCTTGAGCTAAAGCTCTTTTTTTCTTTTTTTTTTTAAGTGCGCATCTATTCTGCACATTAGCGCACTGGCTTGTCAACAGTAAGCTAGTCAGCGCGAATCTCGGCCAAAATGATTTCCTCCAAGCTCGTGTTGCTTCATGCTCCGCTCACAGGCTGTCGGTTAGTTTTGGAGAGATGCCGGTTAGTTAGTTAGCTGAGTGAAGGAGCTCCGTGTCACCTTCAGGTGCGTCTCAAACTGGTGAGTGACTGTTAAGGACGTGTACAGAACAAGCTACCGCCCGTTAGCTCGATTAAGCTAGGACAGGTTTCCTATAAGACATAGATCGTAGGCGATGCTTAGATTTGTTCTCACGTTTTTGTCAGACGGAAATTGTGTTTGCACACAACCTGGCAACCCAGGTCATGTTCCAGTGATTTGAGCTGTTGTGGGTGGAGGATTTTGAAAAGCAATCACTCAACTCTACAAATAAAAGAAGCCTCACTGACTTCTTATATTAAAAACTTGAGAGGATAAGTATGAGGATTTAATCCATATTAATTAATGATATTTAAAGACGTTAAAGTCAGTGTTCTGTTGATTCTTAGGATAAAGTTCTCTGGTCATTTTAGGGATAAGGGTGTGTTGGGGTGTAGTTTCCAAGAAAATGATATTTCCCTCATACAGTACATGCAGCCACGTCCGCAAAATGGATAGTAATGAGATTCGGCACTTTAAAAATACAGAAGTTTGGTATCATTTAACAGTAATGAATGGCTTAATTTAAAAATGAAGTTATGTGAGTGATGATTATTCTTTAGTTTAAGAATGTGGAATCAGTAATTAGTTTTCAACACCTCTTTAGTAATGTTGACATAAAAATCTTTTGTTGTCTAAAGGTAACTTGAACTTCAGCCAATTGGTCCTGTATTACATGTTATTAAATATGAATGGTAAAAAAGAGAACAAATTTTATTCTCAGTATGTTTAGAAAATGCAGTCTTAAATGAAAAATCTGTTCCAAAGGGCCCAGCCGATTGTACTATTACCAAAAGTCTTGTTTACCTTTGTCACAAATTGTATTAATATTGGTTATTTTCTACTCTGGTTGCCTTACATTCTTGGAGACTCATTGCGTAATTGACTTTATTGATATGAAAGAGAACACGTCAGTTTCTCCATGTGGGCATGAGTTTTGGTTAACAAATGATTGAACTATTTTTTTTCCTCTACCAATTCCTCTGAAAAATATGTGGTCAAGTTTATATGCACAACGCATTCTGGCAACAAGGCAGTTCAACGTGCTTTACACGACGACGACATAACACAATAAGCAAACAAAAATGTATTGGTGACAAAATAAAGAGAAGTCATGAAAAGTTGTGATCCAGATTAGAATTTGTCAACGTAATTATTAATCAAAGGCGACTCTAAACAAATGTTTTTTGCCTTGATTTAAAGGAACTCAGCGTTTCCTTTCAGTTGACAAGCCACGATTAATCCGATTAATCGTTACAGTCCTACTTTGATTCGTAAATGTGAGCGAGAATGCAGTCATTGCATTTTTCTGTTGGATTTAAAAAAAAACTACTATCTCCCTCAAACTTTCTTTTACGGAAGAAAGAAGCTCACAATCTCCAGGTCGGTTTTAAAGAAATGTATTTATCATAAACAACCTGATCAAGTTTGCTTCTCCCTGTCAGCCTTGTTTGGGTGTTGCAGACACGATAGATACTTTGCGTTCACACTGAAGTCTCATCGTTTCAGCCTTCGGCGTGAGAAGAAAATGACCCAGCTCAGCGTCCGTCACTGGACGCCTAAACACGTAGCCAGGTGGCTAAAGGATGAAGGCTTCTGCGACTACGTGGACCTGCTGTGCAACAAGCACCGGCTGGACGGCACCAGCCTGCTTGCCCTCAGCGAGTACGACCTGCGCTCGCCGCCTCTGGAGCTCAAGGTGCTGGGCGACATCAAGAGGCTGATGATGTCCATCCGCAAGCTGCAGAAGCAGAACATGGACGTGCTGGAGGAGTTGGGCGTCCCCTTCGACGGCCTCTCTCCGTCGAGCTCCGGGAGCAACTTGGAGTGGTTGTGCAACGGAGACCCCGGCAGAGACTGCGACAGCACCAACACGGCTCCGGTGGGGGAAGAGTACCAGCAGTACACCAACGGGAAGTACAAGCAGCAGATGAGGCGGCTGGACCCCGAATACTGGAAGACGGTGCTCAGCTCCGTCTACGTGGTGTTTGTGTTCGGGTTCACGTCCTTCGTCATGGTCATAGTCCACGAAAGGGTGCCCGACATGCGCACCTACCCGCCACTGCCTGACATTTTCCTCGACAGGTCAGTGCTCACAAATCCTAATTTTTCTTTCTTTTTTTTTTTTTTTCATGACACACAGAAATAATCAGCGGTGAAATGCGGCGGAGTGGGTGAAACGAGAATCTATATTTTTGATGTTACTCCTGCAGTCTTCCGTCTATTGTTGTCCTCACAAACTCCTGATGAGGAAACTCGGCTTGAAAGACACCATGGAGAGTTTTTAAGCTGACCTGGTTTGAGGTGCGACCCATTGTTCAAGAGCGGCTTCGAGTTGACATGGAAATGCGCAGCCTGATCAGAGAACAGCTGATTCCAGAGAGCCGCTTCAGGATGCGTTTGGGGAAATAAAACATGCTGACGTCAGTTATTTCCCCAATTCAGTCCCATGATTTTCTTGCTAATGAGCAGCTTGAAAGAGAAGAAAACTTGAAAGTAAATGTTTTCAGTCCTGTTCAGTTTTGAACCACACCCCGATTTCTTCCTATTGTGTATAAATGTTTTTGTTTTCGGTCGAAAGCCTTAAAATAAGTGAAAATGTCACTACAGCTGAATAAATCTCACACAAGTACCCAGTGATAAATTTAACAAAAAATAAAACTAAATCGGGATAAAATACTTTTATATTTGTTTTGCCAACATTTCCAGCATGCTTTAATCAGCTCACTGTGTTTATTCAAATTTGTGGTAGTGCTGGAAAAGTTCAAGGGGTGTCGACACTTTGCAAGGCCTTGTGGTAAAGGAAAACAGAAGCACATTCTGTCTTTTTGGTCAGGCAGCTGGTAATAAAATAGCGCTTTCATCTTTTAAAGTTATTCTATTTGTTGGACACCACACAGGTTCGTCGCTTTTGTTTTCTGTTGAAGGCATGTCAGGTATTTTTTGTGTTGTTTAAAAAAAATAAAAATATTTTACGCTTTTCAACAGCGTGCCAAGGATACCATGGGCCTTTTCTATGGCCGAGGCATGTGGCGTGATTCTCTGTAACATCTGGCTGCTGGTCCTGCTGCTGCATAAACACAGGTAATATAATCAATCAGCAAACAGTTTAGGTTTCTAGAAGGTTATAGCTCCTTTATAATATAGATTTTGACTATGTTTTCTAGTTATTTATTTAGTTGTCATTCAAGTTGTAGATTTGTTCATTTTTGTCTTTTTTTTATTATGTTTGACAGATTTAACACTTTTATCAGGAGTTTAGTCTGTATGTCTTATGTTTATCCACACCTATTGTCTAATTCAACATCAACACAGTTTAATACTTTAAACTAATCTGGTGAAAGTTGCACATTTCTGTACTTTTTTCCTCCCACATTTACCCTGGTTCAACTCATTATAATTGTTTTGCAGTTATTTTATTGTCTACAGTTTTTCTTAGATCTGAAACTTTTTGTTTTGCCCGTGTTGCGGATGAAAAGTACAATAAAGACTTATGAACATTGCCTGATAAACAATTCCCTGTTTGCGTTGACGTGCAGGTCCATCCTTTTGCGACGCATGTGTAGCCTGATGGGGACAGTTTTCATGCTGCGGTGCATAACCATGTTTGTCACCTCCCTGTCTGTGCCTGGGCAGCATCTGCAGTGCACAGGAAAGGTAAAATTGGCCCATTTTTCATCCATTTTCATCCTGTCTTAGATGCAACAATATTTAATGGTCTCACTTCCTCCTTCATTGTAGATTTATGGTGACATGTGGGCCAAACTGCAGCGGGCCGTGGCCATCTGGAGTGGTTTTGGGATGACCCTGACCGGCGTGCATACATGTGGGGACTACATGTTCAGCGGCCATACTGTCGTCCTCACAATGCTCAACTTCTTTGTCACTGAATGTGAGTGAAACAAAATGAATTTCATGTACATTGCCCTCTACAATTGTTGACACCCCTGGTAAAAATGCATAAAGAGTATTAAAATGGATTTATATTTATTGCAGTAGCAAAAACCCGTCTAAAAATAAATTGACCCTGTTGTTTTGGATTGTTATCCTGCTGAAGGGACCTGATTATGACCTGTTTTCGGTAAAGAGTTTTATTCTTGATGAGTTTTAATTAAAAGTCTCTTTATGTTAGAGAGTTTGTGATGAGAGTTTCCCAGGGACTTTGGAAGAGACGGTCCCACAGTATCACAGAACCTGCGCCATACAGAACTGCAGGGATTTGAGGTTCCAAAGTTATAATCAATATACTGCAAGAACATTTGCAGCATAATATTTAAAAGGAAATTAGTTATATATATATATATATATCAAATTTAATTGAATGATGAATAAGTTAACTTTCCAACAGGACAACAAGCCTAAAAATACAGCTGGAGCTTAAATACAATGGTTTACATCAAAGCAAATTCATGTTACAATGGCCCAGTCAAAGTCCAGACAAAACTTGTCACTGAGCTTTAGGTATTTTGTAAAGAAAAATTGGAAAAGTTTTCATTTTCTAAAAACTTTTTTTCTAGATATAGTCAAATGTGTTTCTACAAAGTATCTGCTGGGGAGGGGTGAAATAACATGGAATCCATTTTTGTTTTGACAATTTCTCTTCCAACGTGAGGCATTTATGGGGAATATTAACAAATATGTTCCTCTTTTCATTCGCTCAGACACTCCACGAAGCTGGAACTTCATTCACACCTTGTCTTGGGTCCTCAACCTCTTTGGGATCTTCTTCATCCTGGCTGCCCACGAACACTACTCCATTGACGTGTTCATCGCCTTCTATATCACTACCAGACTCTTCCTTTACTACCACACTCTGGCCAACACCCGGGCGTACCAGCAGAGTCGGCGAGCCCGCATCTGGTTCCCCATGTTCTCCTTCTTCGAGTGCAACGTCAACGGGCCCGTCCCCAACGAGTACTGCTGGCCCTTCTCCAGACCTGCCATGATGAAGCGGCTGATTGGATAACTAACTGCGGCTCACCTGTTTTTTTTTTTTTGTTTGTTTTTCTTTTTGTGAAGTTGCCAATTGTGACATCCTCGACAAAGACGCCCGATGTGATGCTCAGAGCCAAACCTTCCGTTAGTTTTGGAGTCCACCTCTAACTCGCTTCGTCATATCAACAGTTTTTAGGTGGTTTAGGCAAAATCCACTGCAAGCTCAGTCATGTTGTGTTTAAAAGAACACAGTGGAGTTACAGCAAGAGGGAAATCTTTTCATGTACTAAGGATTGCATATTTTGTAGCTTTGGACACAAGTAAGTCATGCTGTTAGTTGACATTTGTGATTTTTAGGCATGAAAATGGTCAATATCTGAGATCATATTTTATTTCACTGTCTAACAAGGTCTAATTTATTAAGGCATGTCATTATCAGCCAAATCCCTGGGAAGAAAACTTTTCTGCTGTCTCTGAATTACGTCTTAAGTATTCCCTTGCCAATTAAGAGATTTCACTCCATGAAAATATTTTCAGATTTCTTGTTGCGTGTCGGTGTAATTTGAGATGAAAGAAATCTCCTAGCACTATAAAATCACAAGACCAAGACCAATTTTTGTGCTTTTTCTGATATTATTTCTTTGACTCTAGTCAGTACCAAACTAACCCCTAAGAGAAATTTTGCTGTATGTGTGTATATTTATTTTTTAAGCGTCAATAGATATTTTTATACTTCGCCTCCACAATTGTAGAATCATGTACATTGAGAGAAATGTTTACAGTTATGTTGAATTGTATGTTTGAAATACAGTGTGTTAAGTGTAGACTTTGATTTGTGCTCTTTCATTGAGAGAATGTTGTTGTTGCAGGTTGTCTGAAACATGACGTATTACAATCCAAAATATTCTTTCATTCAGAAAGGTTGATGTGTTCAGCGCCTCATCGCTTATTTTAGTCAGTCATTTCTTTCATTAAAGAACTGGAAAAAAAACTTTTTGTCTATTGCACAATCTTTGAAAGAATGCACATTCCAGCACAATTTCATACCTTAAAGTTAAGAGGACGTGGACAGCAATTATCAATTCTGATAAATTGAAAGTGATATGTAGTGCTAGTTGTCTGCCACACTTTCCACCCTTTTTTCGTATTTTTTCCAGTCTTTATAAAATTTTTGCCAATTTTAAATCAAATTTCTAGTGTGTTCCTGGGTTTTGATGATAATGTTTGCAAACAAACCTCTGAGACCTTTACAGAACAACACTATTTAAACTCAAAATTCCACACAGGATGACTCTTATTTAATAGTTACATTAATTCTAGGGGTGATTTGTTGAAGTCTTTAGAGCACGGGCCAAACTCCAGTCCTTGCAGGCCACTGCCTTGAAACTTTTAGATCTGCCTCTGCTGCACCACACTTGAACAGAATAATTAGGTCATTAGCAAGGCTCTGGAGAACTTATCTACACAAGGAGGTAATTAAGTCATTTCATTCAAGTGTTTTGTACCTGTGGCACATCTAAAAACTGCAGGACACTGGCCCTTGAGGACTGGAGTTTGACGCTCCTGCTTTAGCGTAAAGGAGTTGATCCTGCCAGACGTTATAGTTTATTGGTTAACAAGATTAATTGTTGGCGAGAGAAAAAGATAACCTTTTTAGGAGTGACCCATCCGCCATTAACTCTTTTTCCCCATTTTAAATCGGTTAAATATTGATTTAAAATGCCATATTTATTTTTATATGACATTTTGAATTTAATTCAAAAAGTTGTAAGATTGAATAGAGACATCTTTGGAAAACTTAACGCAAAACAAAATTTAAAAAAAATATATGGACATCTGTATTATTTTTAAAGCAAGCTAAAATTTCTTGCTTTTGATCATGAATCCTCACATTAGCTTTATGGCTACGTATTAGCATATGTTAGTTACCATGGTGACTTGGATATCTTTCTACTGCCTGTGTCCTCCAAGTAAAAAGTAGTCATACAATATTTCAAAACAAAGATAAAATATTTTACATTTTATTTTGAGTGACTCGTATAATAGATTCCTAAATTACCACGATAAAGAGCAATAAAGTTTCCATCTCCGTCTGATTTTCATCAGGCGCTGAATCGCCAGCTTTATTTTGGGGTCCTTCGGTGCCGAGGTCAACAGGGTGTCTATGCAGTATCTCCTCCATATCGTCCTTACACCGGCTGCATCCAACCTTTGCTAATCTCACCGGTAGACCGAATAGCCCTTACTCTTGGTAAGTAGTTAGCTCCTATGCATTCATTTTGTTGTGTTTTGTTTACATATAAGCTCATTAGGGACCAGTTACCTAAATTGGAAGCTGTAAAACGCCCCCTGGCTCACTTTCCGAAACTCCTTCATAACAGTGGGGACGACATACTCGGACTGCGGATCATCGTGGGCGAAAGCTAGCTTGATTCACGTCGAAAATGAACAAAAATAGTCCGAATAAAACCATCCGGATTGAATGAAATTGAAATTATTTGTCCATGTACGTCATTTCAATGCAGCATGATAATCGGTTGCTTTTCCTGTAGTAAAATCCTAGCTGATATTTTACATTTACTATTCAAAAAAGTGGCACATTGGCAACATGAGAACAAGGTGTGACTTTATTTATGGCAGCAGGCTGTGCTGAGCTGGAGCCTTTCAGTTTAACCTTGACTTAGTCAATTGGTGCCTTGAGCTATACAGACAGTCCAGTTTGGTTCAAACTGTTCAATTGATTTATGTAAAAAGGAAGATTGTATAGTCATTCATCCTGTCTGTATTCCCATTACTTTAAATTCCATTAGAAATGATGAGTGTTATGATTGTTGGTGTTTTGTGCCTTTTCGTACTTTTTAGACACACACACTTCTCTGTGTTTTGTTGGGATTTTATGTGATGGGCTAACATTAGGTATTGGAGAATTGTGAATTACAGGACAACTGCAGCTGTCTCAGGACATCCACTGAACCTGACAAGCAGGGCGAGGACTCTATTAATCAGAGAAGCATCTAAGAGGCCAGCGGTAACTTTGGAGGAGCTGCAGAAATCCACGTCTTAGGGAAAATATGTTGACAGGACAACTATTGGTCACACACTTGACGAATATGGCCTTTCTCACAATGGACACACCGTCTATACAGTCATACATAGTGGCGGCAATATTATACTGTAAAGCTATCAATCTTCAGCAGGATCAAGAAATGTGATCGTAAAGATGGAGCTTAATACAAGGCAGTACTGAAAGAAAACATTACTGAGGTGCAAAAGACTTGACTCTATTGTAGAAGTTCACCTTCAAGCAGGATGATGACCCTAACATACAGCCAAGGCAATGGAAAGTAACTGGCGATAGTTTGATTACAATACATTACTTCACTTCACATTTATTCACTACATAGTGTTGGCCTAACCTTAAAATCACAATGAAATCCATTCAAGTTTGTGGTTGTGTCATAACAAAAATGCTGTCCATAAGATGTTTGTTTTAGATGTTGTTTAAAAGAGACAAGTCTTGAGTGATAATTTTTTATATTTGATAACCAATCTATGCAATTTGACAGACTAATTATTTGCTGTTTTTCTCCCCTGTCTCTTCTGAAACCTTTTTCCTATAGACATAATGGCAGTTCCCCAGCATATGCCGACCTTGGGAAATTGGCAAAGGATATCTTCAACAAAGGATATGGTAACTAGAAACAAGATGAGTCTTTTCAGGAAGTGTGCGGTGGATGCAGCTGCTCACTGTCTCTGTCTCTACAGGCTTTGGAATGATTAAGCTTGATGTGAAGACCACGTCTTCAAATGGAGTGGTAAGATAAAGTCCTAACATAGGTCCTTGTCCAGTCTTGTGGCTATGACAGGATCAGTCCGTCATGTCTGATTTACAACACAGAGAAACAGGAAGTTGTGGATTATGAATTAGAAAGTAATAAAATCTTTGATGTCCTTAAAAACAAAAGCAACTTTTATTTTATAGGATTTCTATGTTCTGTTGCACTGTGGATTTAGAACCGTTTTCCCCAATGCATTAAATGTTTTTTTTTTTTTAAGTTTTGTAAAATTACACTGAGTGGCCACTTTATTAGGTAGACTTGCCAGGTAACAATCGACTCCTCTTTTGCCTTAATTTTCTTCTCCATAGATTGATCCAGTAAGGTGCCAGGAACATTTTTTCTTGTTCTTACGAGGGGGTACCCAAAAGTTTCCAGAATGACGCTGATGCATGCGCAGTTATTGTAGCACACGATTCTGCCGCTAGTCATTTGTTCAACCACGCCTTCTCAATCAGTGTGCCAAGCGGCGTTGATGTCCAGCCGTCATTTTTCTTCATAGAGAAGTTTTATGAGCAGCGCGCGGCTGTGAAGTTTTGCTTCCTGCTGGGAGGGGGGGGGGGGGGGGGCGGTTGATCATCAATTGACATTTCACCATTTTTAAAGGGGTGAACCGCGAGTAAACTTGAGCTTGACACACAGCGTCATCCTTGTAACGGTCTTCAACATTTGAACGGTTTCCGATGCCTTTTTTCCCCCGAGCAGCAAGCAAAACTTCAGCCGCGCGCTGCTCATAAAACTTCTCCATGAAGAAAAACGACGGCTGGACAAAACGGCTCTTCCAAGAAAATTCACTGTGGGTAGACGAAACCTTCCACATCAACGCCGCTTGGCACACTGATCGAGAAGGCGTGGTTGAACAAATGACTAGCGGCAGAATGGTGTACTACAAAAACTGCGCATGCATTCTAGAAACCTTTGGGAACCCCCTTGTATGCTTCTTCAAAAAAATATATAGTAATTTCTGAAATAACTGCCATCACAGCTGGCCTCAGATCTACACTTTATCAATCGGCACTGAAAGATAAAGAAGCTTTCCAATCTATATTGTCTTGAGTTTTTGTAATTTTCTTTTATGTTCCTTTCAGGAATTTAAAACATCTGGCTCCTCAAACATAGACACCAGCAAGGTCTCTGGCACTCTGGAAAGCAAGTATAAGTTGCCAGAGTATGGGGTGACCTTTACAGAGAAGTGGACCACGGAAAACACTCTGGGGACAGAAGTCTGTGTTGAGGATAAGGTAAGTGGGGGAAACGTTGCTCCTCTTGTGATTCTTCCATCACTTTGATAAGGTTTTAAATTGCTTATGGCAGATTCCTCCTTTTAACAGATCACCAAGGGACTGAAACTTCAATTCGAAAACACGTTTTCTCCCAACACAGGGCAAGTTGGATTTGAATTGCATCTTATTCAACTGGAGTTTTTTTTTTCCTCTGTGTATTCTCAGTGTTCATCTTCTGTTGTACTGCTACAGGAAGAAGAGCGGTAAAGTCAAGGCAGCATATAAACGGGAATACCTCAACGCTGGAGTCGATGTGGACTTGGACTTTGCCGGTCCAACTATCCATGCAGCGGCGGTGGCCGGATACGAGGGTTGGCTTGGTGGCTACCAGATGACCTTTGACTCGGCCAAGTCTAAGATGACTCAGAGCAACTTCGCTATTGGGTACAAGACCGGGGACTTCCAGCTTCACACCAATATGTAAGTCTCAAAATGAATGACATTCCCGAACATTATGTTAACGTCTTGATTTTGTTTTAGGTGTAGATATTTCAAAGTTTTTTTAACTTTCAAGTGACGCGCTGATCCTTTCATTCCCCTGACATAGAATCGACGGCTCAGAGTTTGGTGGATCTATTTATCAGAAGGTAAACAAGGACCTGGGAGACGGCCGTGAACCTCGCCTGGACCGCTGGCAGCAACGGCACTCGCTTCGGAATCGCTGCTAAATACCAATTGGACTCTAGTGCCTCCATATCAGTAAGTGCAGCTTTACCTGTACATCTCAAATTAAAATATTGTTGAAAAGTTCATTTATTTCAGTTCAAAATGTAAACTGTGTGTATATGTTAATTATGACGATTCAGTTTAAACTTAGATCCCACATAATGAGTCGTCAATCCAACTCCTGAGGAAAAAAAATAATTTCTATACCAGAAACATGGGATTATTACAAAAAAATGTCCAACTGGTTACATTTTCTGCTTTGGCAAAAACACATTGGTTGTAGTTTCTTATTGGCTCTTGCAGAACATCCTGATCTGCTTCTTTAAAAAAAATTGCTACTTCAATAAACAAATGCAGCTAAATGTGCTACCGGCTCTGAGAGTATAACTGCATATATTTGAAGAGCTGACTAATATTCAAAGCAAGTTCAAGCAGCTTGTGAGTTTAGCAATGATAATATATTTGTGTTATTTACAATTAAAATCGTAGCTTATCCGAGAAAAAAAAATATTATAAAAGAAATGTATATGGGTATTGCATTTTCAGAATGTTTTATCCAAGCATGTTAATGGAAAGCTTAGAGGAAGAAAAACACACCAATAAGCAACAGGGACAACCTCAGCCTTGAGAAATTCAGGCTTCCTACATTATCACTCAATGTAATCTGTAAAAATGTGCCACATTTGTTTGATTGGCCAGTAAACTGTCCTGTCACATCTGAGGCACCGACTTGTGAATTTCTTGAATGAGATTTGCTGAACAATCTTCATAAAGCTGTGACTATCCCTTTTGCTTGGGCTCTTTTTGCACTAGCTTTTCCTTTCTCTCAACTTTCCATCAATACATTTGAGGATGCAGTACTATGACCCACTTGCTATGGTTGCCTTCCTTGTGGAAGTTGTTTATGACTGACAAGTCAGCAGTTTATCCATGATAGAGTAGAACATAACACTTCTCAATCAAAAATAACACTTAATTCTTGTGTAATATTCTAAATTTTGAGTTTTCTATAGCTGGAAGCCATACACAAAGCACTGATTAGCCCAAATAAATGCACCAGTCTTTGCTCTGGATTTCACTTTTTTGAAATTAAGAAAATTCCTCCTTTTCCTTTAGGCTAAGGTGAATAATTCCAGCTTGGTAGGAGTTGGATACACCCAGACCCTGCGGCCTGGTAAGTCCCATCTCAAAGCAAGACAGTTAAGATATCTTAAAAACTATCATTAAACTTGAGCCTTTGTTCAGGTATGAAGCTAACCCTCTCAGCATTGGTGGATGGGAAGAACATCAACGCTGGTGGTCACAAGCTCGGTCTAGGCCTGGAGCTGGAGGCGTAAAGAACCGCTCCACCGTTTCAGAAGAATATCAGCAGATTCTGCGCTCAGCGACAGATATTTTAACGACGAGGCCAAACCAAGTAGAATCCCAATATGCAGGCACCGGCGAGATGGAAACGAGCATTTCCACCATCCTCCTGTCATTGTGATTCAGCCACATGTATTTATTTATCAGCTACTTTCCCCTTCTGCCAATTTATCCCCCACAACAGAAAAATCCCCCAGCTTTAGTTTGACAATCCAAGAGTGGTTTCAGAACCTTAATATTCTGCTGCAATGTGATTATGTAGAATGTATAACTGATATTTTGCACAGTAGAATATTTAACTTTTATTTAAGCTCTTACTCCTATCTTTGCATATTTTGGTAGTGTTATACTGCCTGGTGGAATTTTGCTGCTCCTCACTTATTTCCAGTAGAGCCTTTTATTGTGGTGCATCACATTTTCTAGTTTGTCTTTAGTTGCTTGGCAATGCTAAAGTTTTCCTCATCGAATCAAAATCAAGTTCTCTTTTGTTTTAGAGACGACAAAGAGCAGTCTATATGTTGGCGTGTGTTTACCTGCAAAATAAAAATCTTGAAATCAGACTGTATTCTCCAATAATTTTTACTACAACAGGCAACTTGGTGTAATTCGAGAGGAATGTTTCACTTTAATCAGATTCACTGGCTGTCGTTCAGAGGTTAGCTGTCATAAAGACCAATGTGGAAGTTCTGTGTTTAGGCAGAAACTTAAAAAAAAAAAATCACAGTCATACAACATGTGACTTTAAAATGATCCAGTTTAGAATGAAAAACTACAGTTTGACCGCCAGCGTCAGGCCGTCTCCCACTGTGAGCATGCTCAAAGTAACCCGGATGTCTCTGTGCAGCTTCTTGTTCAGCTTGTCGATGGCAACAGTGTCTGTATCATTAGGAGACGGATTCAGCACCCTCCCACTCCACAGCACCTGAAAACGCCACACACGTGTATTACTATCCATAATAAATGGAAAAAGAACGTTCCCATTTTCAGTGAAGCTCTCACATTGTCGATAGCGACGATGCCTCCTTTCCTCAGCAGTAGCAGAGACTTTTCGTAGTAATTGTCATAATTAACTTTGTCTGCGTCAATGAAGACAAAGTCAAAAGTTTCAGCCTGGCCAGAAGATAGGAGTTCATCTGTTAAAGAGAAACACAAACAGTGAAAATGTGTATGTTTAGGTAGTAAGTCAAGCATAAGAAACTGATTAGGCTTTCATCCCTTACTGTTGGAGTTATTTCACTAGATACAGCACAGAAACAGCATTGTGTCTGTTGTATAGCTTCAGGCTGCAACAAAGCCAACTATTTGTTCTCATATTTAAAGGAATTTTAAGATTTTGTTCTTACTCATGACTGAAAATCTGCTATTCAGAGCCATTTTGGCATTATGTGGAGATGAAGCTTTATTGTGGTCGGATATAAAGGGCTAAACTACGTTTGTAGCAGGTTACGTCACTGATGAGTTACTCCTTTTCTGAGTTTTAAGCATATCTGCATATTGAACAAACAGTAAAAAAGTAATAAATGACATGAGGACTTCCCATGTCTAAGAAGTGAATAATTCCCAGTGTATTTCCCAACATCTGAAGTACAATCCCTGCCAAATTCATGTTATCGAAGATTTGAAGTACTGTACCGAGAGTTTGCAGTGCTGGTTGAATGCGGAGATCGATTTTATGTTCAACTCCAGCCTGTAAGCACAAATACGAACATTATAACAGAAAATCAGTAATCAGAAACTTATATTTACACCAGGCATATACACTTTGATTCTGTTCTCTGCTTGCTTCCAGTGGATCCAGCTGTTTCATTACAACATACTGAGCAATATCAACAGAATTACAGTTTCTTTGCAATATACAGCATGAAACAAAGCATATACAGTTGATTAAGTCCAGAATGCCACCTGCTGTATTTCAGTCATCAGAGGAGATGGTTGCTTTACCTCTTTCCAGAACGGTTTGCCGATATTAGTGTATTCTTCACTGATGTCACATGCTACCACAACTCCATCCTCGGGCAAGGAGAGCGCCATATTTAGAGTGTTGTAGCCGGTGTATACTCCTGTGAATACAGGGTTAATGTTGAAATGTGATGAAACAAAAAGTAAAAACTTTAGAAGTATGTAAATAACTTTGTGGTTTTACAATCAGGAGTTTCCATAACCTGATAACATATTCATAACCATATTTCAGAGTAAAGCCAAACTTTGGTATATTTTTATTAGGATTAAATATAACAGGCACATAAAGTAGAGCCCAATTGTAAAGTTAAAGGATGTACTGCAATCATTAGCTGGCTTGTGCTAAAATGCAAACAAGCCTTTCTATGCATGTTTTTTTTTAAATAAATATAAATAAAGATGCACTTAAGAAATAAGGTTTGATTTGGTCAAAACATATTTCCAGGTTCCTTCTCTTTCCCTACAGACTAACACCATCAGGTTCAGTCATCAGGGTGACTGTCTGCGGACGCATGTCTCAGCAGGCGGTGACCTGTGGCCCAAATTCAGCAGCTACACTTCTCATGGAGAAAGCTGATTTCCTGGCAGCAGATGCATCCAAACAGGCTTTTAATCCGCTTTTGAAACGTGTGCAGCGCTGTTGGCCAGGCGGCAGCATCAGAGTGGAAGGATGAAGAACAGATTATATAAGAGCGAGAGCGGGGAACTGTTTTAGACCAATTTGACTCAACTTTATGTTGATTTGTGGCCCATTCTTTCTAAAGATTTAAAAGTGAATGGAATCCGGTCTGTTCAGCATGGCCACTCTTTAATATGTTCTATAAAAATGTATGCTTGAGCACCACCCACACAAATACCGGAGGAAGATTCCTAAATTTTCAGAAAAAGAAAATGGTTAACTTATGTTAATTTGTTTTCAGTCTGCCTTTATTTTAGTCTGTTACTTTTGTCACATTTTTATTCTTGCTCTAATAGAAAGCACTTTGACTCAGTAGTGACTGTTGTGAAGTGCTGTACAAAAAAAAAATGCAATTTTAAGATGTTTTAAAAAAAACCTTGTATTGTGAAGTGATCCGCCTTACATACAATAGTGTCAAAAGCCATAAGAAATCCTGTATCAGTTTTCCACAAATGTTGCATCGTGGCAATACATGCTTTTTAACCCCAAAGTTTGTCATCAAGGCAAGAAAAAGTGAAACTAATTTAGACGCCTACTTACCGATCTCCAGTACCTTTTTGGCTTGAATTAGTTTAGCCAAATTGGCCATGAACTGCGCCTGCTCACAGGCGACCATCATGAAGTTCCAGGAGTCCTGCATCGTTCTCTAAAAGCAGCAAACAGAAACTGATCACATACAATTTCCTGAAACCTGATTGTATCTGACCACACAGAACTCACAAAGGCAGTGCTCCAATACTGACCAGCCGGAGGCTTTTCAGAACCGGATGTTCCCTCAGCGAATGATTAAGCACATACTGCATGAGTGGATTGTCTTTTCCCCAACGTGGCTTTTGGAGATGCTCATTCTGAATGATTTCTTTTTTCCTGAGGGGCAAACATGAAACAATAAGGATCTCAAGAGTCCAGACCTCATGAAATTGCAGTCTGGCATAGGGACTGTTATTAAATTGAGAAGTAATCCAGGGTAAATGACCTCAGAAGGGAAATGAAATTTAAGTATTTGAAGCAACAGACTCTGCTATAAGACGACATACAAAGGAATTGGCGACGTGATTTAATGTTGTAGCTTTAGGGAAACATAATAGGTTGACAAGAGATTTGTATCTGATATAGAACATTGAGAGACATAAAGAAACCAAAAAAAACTAAATGGGTGGTAGCAATAAATCCTAAAATTTAAAAAGATACACAATAGACATAAAAGTTATCTTGACTGAATAATTTAGCTCCACTAAGTGCAGGCTTTGCTTTGTGTAGATTGTTTCTCAAATCCATTTACTGGGAGATCTTTGTGTCCTAGCACAATGGACATAACAGAAAAGGTCCAGTTAAAAAGTGAAATATTATGCTTTATTAAACTATAATAAAGTTTAAAATATCAAATAGAAAAAAAAATTAAAGGGGTAAATAATTATTTTATCAAAGTTTAAACAGTTGTCTCAGATTTAGGTTTGAGGAGTCATCGCATTTATAAACCTTTCTCGTTATCCTTGTTTATTTTTAACCCTAAATAAATTAACATCTGAAAATCTAACACACATTCACACACACCACCAGACTAATCCTGAAGGATTTCTTCTCTTTTGTTACTTTTCTTGCACTTAAATTAGATCAATAAATGATATTATCAAAATACGTTTTCCCTCCAACTCGTGCGCACGCACACAAACCTGTTCCTGGAAGGTTACCTGGAAAGCCTTTGTAAATCTCAGACTGTATTTATATTAAAAATCTCCGGAACTCTTCGCTCTTACCAAGGACATATCCTGCGACGAAAACAACCCCGACGGCGAGAGACCCAACCACAGCCTCTTTGGAAATATTGCGATAAGACATGTTTGTAAAGAGAGATAAATATCCACGCAGGATTACACAGCAGCGCAGCCTCTTCCGTGTTGCAGCAGCTACTTTACCGTAATACTGTCAGGAAAACACGCCGCGCATAAGATGCAAAAGAGCAAATTAACCAATGTTCTCGCCTGTTGATCCATGTGGTAAAAGGAAATGATGCCCAAGAATGTTAATCGTAAGGAATTACAAAAGGGAATTATTATGCAATCGAATGAGCAAGGTAGCGTTACTGGCTGCAAAGGCATGACATAAGGCGTAAAACGCAGCTCAGTCATTTAAACAATATTTAACTCACCACTTCTAAAGTCAGGAAACCTCCTTCCGTTTGGCTGCAATAACGGAGGCGATTCTTTCTCAAATGAGAAGGAAACCTGGTAAGTTACGTGTGTCTGACAATGATCATGTGATCCCCTCAAGCTTTTGTGATTGGATTGTAAAAAAAATGAAACAGACGCCCCCTGTCAGAACCGAAAATGTTTGTTTAAGGTTTTATGACGCTGTCCAGACGTTGGGAGACAGGGGAAGTTATGAGAAAAAGTATTGTTTAAGGATTATATTGTGAAAACCTAATATTTACATCTCTTTTTCTAAATTAAATTTTCAATGTATTCAGTGTGAGATGGGCTGCTTGTATAAATCCTCCCAGGGATTTCATTTCATGCTGCTCAACGTGTATTATTGGCCAATAGCGTGGACACACATATTGTTTTATTTTCAAGATAACAAAAAAGCCACGCCTTACTTTTTGTACATTTAACAAACGATTATTTTGGATGTGACTCATCAAAAGCATGAAGTATTTGAGTAGAGGAACTGGTTGATGGTATTATTAGTTTCGCCATCTAGAAATCGGGTGACTGCTGACTTTAACCAGAAGTCGGTTGAGCTTTAGTTGACTTCTGGCTGAAGTTAAACTCTTTCAGAGTGAAAGTGGCATTGGAAAGGCTACGGATGTTTTCATTAGCTCATCCTGTACCAATTATTGTAATTCCCTTCATGTTGGAATAAACCAGGGCTCCCTCAATGTCACCTGTTGATGAACACATGAAGACACAATCGCATCACTTCTGGACCCCAATCACTGGCTCAAAGTCTATTTTAAAGTTGTTAATAGCATTGCACCTTCTTATTTATGTCACATTTTACCAACATTACCCAGAGCTCTTTGGTCTGCTGACCAACGTCTTCGCCAGGTCAAAGTTTAAACAGTGTGGTGACCATCCGTTTGTGGAAGCTGTGAAATTCATGACATTTAAATTGCATTACCTTGTGTCTGTCACATCAGATATTAAAGTTTGAGTGTGTGACATTTCTCTAACAAATTGAATGCAAATGTAACATTAAGTATTTATGTGTAGTGGATAATTATGAAGTGGAAAGAAAATATTGCATGGCTTATATGATTTTAAAAAGTATGGCAGTCATTTATAGCCAGGTCCATTTATTCTGATACCTCTAAATGAAATCCAGTACAACTAACTGCCAAATTGACAAGCAGCATCCACTTAAGTATAATTAAATCTCAGTATGAATCCATCCATTTCGCCAAGTTTTTCCTCCCACTAAATTTTCCATTAGTTTACTTGGGTTCAACACCTGCTAAATACCCGCTTCTTCAACAATGACCTTTTGTGTTTGAAGAACAACTTTAACATGAGCAGTCTTGTACTTGTGTGGGCCATAACATAACATAAGAGTGTATCAGAAATTCACTGTTAGTACTACGTAATGTTTTAGTTTTCTGAGAACTGGAATTTTGTGCTTTTCAGTCACTGGAAGCCATAATACAAGTGAAGACTTAATTATATCACATTAAGGTTTCACTCTTTAAAATTTAATTACAGAAATAAATCAAACCTTTAGATGTTTGTAATTCATTGAGATGCAACTGCATTAACTACATCTACCTTAAGCTCAATTGAAACATCTTTAAATAACCCTAAAAGCAAAGAGTCCACTAAAGACAAATATTAAGTAAAAATTGGATTTACGCTCGTTTACTAATATTTCTTTCCGCTGCTCGAAAACATCTTCCCAAGATAATATCTTCCCTGAGGAAGAAAACTGCCTTCTGTCTCACTGAAACATTAAGTTGAGGTGCTGCTTCCTTCAATCACCACACGGGGGAGCTGCAGTATTGGCAGCCCTTCCGCCTGCAATGCACACAACGCTAGACAAGGAGGCAACGGCCAGGTAAGTTGTTTAATTATGTTTACTCCCAAAAACTAAAATGGAAACAAATTGGACTAGAAATATAATAAACCCGTTACAAGCTGAGGACAAGTCAGGCAAAGAAATGGTGAGAATCTGCGGGCACTGGAAAAGAAACGATGGCTGCAAGGTGACATGATTAGTAAATGAGGACAGGTGTGACTAAAACAAACGGAGTTCAGGGCTGCTAATTAAAGAAAATATATGTATTAAATTTCATGAAGACAAACGGAACCACCAAAATACAAAGATATAAAAACAGGGAATAAATCCACAGACTGTTCATCAATTTCTGAAGTTACTGAATACAAAAAATATGCTTCTGCAACGTTTGGTGTATTGCTTTCTGTACAAATATTTATACACAAATATATCAAAAATACTAAATAGTTCTCACCACGAACTGCTTTGAAGACCTCCATGAAACGACGAGAAGTTCAAACTGGTCATGTAGAGAAACTCAAGATTAATCTTTTAAAGTTCGACTGCCCCCTTCTGGTTAAATATACGAACTGAGTCACTGGAATTTTTTAAAAAACATTTTTAAATTCTGGAATTACTCCCCTTTAACAAATAGTAGACTTTGTGCGCTATAATCTAGAAACTACATTTCTACATTTGCGTTCTCATATGTGCTCTGACTTTGTGCATCAGTAATGTTTTTCTATCCTGATTTTATTTAGTTCGTAATGTATGTGATTTATTTTGTTAACTATTTCTAGTTCCCTACAGTCCTTAAAATGGGCTGAATCGTTTTAAGAACAATCAAGCTATGCTTTTCACTCAGGCTGTAAGGTGTTCATTCTGTGAGATGTCGTCGTTTCCACTTGTAATGCCTGTATTCATGCACAAAGGGGCAGTGATCACATTGCAAATAAACTTACACACGTCTCAGTTGTCTGGATGGTCCACAAAAAGCTATTTTTCACATTTCTGGAGTAATAGTTGTTAATCTGAAAAATTGCTTAGTTTTTTTTTTCTCTATTGGTCTCTAAAGAAATAATAGAACATTTTCTTTTGTACCCTTGACTCACCCACTGTCTTGACCTCAGTGTTTATGTGAAAAGAGGCAGGATAAGCTCCATTACTTTAAGCAAATTGGACACGAGTGACCAAGGTTATATTACTAAAGGTGGTTTGATTCCTAAATGTCTTGTATATCAATAAAATAAAGCAATTAAACCATGATACACTGCATAACGTTGAACATAATTGTATCAATCTAATCTGCTGTTGATTTCAGCAATGAAAGATTCAGCTTGTTCATTTACTTTTAGATTCTCACTGTGCTTCCTGACTTATGGTTCGCAGGCCAGTGGTATGCAGTGACAGAGTCCAGACAACAGGAAAGAATAGAGTAACCCCCCAGGAGGGTTGGGACGTTAACATCTGGGCTACAGAGGTGTGACGTTTGCTTCAGAATAAACCTCTGCTGTGAGTAAATGCAAAAGCAGAGACACAACATTGGCCGGTTTGGTTATGATGTTATGGACAACTTTTATCGACTACAAGTAGTATCCACGGTCTTCTGCAGAGTCCTGGAAGATTAGTTGTATTTATTTTTTTTATTAGTTTCTAGGGACTAAAAAAGAATGAAGGACTTTAAAGACTCAACTATACTGGGTCCGGTCTGAAATGAGTTTACATATTTACCTTTTCACAGCCCATTTTTTTTTCTAATTTCAGAAGGAGATGCAATGAAAAGCACCAGAAAAACCACCAGAAGTATTTTCAGCAGCATTATTTATTTATTTTCTTTAAAGGAAGGCAGGTTGTTGTCCTGTGTAGCTCACTATTTTACATATTTAATGGAATTCTGATTATGCAGTGCCTTGTAAAGGTATTTCACCTGCTAGCTGAGTTTTCCATTCAGGGTGCTTTGTTGAGATTTTATGTGATGCATTAACACAAAGTAGTGCATAACTACAAAGTGGAATAAAAAAAACATTAATAGCTTCAAATTTTTTAATATGAAAATTTAAATTTGGGGGTATCGCTCTGACAATTTTGCACATTTACAGATCTCTAGAGATGAAAATTTCTGCCAGTTTGCAGGCGAATTTAGTGTCAAAGTGCCTATGAACATCAATTGTGAAGTCTTTCCACAGATGCTCAGTTAAATTCAGGTTTGCACTTTCACTGCACCTTTCTCAGACATGAAGGTGCTTAAACTGTTCATTTGTAATTCAGGCTCTGTGCTTGTGGTTGTTGTCCTGTTGGAAGATAAAACTCCACCCAAGTTTATTTCAGTTTCATATTCTTCATGTCAATTAGTTGATGAAAGCTTCATGGTTAATTCTGTACTTGGCATTAGACAGCTCCTCTTTACCCTTTGTTAAACTTTATTACCGAGCAAACATGCCCCCACAAACTCCACTGCTGAGCTTTTTCTCCTTGCCAGACAATGAAATGTCATGTACGCCTCTTGTCTCAGCTCTGGAGCTTGACTTTGGCAGCAGTCTTTCTCTTTGACTGACATATGAGCGAGTGATACAGCCCCATCAAAAAGTGCTGCCTGACAGTTTGATATGACAGGCCTCTTCAGACCAAATATACTCCTCATTCCTGGCGCTACATCATCCTGACAAGACAAAAAGTGTTTAAAAATTTGATTCGGCTCTCAGTAGTTTGATGCAGATTTCAATGTGAAATTATGGAGAGAAAAAAACACTTTCAGATATTATTCCTACTATGCATCTGCTCATTGTTAAATTTTTATAAAATCAAAACTTTTTGTTAGTTTATATTTTGCTATGAAATGTCAGAGAATTTGTGGGACTGGTTGGATGCAAGTGAATTCTGCTGGGTTTCTGTCTCATTTATCAAAAAGGATTCCTGTTTGATATATTTTTTAAAATGTTATAGTGTTTGTGTCGATGTAAACAAAACTGATTATTTTTCAAATGTAAAGTCAACAAAGTTTTACAGTCATTGTTAAAATGTCAGACTTGTTTAAACAAGTGGATTTAGTGGCTACATTAAACATTCACCCAGAGTGAAGCAGGATAAATCACGGGATCAGTGGATTATTTATCACCTCTTTCCATTAGATGAGCAATCAAGACAAAGGTGGAATCTAAATTGAAGCAACCACTGAAAACCTTGTGTCTTTTCTCCTTTCCCTTTGTCTTGACTTGTCCTGTAACCACCAGAGTCTGAAAATGACTCATCACTGCTGAGAGCAGATCAGGTCTGACTTTAGGTTTATAAAATAACAGCCTCATAGGACAGGCAAGAATTCATGAAATCCCAGTTTTTCAATTCCTGCCAGCATTGTCATTGTACAGAATAAAAGTTTCACTGCAAAAGGATCACATACATAATTTGGAAGTATACACAATCCCAGGTCAATGTCAAAATAAATTGGTTTTTGCTCCCTTCTCCATCTGTAGCACCGCAGCAGATGAAGTAGTTACATACTAGGATACATAATCGAAGGCTATTTCTTCTCATCCCGTTTATTATCCCATTTAACATGTAAATTTCTGCATATTTGAGGACTATTTGTTGTGCTGGTTTGGAAGCCATAACTACAAATCATGCAAAGCATCATGGGTTATAGAGTTCCTTTCCATTGAAGTAGCATTTGCTGTTATCAAAATTACCCTTGGAGCATAAACTTATGGTAGATGATTTGTTCTAATAGTGCCTAATGATCAACCCAACTGGACTAACATCAAGCAAAAGCATTATTTCATACTACCTCATTACAATGCTTATCTACCTAAATGCTGCCATTTGTGTAGATAAAGGGAGTGTAAAACCATTGTTTTTCTAATTTTCTGTAGCAGCTAGCTGTGCTGCAGTGATGATGCTAGCTTTTCACCAAGGAGGAACAAATGCGGCTTCAGTTTCAGCTAGGTTTTCTGTTTTTATTGTTTTCATCTGCTTCTATAATATTGCAAAAGCTAGCAGCTATTTCAGCAGAATCTCGGCTGTCAAAATAAATTAGTTTTGTAAGTAAAACAAAAATAATTTCTTTTGCTGCTGATGGAGGCTGATTTTGCACTAAGTTGTGTTTTTGCTGTCACTATGAGGATTCCCCTACCCTCTATTCCATTTAAAAAGTGAAACTTGTATATTATATTCATACATTACATACAAACTCATATATTTCAAATGTTTATTTCGTTTAATTTTGATGATTACAAATGACAACAAATGAAAATCTCAAATTCATCATATATCAGAAAATTAGAATATTGCTTAAGACCAATAAAAACAAAGGATTTATAGAAATGTTGGCCAACTGAAAAGTATGAACATGAAAAGTATGAGCATGTACAGCACTCAGTATTTAGTTGGGGCTCCTTTGGCCTGTATTACTGCAGCAATGCGGCGTGGCATGGAGTCGATCAGTCTGTGGCACTGCTCAGGTGTTATGATAGCCCAGGCTGCTCTAATAGTGGCTTTTAGCTCTTCTGAATTGTTGGGTCTGGTGTATTGCATCTTCTTCTTCACAATACCCCATAGATTTTCTATGGGGTTAAGGTCAGGAGAGTTTGCTGGCCAATTAAGTACAGGGATACCATGGTCCTTCAACCAGGTACTTGTAGCTTTGGCACTGTGTTTGAAGCTTATGAAGAGATTTCTGAGTCAGACCAAACAGGAGTGAATTACAGTAGTCCAGACGTGATGTCACAAGAGAGTCAACAAGGATGGCAGTGGAGTGGGGAGTAAGAGAGGGACGGAGACGGTTGATATTACGTAGATGAAAATATGCAATACGTGTTATGTTATTTATATGAGACTGGAAGGAAAGTGTACTGTCGAGAATGACACCCAGACTCTTTACCTGAATGGAGGGAGAAACGGAACAGTTATCAATTACAAGACTGAAACTATTAATTTTTTCCAGGGTGGATTTAGTGCCAATTAGAAGGACCTCTGTTTTATCACTATTAAGTTTAAGCATATTTGACGAAAACCATGATTTAATTTCATTCAAGCATTCAGTAAGCGAAAAAGGCGGAAGATTAGATGCGGGCTTACTTGAAACATAAAGCTGTGTGTCATCAGCATAACAGTGGAAGTCGATGTTATATTTTCTGAAAATATTGCCCAGAGGAAGGAGATAAATGATAAAAAGCAGAGGCCCCAAGACAGAGCCTTGGGGAACTCCAGATGTAACATTGGAAGGCTGGGAAAAAAATGTTTTGATCCGAACGAACTGAGTACGACAGGAGAGATATGATTTAAACCAGTTTAAAGGAGTTTGAGTGATACCAATAGAGGAAAGTCTATTTAGTAAGGTGTCATGACAAATAGTGTCAAACGCTCCACTTAAATCAAGTAGAATAAGAATAGACAGTAAACCAGAGTCAGCCGCCCTAAGGAGGTCATTAGTAATTTTTATGAGAGCTGTTTCTGTGCTATGGAGAGAACGAAAACCAGACTGAAACAATTCATAGAGATTATTATTGGATAGATAACTTTGAAGCTGGGAAGCGACAGTCTTCTCTAGAATTTTGGAAATGAAGGGCAAATTGGAAATAGGACAAAAATTATTCAAATTGTAGTGATTTGCACCAGGTTTTTTTAAGATTGGGGATATTGAAGCAATTTTAAATGATGCAGGAACTATCCCAGTTGAGAGAGAGGAGTGAATAATGGCCGAGATAAGAGGGATTAAAGATGAGACACAAACTTTAACCAGGGCTGTGGGAAGAGGGTCAAGCAGGCAGGTAGAAGCCTTGGATTTGTGAATAAGGCTAGTAATTTCTGATGTTGTAGGGAGCTGGAAAGACGAAAAAAGATAGGCTGGAGGAGAAAGTTCAGAAGTAGGACATGGGGAGGATTGTGAGGTAAGATGATGGTGAATCTTAAGAATTTTAGTGTCGAGAAATGACATAAGAGAATTACAGAAATAAGTAGAACACAGATGTGAAGGTATAGAGTCCGGGGCTTGGGTGATATTGTTAAAAAGTGAAAATATTGACTTGGTAGAGCCTTCATTAGAACAGATTAAACTAGTGTAGTAAATTCTTTGGGGTTGTCATAATACCCCAAAGAATTTAAAACTACTTTCCCTGCATATATCTTTGCCCCATTGATTCTTCCAAAAGGATTCATCTTCTAAGCATGAATGACATTCCTGAAGAAAAACTAAATCTACTCTTGCCTCTTTGGAAAAAAGAAAATACACTTTATGTTTTCCATCATAACCAGACCCCTTGTATTAACAGATAAAAATGACAGCTCCGTGCCTTCTGAAAGTTAGAGAAAAGTCATTTAAAAAACGTAACCCATTTAAAATGACTCCTAAAATAAAATTTGAACTGTTGAGGAAATATAATAATTTTTAGCATTTAGAAAATATAACCATCTTTTAGTATTTAGTTAGCTGAATCTTTTACTTAAATTTTGAAGAAGTTATGTTACTGAGTTAAAAAGCAGGAAGAGCCATGACTGGGTTCAAAAGTCCAAAGAGTGATGGATTGGGCAAAGCTTTTAGCTTGGGTCCTTGTGGCCTTTATCACACAAGACAGGAGGTCATAAACTAATATATCTTGGGACCTAGATTGTGCTATCTTTTTAAAACATCTTGGTTAATAGGAGGTACCAGGTTATGGAGAGAGAAACTGAACAAAAAGATTACTTTTTGGAAGATAACCTTTTATTGAATTAAAATACAGAATTAAAGGTTGGTTCCTGGTAGAGCGGAAGAGAAAACCAGAATTTCACAGCTATTTATGAAATTCCTTAATTTGTTTCTCCTTGCCCAAACGGCATGAAGCCAGATAGTGGGAGAAAACAACTTTAGAATAAAGAAAATCTCCAGAAAACATGTCTGATGTTATGTGATGTGCTTTTCTGGTGATAGTTTGCATCTGTCTTGAATAAATGCTGATTATTGTGACGCTGTTGTCTCTGCGTGAACTCAGTCCGTGCGCACAGCATTTTTCTGAACCCGGGCAGAGAGGATATAACGAGTAAAGTTTTACAATTTTCTTCTCTTAACAGAACCCACTATCAAAATTAGCTAAACCCTTTGTAAAGTGCAGTATTTACTGCTGAGGAGTTGGGCTGTTGATAGGAGAATCCGTGAATTTCATAGTATTGGCATCGGAGCCCATCGCTGTAGTTCTGCTCATGCATCTTGTTCTGAAGTGTGACTGATGTCCTGATCTTCCGCTTATTTTCTTCTTTTTTTCCTTTGTCGGTCATCTCTTCTTTGAAAGCAAACTTATAGTATCATGTTGAAAATGTTATTATTTTGTTCTTTTATAAAGTTTATGGCTTCTCAGTCATAAGATTTGCGGAAAGTTTGTATATTTTTGGCTTCTCGGAAGTTGTTCATAGGCTGGAGTCCAGTTTAAATAGAGACGTTTTAAAAAGCCATCTTACTGGCTCCTCACCTGGGTTTTTCTTTCACTCTGCCTGTTTTTCTCTTTTTTTCGGTCTCAACTGTTGGTTTTGTACTTTTCTCCGTCTCTCCCGGTTGTATCTCCTGCTATGTTTCTTTTTATAGCAGAGCTGACTGAAAACTCCCACTATGGTCTGAAAACTCCCACAATGGCCTGATGTCTGCAAGCTGCCCCAGCCGGGAAAAATCCTTATTTGGACAGTGATCAGCCGAGGACGTCTGCTCCTCACCTTTGTAAGCCGTCCAGGCAGTGTTGTGGTACTCGGATCCAGTCTTGGTCTCGAGTCCGGTCTCGAGACCATTTCTTGATGGTCTCGGTCTCGTCTCGGACTCGACCGCATTTGGTCTCGGTCTTGTCTCGGTCTCGACTTCCCTCGGTCTTGGTCTTGACTTGGTCTCGGACCCTAAAAGTCTTGGTCTTGTCTCGGTCTCGATACACTCTGGTCTTGGTCTTGTCTTGGTCTCGGGTTAGGTGGTCTTGAACAGAACACTGCGTCCAGGAGAGTGAACCAAACTCCACAGCAAGCTGCTCCAGCCGGGGCAGCTTGCTGGCCCTCTGTTGTTCGTCTTGTCCTTACAATAGCTGACAAGACGAACAACAGGAATCCTCTTCTTGCTTCTCAAAATATCTGATTTCCGTGCCAGAAAATCTAACACTCTTCCTTCTGCGAGAGCAGACGTCCTCAGCCGGGAAGTTCCAGGCCCAGCAATCTGCTTCAGCTTGCTGGGGAGCTTGGTTCACTCTCCTGGACGGCTTGAAAAGATAATCATCAAAGACGTCGTATTGGCTCTCGTCAGAATCAGATATTTCGAAGGTAATTGCAGGTGCTACCTTCGTAACAACCTTCCTCACTCCGGTTGTTACGAGGTAGCACACTGCAAAAGCCAGGGGGAAAAAAACACCAGCAAATCCAATTGAGGGCATTTTTATCGAAAATGATTTGTGGATATGATCTCCTGTTTTGAGACCCAAGCATTTATAACCTCGGATGTCTTTGATCTATGTCATAGATGATGATGTCATAGCTACAATGAGTCACTAGTTCTGGGGGACATCTTGCTTCTGATCGTTGCTATGGAAACTGTCAAATCAGTTCTGCATGACTCAAACTATTAACCCTTTGCAACCATCACTTAATCATTCGAGGTGCCATGATGGACTTCAGAAGGGTCTATTTCAGGAGGGTAGGGAATAAAACCACAGATTTTAATGGCTAACTATTAAGTTTAGATTGACGATGGTACATTAAAATCATTAATTCATTAATTCAACTCCTGTCCTAACATAACATGAACTTCACTTTTTTGCCACGATTTAACGGCTTCTTAACATTTAGCGCACTTAGCTTCTCCTACATTGAATTTTTCCAAAATGCTAACTTACTTTGTAGTTTTGTAAATTATAGTGTTTTATTGTGAGCTTTCGCTAATGAGTATAACATTGTTGCAACGTTTTAGCATTAACAAAGCTGATGTTTATAATTACTGCTTTAAGGTTACTGGAACTATTTAGTTAGCAGAACCCACTACTGACCAAAAACAGAATAAAAATTCTGATTTTTTTATATGAAGAAGTGGGGTTTTTGCATTAACATTTATTTATTTTTGATTTGTAATATGATATTTTTTGGGTTTTATCCAGTCGTTTTGCTCAGGTTAAACCACTCTGAAATAAAAATACGACTTCATTCCTTCATCCCTCTTACACTTTAAGAAAAAACATAAACCCAGCAGCAGGGAGTTTTATCTGCAGCGTACCGGTTTGTGTGTCGTAGTTTTGGAAAGTCAGAACTATTTCCAGCTTGTTTTCCGCTGTTTTAGTGTAACTGTTAGTGGCCTGGTGGTTCGTTAGGGGCTGGTGACTCGTTAGTGGCCCGGTGATCCGTTTAGGGGTTCTGTGATTTGTTAGTGGCCCGGTGATTCGTTAGGGGCCCGGTGATTCGTTTTTATTTTCATTTTAAATTGTGTAAAGCACTTTGAAATGCCTTGTTGCTGAAATGTGCTATACAAATAAAATTTGATTGATTGAAAAAGAAAAAAATAAACATTTTATTACTTAAAGTGTAATCATTCCTAAAGTGAATTAGATTCAGGTGAAGCTAAAATTACCCCAGTTGAGGAGTTTTGGATAAAACATATTGACAGAGGAAGTTGTTTTATCGTAAATGTAAAATACGTACAGCTAAAACACTAATAGCCCCAGAACTGAACCTCCTGTTTCTTCCACCAGTCATTGATTCCTGAACTCTCCCTGAGCTAAAACATTAGTGTTGCTGTTTCCAAATGAACATGAACTTGTTTTCTTTGCATCATTCGAGGTCTGAAATCACTGCATCTTTTCGTTATTTTGACAATTTCTTGCAAATATAAACTAAATTTTTGCTTAAAATGTCAGTCATGTTGTCAGTTATGTATTTCAGTCATGCAAGAAGACACGATATAAGAGCTCATTAAATAAACACAATATATCAATGTCAAATGAATAAATTAATCAGACTACATTTGTAACACTAAGTTAGTTAAACATATATGCAATACTAGTATAAAATGAATTAGAAAATGCCTAGAATGAATGTGTTCCTACACACAGACAGAAACTCCAACATACAGTAGTAACAAAATGGATGCACAAATAAACAACATAACAGAGTAAATACAGACATACGAACCAACAAGATACAATCCTCAAACACCAACCATACATTTAAAACAAACTGCAATCAACAGAGAAACACAAACTGTCTGCTCGGTAGCAGAGCCTTTCACTCCAAGCCTCTTTTTTTATTTTACACAACAATCGCTCCCAGGGTTTTTAACCCAAACACACAAACTACCCTAAACGGATCCACAAACTAAATTCCAATGCAGCCACAGTCAAGGTTTTTCTTTTCTTCTGTGACTCAGATCGCGATCAACTCAAGTCTTCTTCTCTTTTATAATCTTCACTAATTCCTATGCGGCCATTGTCAACATCTAAATTTCTTCGATGGCACAGATTGGTTTATCTTGTTATATTTCAGGTGCAGCCCTCCTGAGGAAAACTCAATCCAACCCAGCCTATCCCTTCCCTCCGTCCGGAGAGAAGGTTGGGGCGGCCACCTCCCACTGCAGGCCCTCTGGACCTTTAGCCCTTAACTACTGAAGACTCATCAACTTCATCTCTTTCACATCAACTTTATCTCGCTATGAACCATAGGGTGCGTTCACACTGCAGCCTGAAGTGACCCAATTTCAATTTTTTTTTAAGTAATGCGACCTGTATCCGATCTTTTCATGGCAGTGTGAACAGCTCAAGTCGGATTCTTTTTCCAATGTGATCCATATCCGATACGTATCAGATTTAAATGCGACCATAACGTCCAGGTCGCATTCATCCAAACTAAACGTCACTGATTCTCAACAAATCTCACTATTCTGTGTCCTGATACGAGCAAGTGGGAAGAAAAACAACAACCATGACGACTATATGAGGATTAAGTTGTTGATATGTTGCTCCGGCCAGATGACAACTTCAAATATACAGGTGCTGGTCATAAAATTAGAATATCACTGCATTAGAAAAAATAAACTGTAGTTCCTATAAAGTCACAGTGTTTTTATGTTAAGTGCTCTTCAACCCAGGACTCCGCATCCAATATGGCCACTGAAAGAATAAAATGTAGCGAAACTTGCAATATGGACTTTTAATTTGCCTGTTTGAAGGGCTGTATTTCCTTATATCTGCTGCCCACATCAATCTGTTAATGGTCTTTTCTTGAACATGGCTTAAGTGTTTAACAATCTTGAGAAAAAAAAGTTATTAGCTTGTATTGCTAATAGAAAGTGAACATGGTTGCTGAGAACATCAGATAACTCTCCCACTGCTTTTACTTTTCCACCACACCATTAAGTGAAGTAACCTGCATCATTCCAAGATACAGGTTCTAAGTTTTGACTTCTGTGGTAAATTGGACCCACACTGCTGTCTGTGTTTTGTGGGTAATGAGTGAATCAAATGGGAGAAGCAAAAGCTAGTGATACACCAAACCAGGCTGAGCGGTTAAACAAGATTAATGTGGTTGGGTTTGGTTATAAAACGAGTTTACTGCGAGAAAACTCAACAGCGCTCAGATTGATGCCATGTATGTTTGTGCAAATTTAACCTTTGACTCTTGTAAAAATGACTGTGTACATGCATATTAACAAAAAAAAAATCCCAACAATTTTTATGTCTGAAACTAATTCCTTGTTTGTTTTAAACAAACATGGCAAATAAGGTTGATTCTGGTTCTGATTAATGGAAAAGAACATTTGATTTGAATGATCTTATTTACACTATTTATTGTTGAGCTGGAGATTTTAATTTATACACATAATTATCATTTTAGAGTCACATGAAAATAATTGATAAACTAAATTACACATTTTTGTAAATTATTAATGGATTTTTTTATGTTTTCTACCATTAGCAGGAAGATTTGTTCACTAATTATTCTTGTACATGTGCTGTCATCACATGGGCGTGTTAATCCTCATCACTTTGATTTGCCTACATGCAACCCTCCTATTTAGCTCGTAAAATGTATAAACCTTAATGATTCATGGCAACCATTTACATAATTTATAATTAAATCACAACCTGATGGCCTGGAATTTATTAATAGTGAAAGTGAATGTGCCACGGTTGTAATATACTAATTAATATCTCCAGTTATCATTGGCACGTTGCTCGCTTGGCTGGGGTCTGATTCTGGGGCAGGAATAATACATTGCAGCAACGAATTATATGTGCATTTAACTGGGAATGTCCTGGAGTGATGGCCACAATATGCATTTGCCTAAAGAGCTTAATAAGGGAATTGGTTTTATCAGAGTTGTCACATGTTCTGTCTAATCATTATGAACACTGTGTGGATGGGGCAAATGCATTTTCATCCTCCAGCTCCAGATCAGGGCTGCAGGGCATCTTTAATGGTGTTGTTCACATTTCCCACAGTCACACTCACCGTAAACCACACATGCTCTCTCTGACACACTTCATCCTGTAAACGATAGTAAAAGAAAAAACTGCCTGACTGAAATATGTTTTACTAATTATTAAATAGTCTTCAGTGATGAAATGTTGAATTGCAATATTATTGGCTCTATTTTCTCCAGTTATATTGATTTTCATGTATTTTGTGTTATCGTTATCAAATTTGGATTTTTTTGGAATTTATTGAATTTGAAAATATTCATTTAATTCTTTTAATGTAATATAAATTGTATAAGTTAAACCAGAAATATACAGTAGGACATATTATTCACTTTTAGTCTTATTATGCAGGTGGTTGGTTAATTGATTTTCTATTTATTTAATCAAAAAAAGCGTTCAAATTGAAGAAAACAATTTTCACATTTAAGTTTTTAATCAATAGACCGCTTACTGCCTTTCCATTTTTAATTTTTATTTTTTTATGCGACTTGTATGTAAAGAAAACTGAAATTTGTTAAGTTTTTAATTTTCATGGGGTATTACCATGAAATGATCATCTCTGTTGTTATTTCTCACATTGTTTGTAGCTAAACTGTCAAGTCTTATTTCATTTAATGATTTCCTGACTGTTATTTCACATTTTATTTGGAATATTTATTTACTGGTTTATCATGAGATTTTTCAATACTAGTAAATTAATGAAATGCATTTCTTGTAAATATTAATGCATATTTGAACACTTGTGTTTTCAAGTAGTTGTTTTTGCTTGTAATATGCTAATCTTCTCATGAATACGAGGTTGATTCTCCAGTAACTATCTTCTGTTGTTAATGCCTGAATGTGGCTTTGAGGAAGTGACTCCTTTTAGCCATGAGGAAATTTGGTAAAACCTTTATAAACATTCCTCCTTCTGCTAAAGTGCAGAGCACAATACGCAAACCAAAACCAACCCAAGGCAAAAATCCATTTTATTTGAAGTGGTTATAAGCTTATAAGCTTTGCGATATGCTGCAGTTACATTATTTACAAAAACACAAAGGTCAGATCCTTTTCCCTCCCTCGTCTCATGAGCTTATTATATTCTTAGTTCAGACAATTAATTCAGAAGCGAACATCTATTAACTCTTTTTGCAGCATTGGACAAACAAAGGAGTCCCCTTCTCTAATGCTCCCAGAGGCTTTACCACCATCTATTGATCTGCTGTCACCCAATTTTGCCGTGACTTATGCCCTGCTTAATTCCCATTACTGTGCACACTGAAGCCTTATCAGGGAAAACAATAGGCTTGTTGTCACTGAGGGTAAAAATATGAGCAGGCCTGTGACAGTGCAAGCGCAAACTCATGACTTCAGCTCCACAAGCCCTCTTGGTGACCTCTGCACTCATGTAAGCCAGCTTTAAACCCGGTGCCAGAATGCTAAGCTCATTCTGGATTGTTTGCAGATGAATCAGAAAATTGGATCTTGCTCATTTCATAAAAAAAAGAGCCCCAAAAGAAGCCACTGGGTCGGCTCTTCAGCCATAAAGCTGTCGTTCTGATGTGTCTGCAGCAATGATGCTCTTCAATTCCTGCATGCCTCCTCTCCTGCTCTTCAACTACAGCTGCTATCTCCTCCTTTCAATTATGTTTCTCTGCTCTTTGAGACAAAGAGTAATAAAGCTATAAATCACGACTCCTGCAGAAGGTATGGACATTCTGTCTCTGAGCCGCAGTTGAAACTGCCATAAACCACACACAAAGTCACAGATAAGGATTTACAGTTATTTAACATCATCCTTGTCCACTGAATCACAACGATAAGAGAATTAAGCAATGGCTATAGGTTCTTTGTCCCCTTGCCATTGATTTTCTTTTTCCTTTTCTTTTTAACCAACAGGCAGAGTGCTGCGTTTTATCGAGCACCTTATTTGCTTTGAGCTTAAGGGTGGAAATGGAGCTATCTGGTTTGTTTTACTGGGCTCTGGGAGCTGCATTGAATTAATTTAGCAGCTAAATGAGGCTTCTTGATGTTTAATCTCCTTCTGTAATGTAAATGTTTGAAAAGGGAGGCCTCTAAATACAGTGCCTTGCAAAAGTATTCCAGCCACAGGAATTTTTTTCAACCTTTGTCTTGTTTACAACCACAGACTTGATGAAACTTGTGTTTTATTAAGATTTTAAGCGATAGACCAACAAAAAGCTGACATTTTTTTGTTAAGTTTTGTCTTGGTTTTGGAACTTTTTTTGCTTTACAAATGAAATCTAAAAAGTGTGGTGTGTGTTTGTATTAATGTCTCTACCTACATCCACAGGCTGAGGCAGAGACTTTCTGCTAGTTCTTCTTTGCATAATAATAAAACATGCTTTGATCTAAACTTCGAACCTTCACGACAGTCTCAAGTATTTTTCAACCTCTAACAAGTTTTCTTAAAAAGATTGTCCTGTATTTAGCTCCATCCTTCTTCTCATGATCTGTGCCACTTAAAGTCCAAATAAAATCCACAGTAGTCTGTCCTGAATATGTTGAAGCATGGGACCTGGAGTATAGTTCCATTGCCATCCTACAATGCGTTTTTTTCTAAATTGAAGTTATGTTTCCTTCTTAAACTCCTTAGACAAAACACATGACTTGATTTGCTGGCAAATGCCATTGACAATTTCTAACGGTTAGTGGTATTTTGTTTCAAATGCAGCAAAAGTATTCCCTGTTAAAGAAGCCTTTGTTCCACCAAAAATATGAGTACATTTCCCTCTTTGAGGATTATGTCCCAGTTTGAACAAAGGCGTGTTTAGCTTAGCGGAAGTTAGTCACTCATTTCAGCGTGAAAACACTTATGTCAGTGCCTCCGAGAGTCGGCAAAGCTGCAACCATTCAGATTTAATGATTCAGTCGCTGTTTAGCTTCGAGTTCACGACCCCAGAGCTGTGATAAATGTCAAGCGCAACAATATGCCGCTAACTAGACATGCCGCTGCCAGCCAATCATCTCGTTATTGACTGGAAACGCTGTAATGTGACTCTAACTGCTGCGTTACAATGGGGTTATGTGTGTAACAATGTGGGCCAGTTATTCAGTCTGGCTTGAGTCATGTTCTTTTTGCTCGGAGCATTGGATAAAAAAAAAAACGGCATCAGGGTGGTTCAGGTCAAAGTCTGGCTCAACATGTATTTTTTGGGGAGCGACTGTGGCTCAGTGGAAAGCGTTGCCACCAATTCCTGCTTCCGGCTCTGCCGTACGTCAGTGATCCTGAGCAACGTGGCCGGTGAACATTTTCTTTTGGAATAAGTGTCTTATTTCAGAACTTTTTCATTGAAACTAAGAATAAATGGTAGTATGTTATATGTGTTACCCTGTTGAAGGTGTACCCCACCTCTTGTTCAATAATTGCACCAACCCCCATGCAAATGTGCATGGACAGACGGGTATAGGTGAATAGATCAGTGTATGGTGTCTTTTATAAGAAAACAGACTGACAAATGCTTATTAATTTAAAAGAGCTTATTAATTTTCCCTTTTGTAGTTTTTTTTTATTTGAATATTTATTCTTTTTTTCTGTAATACATAGCAATAGCTCTGCTCCTAGTCTGATGTTAAATCACTCTTCAATTCTTTTAGTAAAAAAAAAATATTGTAAGCTTCTCTTAGAATAGATTCCTTTCAATCTATTTTAACACCTGTGTTCATTATTTCCAGTGCAATTGTTCACTAGGAAAATATTGTAAGACAAAAAAGTCCCAAATGAATGAGAGCAAGAAACTCTTCAGGGTGTCTTTTGAACTTTGCTGCCATCGTTAATCAAGGATATTACCATGCGAACGCTTCCAGGAGTCGGACAACTTGCTTCTTTAAGCATTTCTCTGGGAGGCATAAAAGTGTATTTACGGTCACCGGGGGCGGGTATAAAGAAAGATTGGCAAACATGAACCTCAAGTCCTCTCCTGGGTGCCATCCAGCCATGCTCGGCTCAGCTGTTGTACATCATGGATTGAAATAACTGCGGCAAAGTGGTAAAATGGGCTGACAAGGTATCGCCGTGTGCGTTTGTTTCCCATTCTCTTCAAAAACCAGTTATTGGAAATAATGCTTTGTCTTCACACCTGTATTTGACTCTTTAATGAACTTCATCTGTCTCATTCAAGGCACTGTTCCCCATTTAGACTCACCGTTTTGTGCGGACTGCTCGGCACTAAGATTAAGGGCTGCAGAGGATTCTGTTTCTGAGCAAAGCTGATGTAGAATTGATTTGTTCTGAATATATGAATCACTGGGGTCATTACTGAGCTGGACTCAGCTCTTTTCATTTAATTGAGCTGCTTTAATGCAAGGGCAGCTAGGAACTATCTATCAACACTGTACCTCTACGGTCTTGGAAAACAGCAACACGTGAAGTATGGCCTCATTTACCCGACAGATGCTGAACATCGATCCTTTGTGGTGGAAATAAGCGACAACTCAGCCTTTTTAATAATTCAAACGCAGGTGTAGGGGTAATAAATTTACTTCTAAGTGGAGAAACACTTCCTTCCTATTTGGATGAGTACATCTAGAAATGTACTATGTACTTAAAAAAAATACCAGGATTCATTTATGCTTCCAAAACCCCTTTTAATTGCGAGGTTTATAACAGATTACTGCCGGTTGCCCTGACTCAAACATTCGTGACGCACACATGGGCAGTATTGACTTCTTGAATGTGAAGACTTTAATGCAGATAACAGCTATTCGAATCCTCATTAGTCACCCGTAATCCGGAAACATGGGCGATATATTAAGGCTGGTGTTCACAGCCAGTCATTAAAGGAGAAATAAAAGACAAAATAAATCCAGGCCTGGAACGCCTGTGATTAATCATGTTGGCCTCCGCTCGCTGGCTGCTTAAAGCGTTTTTATTGAGTCGTTCATGCTGGTTTCTCTTATTATCCATTTATTCTAAATAATGCCTCCCTTCATGCTCATGCCGCTGTGCTCATGTGCTTCATGAAACTCTTGAATATTTTCAGTCCTATCATGGCATTATTAAAAAAAAAAAATGAGTAAAATTAACGTGTTTAATATATTTTCAATTACTCTTCAAATGAAGATTGTTAATTTGTTGTAAGTTATTTAATTGTCCTAACTTTTACATCCTTTAATTACCATTGAACTGGTACTTTTATTCAAGGAAATGATTCTTATGCACCAATATTTGAATAACCAACAGTTTGTTTGTGTGCATATAATGTTTACAATATCCTAGCAGAGGCTCCCTAAGAGTTAGCAGGAACATGTGGACTGCAGATGCCTTAATATTTAAACAGTATTCAATTCCTTTAGGAGAACACTCAGTTCTGCTGAAATATGAACTAGGCATCACTAAAGAGAATTGGTGGACAGTAGAATATAGACATCTCTCGAAGCTTAATCCCACAAATCCAATAAACTAACATTGCAAAGCAAATGACTGCATAAAAACTGAAATATTTTAGCAAATTCAGTCGTATGTGGGTCTCAGCTACTCATATTGGAGCCAAAATTTTTTATTTTTACTGCAAAAAGATCATACGAGTAGTGAAAGTGCTGATTCATAGTTTCCAAAACACAATGAATTACTGATGATCAGTGAAATAAATAAATGTCGTTTGTAGGCAGGGATTGACAACTAAATAATTTTAGAATGCAGTCGTCAAAGAAGCAGCCAAAAGTATCCATGGTAACGCTGGTGGAGCTGTGGAGATTTGCACCTCAGCAGAAAAACTAATCACAAACACCACAAATCTGAGTTTCATAAAATAGAGGCAGTTACAAAACAACATTTGAAAGAAAATTACAGCAAACATGTAAAGTGCCCTAATCGTCTGTGCACCAAACTGAGCAAAACTCAACACGACCATGAACTCACCAATACATGGCGGTGGCAGCGTCATGCTTTGTGGGCTTTCCTTTCACGGCAGTGGATCGGGATGCTGATAAGAAGAAGAATGGAGCTAAATACACAGAGACCCAGAAAGAAAACCTGTTAGAGGCTAGAAGAGTTGAGACTGGGATGGAGGTTCACCCTCCAGTTGAACAACAACTCAAAACATGCCAGTAGAGCTACAACTGAGTGGTTAGATCTAAATGTTTTTTCTGTTAGGTCAAGTCCAAACCCAAGTTGAAGCTTTTGGAAAACTTTAAAACAATTTTTCAGACACTGCTCATCCAAGTTGACTTAGCTATTTGAGTTCAAAAGACATGTATACTTTAGAAATGCACTGATGTGTAACATAATGTTTTATTTTTCTTTTCTGTACATGCATTCCACCACTGTAACAACCACATAGAAAAAAAAACACATTAAAAGGCTTCAAACGAGCATGACTATACATTTTGAGGCCCCTACTGGTAAAAAATAAACTTCACTCACTACTTTGCAAACTGACAGTTCCGTTTCTCCTCAGGCATTAGCAAAAACACAATTGTATATTTAGTAATGAAGATTTGAGGGTTCTCGGCAGCGTCTGGAGACTTTCTCACAAGGTCTTTGTTGGAGAAGGCTGAGGCGTATCAAATGTCTTGCACAACACCAGTCCTCGCACCTGACAACATGGGTTCTGCAGGGAGTTAATGCTGTCACAATAAATCAGTAACAGCCAGGGTACAGTATAATCATCCCGGTGTCCTGTTTCACTCGGCTTCTGCTGAGTGAGGCACTACACATGCACCGCTGTACCAACAGTGGTTGATGGTTGACTGGAGAGAAATAATCCATGGGAGATGGAACACAAAGAGCTGTTGATGGTTTATAATGCAAGTCATTTATTGTACACTGTGATGTTCTGGGCTGCCAGTAGTTTGCTTATTTGCTAAGCCTCCTTTGCTTTGATTGTCAATGGGCTGCCTTTGAAAGAAAATCGGTCTCGACGACCTGCGCTATGTCTTACATAGTAGCCTATATGTTTAGGCAATAAAGACGAGACATGATTGTACACTGCACATATCTGGGCTTCATGGAAGAGTGGCAAGTAGACAGCTAAAAGAAGTAATGTTTGGAGTTTGTCACAGCAATGTGATATGAGATGCTTTGATCAGAAGACCAACTTAAACATGTTGTTTAAAATACTTAGTGAAAATTAATGTTGCACATAAGCCTGAACGTATCAACCCCCAGCTGTTTAGAATTGATTTGAAGATGGATGGAGCTAAATTCAGTGCAATCCTGCAGAAAACCCCTGTGAGAGTCAAAAATTATTTACTATAAGAAAACTAGTGATTCTGATTCTAAAAAAGACACAAGCTCCTCAGCATGCCACCAAGGGTTGCTGAATCCTTTTAACCCAGCATTCATGTAAGTCAGGTGCACTGCAGTAGGAAAACATCTAACATCCAAGATCGTGGGCCCTATGAACCAGTGCTGCGGTTCAGCGGTGCAGTGAAGCTCCTCTTCCAACATAAGGATGACTCATAATATGTCTAATCCCCCAAAAATTATCCAAAACGCTCGGCAGCCGTCTCATTTCCAGCACTGTTTAATCTGCGTCTGGAGTATTTGCCGTCTCTTCATGTTGCAAACAGTCCTCTCACTCTGGCACTTCATTGTCTTTTGATGGACCATAAAAGGCTCGGTTTGATGGATGATAACTCGGGGCGTCTCTCTTTGTTGTTGGGATGTGACGACGGAGCGCATGTGAGATGTGAGGGGAAGATGTGGTGTGAATGGGAGATGTCATTGATGTCGTGCGTTGACACCGAGGGCCCTGAGTGCAAGCTTTGATCTCCACCAGTGACTGAAAAGCAAACACAAATAAAAGATTTTGGCTTTTTTCACTTTCAAGAGAGAAAGTTTAACTGACTTTCTTTGTGGTTGGCAGTTGATTTTTCAGAAAAATCTGCTACCTCCAATATACAATTTATCAAAACCAAAAATGGCTTACTCTTCAGGCCTCTGATTTACTTCAGTCTATAAATCCTGCTCTCTAAAGGCTGACCTCACAACATCTGTTCACCTAACATATTTGCTGTAAGATTAGGCCAACAGTTTTCAGCTGTCCAACATGAAAAGCAGGCTATGCAGCTGAATAACTTGAGTCACATGCTGCTTTAATAAAAACGCAAATATTGTCTTGGCATTCGGGGCAGCAGCTGGGCACAAAAAAACCCGCACAACTGACAACAGATTTCATCAGGGAATCTGTTGTTAAGGAACGACTCCTGAGATACATGCACTGCACAGTATATAAATCATTGTTATTAAAAACCACAGCTCACTTTGCAGCTCAGTATATTGCAGCCACTCCTTCGTTGCTGTGCTGCTTTCCGTGCCCACATGAGGTTCTTTGTTGCGCTTCTTTGATGTTTACTAAGCCATCTGAGCATGAAACACTCTGTGGCCTTTACGTTGCGCATTACAAATGAAACCCTTTAAACAGCTAACCATGCTGTTATATTTGCCTTGCAAATGCTTGTAGCTGTAGGATTTACTCTTTATAAATTACATTAATTACATGTTTCTTGAAAGAGTCCCCAGGGAGTCGCAGTTTGTGCGAGGTAATTGCAGGATTCATAATAAATAAGACGTGTAGTATGAGATATGCTGATTACCTATTTGGCACTCGACCGAGGGTTAAAGACTTTCTCTGGAGGAAAATAATTCAATGATTATGCGTTTTGTATGAGGGTTTTACCATAAAGTAAAGAGTTAGGGTTGTATCACATCATTTGTTTTGAGCATGTGATTTTAAAACAGACTTCCATATGGCTTAGGTCCATGGAAAACATGCAGAAAAAATAGGACTCCAAGGTTAACCATAGCCTACCCTTACTCCTTCACCTGGCCCTCGGCACTTAATTCAGGTCATCTGCATAAATTATATTCACTTATACAGGACCCTGAATTATCAGATTCTCTTGGAGTTGCAAATCGTTTGGGTATGTCTTTATCCCAGATCATGATGCCACCACTACTATGCTTCATGAAGGGGATAGTGGACACAGTGTGTTAGTTTTCTGTCACACAATGAATTTCCAACATGATTGTGTCCATTACGTAGCTTGTGCCAAACTGCACATGGGAGATCTCATGGCTTTCTTTTGATGACAGTTTACTCTTGTTTCTCTTTCATAAAGGCTAGATTTGTAATGAATTGTTGTTGTGCAAACAGATTTGAATGCCCATCAGTTTTGGTAGACTAGGTGTGGAGCAGATTTTTAGTGTTGGGGAACCAGCTTGTTCAACAAATGAATCAAAGCATACATATTTTACTAGCCTCGTGAGCCTCATGAAGTATTTTCTCTAAGTTTAAGTCAGTTTTCAGAATATTTTTTACTCACAGATATAGTGGTGTTCTCAAAATATATGGATGTTTTTCAATCCCCTCACTGGGTTCACTCTAAATGCTTCTTTTGTTAATAAAGAAATTGGTTTTAATAGAAAAAAGAATGCTTATTCTGTTTTGCATTGTTGTTTAGGGCGACTTAATTGTCTTGTGTGGGTCAAACATGTTAGAAATCAAGACCTCAACTGAGAACACCTATAAAGTTTGGGCTCATCTGTGTGGGCGTAACACAGAATCACATTTCAGTTCTTTTGTCAGCTGAAAATGAGGAATGTGCTGCAAATCACAGCCCCCGGACAGAGCTGTGTCTGAAGCAACATTTGGAGGAAATCAAACAACCAAAATACCTCTAGTTGACCGCTGTCGTTTTCTTTGACCGTGTATATACATTTGCCCTTTCTAACTTGTAAGTTCTTGTGTCTTTTTCTCATACAAGCCCAGCTTTACATTACACAAAACAATTGTTGGACAGATGGTTTTCATTTCCTATGAGTTCAAGATGGAGGGAGATTAAAAAAAAAAAAAGCTCCCCTCCACCCCCTGAATCCGAGACTAATGTAGTCAGGATGGAATCTGTCATTCAGTCTATTGCATGTTGATGACTAAGGGTAGTTTCAGCTGTAAGCAGTCCATGATTTATGGACACCAACTGAACTCTTGTAAGCAAAAGCCCGCTTGGAGTTCAGAGCAGCAAATGGCCCCCTTCTTTTTTTTCTTTGGCAGTGGCGTGCCTGCATTTTCTTTTCCTTCATGCCAAAGTGTTTCGCATGGCAATTAGTTCCGTCCTCATTTGGGTCTGCAGTCTCGCAAGGTTAGCAAAGTCATTTATCATCCTGAGGGCTTGGAGCTCCACTGCTTCATCTCAGGTAGGTTTTGTAAACAATCATCGGTCCAGCTCTTTCCATTTCACTAAATGAGAAGGCAATACGGTAGTTTTGAGGTTCTGCCATCCATCCTTCTGTCACTCGCTTTGCTTTTTTCTCTACAGGTGTGAAGGCAAAAGGGAAATGTCATTTCTCATGGCTCATTTGTTATATGTTAACTACATAGTTAAGAGTGGATAGCATGAAGACAGCATGACCTACTGCTTTAGATTTGAAGCCTTTATCTGTTAGACAGACACATTGTCTGCTTTTAAAAGAAGACTTAAAACTCTCCTTTTTGAGACAACTTATGCGTAGCATAGGTTTTTCTGAGATACCTCTTTGGTAATAATGCTAAAGTTGTAAGCTGCTCCTTGTCATTCTTTTATTGTTTGTAAATAATATTGCTGCTACTAATGATGTTTTCTCTTGTTTTTCATTCAGTTAGACATACACCTTGCCATTTACTCTTTAGCTATGCGTCTTTCTCAGGTGAAGCTAATCGCTGGGATTTTTCTGCTTTAACGTAAAAAGCTAAAGCAGGTGTACTTTCTTATTCATAGAAAGTATACCTGACATAGTGCTTCTGTATTTAACTTTCTTTTTTCTTTGATGGAGCTATTGGTAGAGCTTTTGCTACACTTTGTGTCTGTCTGTCTTTCATTTCTTGGAGAGTGGAAGTACTTTCCATGCACTTTTTCTAGTGAAAAGGTTCAATATTTTTTGTCAAAAGTTTAATTTCTATTTCTGCTTTGATAGCAGAAATAGAAAGGCCTTTTTGTCTTCTGTCTTGTTGGGTTTGATGTTTTTCTCTTCCTCTTGAAGATGGATTGTCTATGGAGTTCAGGTCACCCCAGTCTGAATGGCCACTCAAGCACAGTATCACCACCACAAAGGCAGCTTTTGGTACCTTTGGCAGTTTGATGCCAAGTCCTGCTGGAATCAGCATCTCAATGAAGCTTGTCAGCAGAAGGAATCATCAAGGGCTCAAAGAATTTCTGGTATTAATAATTTCTTTAATAATCAACGCTCCTAAAGCATTTTATTAGATCTGACATTTGGCAATTTCTCCACATACATGCTTGGATGTAACCTTATTAAATGGTCATAAAGAAGGACTTGTAATGCTGATCTACACCTATTGAAATGTGTTGGCTTTGCTGCAAGCACTTATATAGCTTCCAAATGCCTGCAGGGTGTCCTTAAAACACGTACTTGAGGAGGCAGAACTGTAAACATATGCTCAATTCATTTTAATGCTCTTAACTGAGGTGCACTTAACTGGAAAATAATCTAACGTCAGTGTAAGCATATTTTTCTTTTTAACTGATAAGAAATACCTTTTTTCCTTTTTATAGGTGTCCTGTTCTGATATGTTAAGCAAGCAGAATTGTGAGTCTGGTTTCCTTACCGTGTCAGAACAGATTTTTTTTTAATAAATGTGGGAAAAGGGATGGTGCCGTCACATAATTGATCTAAATAATTAAAGGTGCAACAAACTGCCTCTGGTGCAAGAAGCCAGCGCAGGCCACAACAATTACAAAAACACAAAGCCAGCAAGAATGGAAAAAATCTGGAAGGGGATGAGACCAGACAGAAAAGAGAAGAAATAAATTGGCCCAAAAGTTCTCCAATTCATTGGAGAGATCCCAAGCAAAACCCACTTCAGAGAACAAAAAACACCCACAAAGGTCTGTATTTATGATCCCCAACATAAAAAGAAATAGTCTGTGATCTGAAAGAGAAAAGTGCAGCTAACGTAGCATATCAGAAGGTATAACTTGTGTAGGTTATGGTCAGTGTTCTAGATTTAACTATAAAAAATATATTGGGCAACAATGCATTTTTTTTAACATTTGCCAGAAAATGATTTGACAATTACCAGGACTTTTGGGAAAATGTTCTGTGGTCTAATGGGACAAAAGTGGAATGTATTTGTTAGTCCCATTACACCTTCACTAACAAGCAACAACATTTCAGAACAAGAGCAACAGTAAAACATGATGGTGGCAGTGTAATGATCTGGAATGCTGCTTTACATCCTGGACAACTTGTTCTCAAGCAGAAATTCCTGAAAATTAATTTCTGCCTGTCAGTCAACCCAGCCTAGTGTTTGTGTGACCTAATCAAAGTCTGGACTTAAATCAAATTGAGATCTTGTGTCAGGACCATAAACAGGATATTTATTCTTGAAAACTCTCTGTGGCTGAATTAAAACAATTCCTCAAGGAATAGTTTACCAGAATTCCTCCACTGGTCTAGGTCCATAGATATGCGACCTATCAGGTATCACAAAAACTTGATTGTTTTCATCAAAGCTGGTTCGGTGAGCTTTTCAGATTAGTGAGCAATCATATTTTCACATAGAATCAGGTTGCTTTTGTTTTTACTTAATAAATCATAATTTAAAAACTGACTTAAAGGAAAAGTTCCCCCACCAAGCAGCGAGTCCGCTGAAATAAACCAGACGGCGCAGTGACAACTTATTCTGAATTCATTGTGTTTTTTTCTCTCCTACATCTTTATCAATCAGAATTAAGGAATCTGATTAAAGCCTTAAAGGAGTGGAGACACAGAAGTGGAGACACTCTCTGCCGTGCGGGCCCAGAAGGTATAACAGGGCAGTATCAGAGGAGACTTAATTGTCAAGGTTATGACTCGGAGGATGATTGATATGGGGCCAGGCTGTTTTTGTCAGCCTGTCAGGTGGCTGGAATGTTTAATGTTCTCATTATTGGTTGCTCTGTTGTGTATATTTCTCTGTCAGCGCTGCCGAGCCATCTGAACTGCCAGAGCACTTCAAAAAGCCTCGGGTCATCCGTCTTCCTCCTGACGCCCCGAATGTTCAGCCTCAGCTGAGTGCCGGTGATTTGTTATGACTTTAGAGCCAGCTGACAGACAGGTCTCCTATAAAAAAGCATGCACCCATTTCCCTTTTTGTCGTGTAGTGAAAGCATCAGTCCTCCTGTAACTGGAAGAGGGAGGAGGGGTCTGCTGCCACAGGAAGCTGGCATCTGACAGTTATATCATCTTTCTAATTTGCTGGCAGGATGACATAAAGTATTTTGTCCTTTTTTTTTTCTCAATGTGGATTTTGACTCTCGCAGGTCACCATCTGTTTGTGGAACGCCACAGGGGAAGCAAAAGCTAAGGACTGATCACTACATTAAGGCCGACTGTCATATTCATCATTAGCCGAGTGTATGTTGAGTGATGGCAGAGAGCATCATGGGAGGAATGCTGATGGCCGTCCAGCCAGGCAAAGAAAGTGAGAGATGAAATGTTGAAGACAAGAGGAAGAAAAACAGAATCCAAATCTTAATACCTTTCCCAGGCCCTTTCCAAGATTGATTGTTTTTCTGCTGATCTAATTTTGGATCATACAAAAACAACCCATTTGTCTTAAAGAAAAATGATCTGCTACACGGTGCAGATGGATTTTTCTTTCCTCTTTTTTCTGTTGTATGAAAGCTGGAAAAGATTAAAGAGAAACTCTGCTCCTCAGCTATAATTACAAGCTGTAGATTACTCTGTCACTTCAACCAGATGGCAGGCTCGATTCTGCAGGCCCTTCTGTATATTAATGGACAGCAGTATGTTATATTTGACTTAGGAAAGTTAAATGTCCATAACCTGTAATGTTGTACCAGCTGGTACTGTGCTCCCCCCCCCCTCCTCTTTTGGGTCCACTTGGCATATTTCATATGCATCTTTAGTGAAGGGGAATTTTTTTTTCCCATTTTCCATCATTGTCACTCCAGTGGTAAATATTATTTTTCACTCTGGGAGGGAAAAAAACCTCCCCGAGTTGTGTCCACAGCTAATTTCCTCATCGAGGTATGAGCAATAATTTTGGCACTAAAGCTGTCACACTCAGCATGGTGCACCAGTTCGATTGTAACTTTATTAGACTGTCGACCTGACTGCGAACATGGCAAGACTGTAAGTTAGCAAATCTAATTATCAAAGGGGAAAAAGGCTGCTAACATAATTTGAAGACCATATGTCAGTTGCTGTATGAATACAAACATATTCATGCAGCTTCAAACGTCAAACATTTTTTCCCACTTGTTATGTAACACACATTCTGTGTAATTAAAGTGTGGAAACAAAAAGATGGATAGTTTTTTAAAAACTTTTTTTTCTTTTACAAATAATCTAAAAAACATGGCATAAATTTGTACTGGGACCTCTATGCAAGTTGCTTTTGCATAAATCCATTGTCTTGCACTTATTTAGGATTATGTTGCAGGGCAACAGATTCAGGAGGGAGCCCCAAATGTCCCAGTTCCTTCTGGGGTACCGCTAAAGCAGAATTATATTGACCCTTTGCAACTGTGTCATATGATTGGAAGTGAAGGACTGAAGTACTTCAAGCAACTGCGATTGTTTTCCCATGTAGTTTTTGTCAAAATAACCATGGCTTCTACTTGTTCAAGTTGAGCTAATTTGTCTGTGGAAGTAGTACACACCTACTTACAAAAGTTGGAATTAATATGATCAGAAACCGACCCAAACCTTCACCCTCCTGACATGTTTGTTGATTTGATCAAATCTGCCTGAATTCACTTGACATGATTTATGCCACTGTTATAAACGGTGTTTACACCGGACCAGATTTCGTAGCATACAAAAGTCTAGATGGTTACTATTTTGTTTTCGTACATAGTAGGCTACATGACAGTCGGACATTATCTGCATGGTTGCTAATGGTTGGATGCGTATCTTCTCCGTAATACGATATTTGATTGCATCTTGCTAAACTTACGTATTCATGAAGTATATGAATATTCTTATCTTGTAAAAAGTGTTTACTGCAAAACCTTGAATATACCAAATGCTTCCAGTCCATATGATTAACGGTCATACATACAACATCGCCATTTTCTTTCCTCATAAAAAATAAAATGACAATTTTCAGCCTTTTCTGTGTGGCTGATCACACAGCAACCTTTGGGCATTTTTACCTATATTAGCAGGACACCTCTACGAATCTGACTTTTAGGATAAAGTAGAAACTTTATACACACATTTACCTACCATTTCTCAGTTAGACCAACACAAAGCAAAGCATATTTCACAAACAGTAATAAAATTCACATTTGTGGTTGCAACCTGATCAAATCTTCAAGATTTCATGCAGAAATGCTTTTGAAGGCACAGTGACCTGTAGTTAATGTGCTCATGTAATACTACAAAAACCTCTGTAAAATGTTCCTCCTGCTTGGTGTGATTTAAGGCTACTCTGTTGAAGAAATTGATTGTCTGTGTCTTTAGATGTCAGTTTGAAGAGATTGCAGAAAACTTGAAGAGGCAACGAACACATGTTTGCCAGAAGAAACTCCCTTCATGAATATGCCAAGCCTAAATTTAACCCAACAGCAAGGGGACGGAGGGGGGATGTTTGGCCGCGTTTCCCAGCTTGAGAGCACGAACAGCAAAGAAGCACAATACCAGCGTGTCATACATTTAAACACGGCTAAATTAAAGGCTGTTTACCGTTCGCAGAGGCCATTCATCTTACTCAACGCTGGTCTGCTTCTTGCAAATTTGTCAGTAAGAGCTTCCACATGCCAAGTAAAAAGGAAAAGGAAAAAGTTGGGGGTTATCAGAGCCGGGTTTTTATAGCGTGTCTCTTCAGTCAGCCTGTAGTTAATTAGCCACCTCCACACAATAAGGCCATAAGTCATTAATCACCCTGAACTGTAGCAGGAGTCGACTTCACTGTGAGCAAGACGTTCGGAGACAAAAAGTTTGCCGCCTATGACAGGCTTCAAAATGGCCCCTGTCAGCGGTGTTTAAATTATAGGGCATGTCGAGCGCTGAAAGACAAGAGCCCACTGTTTAACTCACTGTTGCTCTTTCCTTTGCTTTGTGTGTTGACAAGCTCGCTTCAAAAAGAAAATCCCTCCACCCCTTCACTGCGCTTCCCAATTGGATAGCTTTATTGCTTTTGCACACACAGGGTTCTTCACATTGGGATAATCTCCGTATACCAAGCTTACTTCCTCCGCTTTATGATGCAGCATTAATTGAAGAGGACAAGCTCCAAAGGTCAGCAGCTCACTGAAACCCAGCTTTAACTCTGCGTTCCTGGCGTTTACTTGCTCCGTCAAAGGGAGGAAATGATGGGCCGATGATAAATTCGGGGTCTTGTTTGGAGAAGCAAAAAGCCTTTCTCCAGTGAAAATAAACCACATGTTTCGCCGGATGATGGAAGACACGCTTTTCAGGCGAGTGAACATGCAAAAGGTCATAATTTTTCCCCCTCCCCTCCTTTGTGTCTATAAACAGAGATCTGCTTGCTTTTCCAGAGAACATAAGCACAGAGGAAGGTTTACTCAAAGCAGCAAATGTTTGTGTAACTCTGGGGGAAATCCCGTGATTGCATCATTAATATTACTGACAAAAGGGTGCTAAACTCATTATGCGACTGCAACATCATTGACAAGTGTTTGAAAGTGTGTTGATCTATGTATTGCGTGCATATGGAAAACATGATTCTTCATAGAGAACCAGAGGCGTTTCTGAGAGGAAACACTGGTTTGGCGATGTCCTCGGCCTTTATTCACGAGAGGCAGCGGACGGAGAAACACATGGCCCCCAGCTGGGACAAAACTACCACTTTTAACAAAAAAAAAAATCATGCCTGTAAAGAACTGCTTTGCACTGAACTGTTGATGTCCAGGTGGAAAACTGCGCATTGCGTTCACGCTGCAGTAAAAAGCAGTCAAAAAGCTGAATAGTGTTGCATATTATAGTTGTAACTGACATTTAGATCCACAAATAGCAGAAAGATTGATGGTGTTTAACAGTCACTAAGGTGATGGAATAAACAGCAACTTGTTAAGTAGAAACTCGTGACATGGCTCTGGCCCCTGTTGACCTTTAATTATGTTGAAGCTCAGAAAATTAAAAAAAACTAATAGCACTGTGGAACTCATTTCAGGGTAGAGGCTGGGAGATCATAGAGTTTTTCTAACAGCTTATGACTCCTGTTAAATACAGTGAAGGATCTGTGATTCTGTAGTATTCTTTGTATGCCTTATGCGAGTCTACTATCTTAAAAAGATAGTATACTCAACCTAAAAACTAAAACTGTGTTGTCAGTGTTCAATCTGCTGACAGTGTGGACAGTTTTAAGTCCCACCTCAACGTTGTTTGATTGAAAACATGTCAAGATCAATGCAGAAATTGTTCACTAGTCACAAAACCAACATTGTTCAATGATCTAACAGCTGGCCTACTGGTAAAATTGGGGTCTAAAAAGCTACTAACAATTATACCGCTAGTGTTGTTGTTTCTTTGAAGGGCCTCATGGCTTGCTTTTTACTCATCTTTTCCAAGAGTGCAAACAAATTTGACTATGAATCGAACTGAATGAAAAGCATATTTTTGATTGAGCTCTGTTTCACGTTTCTTTCAGGGATGGGCTTATCCCTTTTGCTTGTGCACACTTTTTTCTTCCACTAAACTTTCCAGTAATATACTTGGTACAGCTATCTGCGAACAGACATCTTCTGTTACAATGACCTTTTGTTGTATACCCTCCTTGTCTGGAGTCTTTAGACTCATGTAAACGACTGTGTAGGCCATAATGTGATCACAAAATAAGAATTTAAAACTTTTTTTGTTGGTTTTAGATTATATTCTGATATTCTGATTTTCAGATAATTATTTTCTCCTATTAGCTGGACAGCAAAATGAGAAATGGTAAACACGTTAAACAGAACACTGTATCATTCTGTATAATATTCACTTCTTGAACTGAATTACGGAAAGTGTCAGTGATATTGTAATTTAATAAGATTCCTGGAGAATTCCGATTTCCAGTTTTCCTTGAGGTCCTGACTTGCTGATTGTTGTTTTCTTTTCCTCTATGGTCTATAACACAGAAAAGAGAAAATGTTACCTGTTCCTTGAAAGAAGAACTTATGTGCAATCCAGAAAATGAAGAAATTGCAAGATTTTCCCCATTTATGCATTAAACGTCTGTCAGACGTTTATCAAACTAAAAGAGTGCATAAGCTACATGTTGTTGTGTTTAAATACGGAAAGTGGTGGAAGTTTTTTAGTTTATTTTTTGGTGGAGGTTTCTTCTTGTTGAAGGGGAGTTTTTCCTCTTCAATGTCGCTACATGCATGTTCAGTGGGAGAGACAGCTGCAAAGTCAGTGACGCAACACAAGCGATTGTCTGCTGTTGCTACACACTCATCCAGTCGGAGTGAATCCTGCAAGTCGATGACTCGTTGCAATCCAACGCTTTTTAAACCAATTCCAATAATAAACTGAACTTATTGCATTGTTTAATTAGTAGGATAAATTGGAATCTTTGATTGGATAAATTGACCTATTTTTATGAAGTACCTCGAAATGAAGTTAAAGAAAGTGATTAAATGCTCTTAGTATAACATTAGACTAATGCTCTTCACTACAAAGTTCTTGTTTCTTCCCAAATAGCTTGCTTCTTTTACATTATTCAACATTTTGAATAATGTAAAATGGCATAAGAGAATTCTTACAATTACTAGTAAATCATTCAATATGAATCAATTTATAGCTTCTGTCAGAAACCGATCAACTATTATCAATCATTCCTTAAATGTTAAGATTACGTTTTGAAAGTCATCTCAAGACCTGTGATTTGTTGTCCACGTCTCACATTGTGTTCCTCACTTAACTTACAGAGCAGTTGATAATTTACAACCAAAGATCATTTGCAGTCCTACACTTATCACATCGAGTCTCAACAGGTGAAGTTTTTCCTACCCAATAGCCTGCAAACAGTTTAAACTTGTTTTTAATAATGAAAAGTTACTTAAAAAAGAAGCATATTTGCTTATTTCTGTACTTATCTTAGAGATGCCTACTACACTTTGTTGGAAAATGTATGCATCTTAATAACCCAAGTTTAGAAAGACTAACTATTTGGTATATTCTATCAATTTAGATAATAAAGTCTGAAAATACAGCTAAAAAAAATTATATCATAGCCAACTTATAGACATTTATCAATAATGGCTAATTTCCTTTGGCTCATTTTTAGTTCTATGTAATGTGTGTGAATGTACGTGCCAACAATTCTTCATTGATTTAAATGGAAAAATAATATTACCAAACAAATAACATAAGATGCATCTTGAAAATAAACTAACTAAATATTGACTTTAATTCTTTTTTATTTATTTTTTTATCATATTCTTGGATTGAGATACTTTGCTATAAAAACATGATTTGGGTGTGGGATTGATCTTCTTTTTCATTTTTGCATTTTTATCATTTAAAATAGCATTGGCATTAGCTCTGCACACTTACTGGTAGCTTTTCAGCTCTTATTTAAAAAAATAATAAATCATATATATGATTTTTTTTCCAGTTTGATCTAAAGTTGTTTCATTAAAACACTTTAAACAGGGATAGTGAGGCACCAACTGCTTAATTCAATAAATGGTTCCAGACTAAATGTAATATATGCTGTCACACAAGCCAGAACTACCATGTAAATATTCACTTTAAGATAATTAAATTCTACACATGCTTGCATTCAAATGCTAAACTTAAAATAATTTATCCCTCTAATGGATTTGAGGAAAATCTACAGAATAAATAGTTGACAAGTTTATCTGCCGGTTCATGTGTGAATCAATACCACAGCGTCACACATCAATTAACCTCTGAGAAATGCCTCTTGAGATCTCTGCCCCATTTGTTCACATCATGTTAATGGTGCTGTTTTTAGTAAAAAAGGAATGCATCACATCTATGACCCACGCCGGCTTCATGGCTGGCTGGCTGCAGTGCTGAATCGCGGCTTTATTGCCATCTATCACCAGGCTATGTTTAGGGCCTCATCTGCATGACGGATGGGCGGGTTTGATGAATACGACGTCTGACCGCGCCGATTCTGGTTTTTTTTCTTTCTTCTCCTCATTGCTGGAGAACAGTCTGATTTACTGAGGATGTACAGTATAATGACACTGTTGGCTTGATTTAGCTGATTTGTTTTAAGGGACTGATTAACTTGTTAAAGGTCTGTGCTTCACAGTCTCATTAGAGCAATCACAAAAAGCTCTGGAAACATTTTACATCTGAGTCACTGTAAATTTTGGTTTTGAGGTTTGCCACTCAGTCATATTAGAAGCTTGTCTGTCTTAAGGTGAATCAATAATCAGTAAGATGAAGGCGATTCAGAAGGTTTTAGTAGATTTGCTGAAAATACACAATATACATGCGTCGTGATATACAGTGTTTGCTTTTTTCAAACCATCAATTGGTTCAAAATCCTTTTAACGAGATTTTCACAGATTTTCTCAGCTCTGTGAAGCACAGAGTAGCATAGTTCAGCCCCTCCCCCACCCATTGCTGTACACTGAAGGTCAGCTGACAGAAAACAACCTCTGAAACATTTCCTTTGCTCACAAAAATATAATTCAGCTGATCCAACATTTAAGAACAGCCATATTGGAGCTACAGTTGCACTTTCCATGAGTCATATAGGTACTGCTGCTTTAAAACTTTGACTGGTTTGTTATACTTCTTTACTCTGAGAATTACTCTTCACCTGTGAAACATTTTAAATTAAATATTCCTTCATTAAGCTCAGGATGATGAAGGTGCATGGCATAATTTTGCTGTTAATTGTACAAGTATTTACTACTTAACTAAATACTCTGACACTTTGTGACAATCAACCACTTAGAGGTGTTGGTAGACCCAATTAATCAATTAAGTCTCAGTAAATAAAAAAAATATTAAAAGGAAGTTATTTTTTATTAAATTCTAGCTTTTTTCTGCAGATACATGGATACATTTAGAAATGGATTCAACTAATGTGTTTTGCAATTTTAAACTGATTTGAATCGGTGATCATTTAAATTACTATCAATTGTATGTAAGCAGTGCAGTAAAGGTATTAAGAGCGCTCTAATTTTTAATCATTCAAACCGCAAAACAACTGAGAACAAATTTATCATACGAAGGAGGATTTTTTAAACTCGAGTGTGTGTGTGCATGTGTGTGTAGGTGTGCATACGTGTAGGTGTGTGTGTGTGTGTGTGTGTGTGTGTGTGTGGTATTCCACCCCAACTTGGCTCTTGACAAAAACTTGAAACAGGGTGATTTTCATTTATTTTTTTGTTGTGGCAGTTCTTCTCATCTTTTTGTTAAATGCTTGATTATTAGTTTTTAAAATGTGCTAAGTGCCTCTTTGCCTCATATTTTTCTGAGTACCACAACATAAGATGGACACTGTCTGGTCAAATTTGTGATGCCAACAGAATTGCACAGCGCGCTGCCTGGTGCCACTAATAAGTAATGAGACAATCAACCCAAGAGAAACATACAGTTTACAAACTACAAGCTTCAGTAGTTAACTGCTGACTCTACTGGAGCAGATAGCCCCACTTATTGAGTGGCTAATCAGTCTCTAATTCTTGTGGCAATCTGTGAAGAGCAAAAAAGTTATTTTTATTAAATAAAGTAATTTTTTTTGCAAAAAACATTAAAAATCTGTGATTAATTTAGTATTTTCATTATTGTCTATGTTATATAATTGTAATTACTTTAATGGGTTAATTGTTGCTTTAAAAAAGCAATTAAATGATCCTGTTTTGGTTTCAAGCATTTTTTCATTTACAATAAAGGAGCAAGCCTGACGCCAGGTCATAAAATCCAGCCTGCATCTAAAAGTAGTTGCTACTTTTTTTCTTTAATATTATAATTTTTTAACCTTCCTTTGACAACCTCAATTCACATATAAATTAAGGAGCAATAAAAAAAAACAATAATTATTAAAACACATTTGAAGCTTTAAAAAAACAGCTTTTCACCAAATGTGTATTTCCAAATGTGTATAAAATATTTAATTTTTTACTAATTTAGATATAGAGCACTGCTTTTTGTTACTTTGATCTTTTGTGACTATCTGAAAATACACTCTAAAACTGACAATTTTTAAAATGAAAAATGTTAATATACATATGTTAAATAATAAAATCAGAGAAACTTAATATTGATGTGTTCTCCAGAGCGACACTGGACTTAATTAATTTTATTGTTAATTTAATCAAATTTTGAGTCTAAAGTAAAACACTAAAGATAAAACAGACAGTTTTTAGAGCTGTGTGACGATCAAAATATGGGGCTTAATGCAACATTTACCTCTGCAAAATGAATCCATTGCACATCTGAAGTAGTAAGTTTCTCGTTTCTCTACCTGTTTTTAAAATTTAAAACGTCAACAAGTTTTGGTTCAGAATTTAAAATCATATATACATTTACTAAATACAAAGCATCTCTTGTATAAAAGAAAGCACGTTGAGGCTTATAAAATGTATATTATAATATTTTTTTTTTTTATTTTAGTCACGCTTGAAGCTATCGCAAATAAATACACTGATCCCGGCGTGGATTCAGTCCCAATATAAAACTCATTGGGCCTAAATTATTCTGTTATAAATGTGTAATTCTCCGACTTCACTGGTATCCTAAGGCAGAGGCTGTCGTCAGTCTTTGCCCGTACAGGGCGTACGGGGAGTAATAAGGCCCTGTCGCCGCGGGCACCGGAACCGGGGCCCCTGGAGCGGGCAGGGGGCTCTTTGAGTACGGGTGATAGCGGCTGCTGAGTCCGAGCGGGTGGTGGGGGCCCCGGAGGGCCAGCGCACTGGGGCTGCCCGGACTGCCGTTTGAAGGGATGTGCATGTGACAGGCCATGGCAGCGGCTGCAGCCGCGTTCGCCAGTGTGGTGGAGCCCGGGTACCCGGATATCAACTTCTCCGTCCCGGCGAAGGACGTGTGAGTCCGCAGGTGGCTAAGAAGCTCCTCTGAGGAAGAGAAGCGCTTGTCGCAGGGTCCGTTGGCAGATACCCAATTGCAAACATGCGGCAGCGGGTCGTTGGGCAACATAAAGCCGTAAGGGTACAGGGGGTGTCCGCTGAAAGACGGGGCTGAGGAATGCACACCGTGCAGGGGGTGTGTTGGATACATGAGCGGGTATCCGGACTTCAGAGCGGAGTCGTGCGCGCAGTTTGCGCCTGGCGCACCGGACAGATGGCTGGTGCAGTGGTAGCTCAGGCAGTATGGGTCTCTGCACAGGCTGGCGGACATTAAGGACGGAGGAGAAGCTCCAGCCAGGGGGCTCGACCCCGCTTTACTGCAGCCCAACGAGCTGGCGGCCGCGAACTGCGCGCTCAGCAGCTGGCTGCTGGGTTTGGTGGGGTCCAGGGTCATTCCGGGCGGCAGGAACGGCTGCGGGTAACCTGCATACGCTCCCGCTAAACTTCCGGGATAGGAAATACTCGCGGGCGGCAAAGGAAAAACTGTGTGTCCCGGCTTATAGGGGGAGACGGGGGCTACCAGTCCGGATCCGAGAACGGAGGAGGAGGAGGAGGTTACAGATGTGGAGTCTGATGTAGCAGCCTTGGGTCCAGATGTGCTGTCGTCGGAGGTAATTCCATTTATCCTTTGGCTTCCGCTGCCATCAGTCGTGCCGCTTTTGTTGCTGTCGGACTCCTTCTTCTCCTCCTTGTCCCCGGTTTTCCCCTCCGACGGCAGAGGCGACACGGAGGTGCAGGAGCTGGGGCTGCCTGTCCTGGGCGTGAACGGCTGGCAGGTGGCGCTAGGCACCCGGAAACCAGTTTTATCTCCACTGATGCTACTCGACGAGTCCTTCTTCTCTGAAGATTTCGAGTAGGGCTTGAAGCTGGACTTGTCCTCGGCTCCGATGTCGCTCATTTTCAGCGGCCCGGATTTGGCCTCCTTGTCGCTGGATCCGCTGGAGGTCACGGAGGAAAGCTTAGAAGAGGACGGGGGGTCCGGCTTGCCGATCTGAGAGCAAGTCTGGGCCAAAAGGGCCAGCGGACTCTTTTTTGCGTCCAGCTGCGAAAAAATAATAATAATAAAAAAAGATGCAACAAACCAATAACAACACGTCAACATGCAAATGTTTGCAGGACAGCAAAAAAAAAAACAAAAAAAACAAAAACAAACAAAAAAAACGATCGCTTTGCGTATTTTACGCACTGCGCATGAAGTTATCTAGAAGGGAAACTAAACAAACTCATCAGAATGTGCGTACACTGGAAGGCTTGCACAACATTATTGCTTACGTTAGTTCAAAGACACTAGGTTGCTCAATAGTTCTCAGTATGGGCGGTTATTTCAAATTTAACATCGTTGTTAAATATTTAAAGCGAATAACAACAAACCTAAAAGTCTGATGCAACATTTCTCTACAAAACCTGCATCCGAAGCTCGACTTTCCTGTGCGCAAAAAAAAAACAAAACAAAAAACAACTACAAAACGAACAAAAACGTTCCCTAAATTTGCTGTAATTCTTACCTCGATGGGACTAACTGGAGTGGACGGCAGAGGCTGGAGGTACTCCGGGTGTAAGATGTGTCCTGCCCGAGCGGTGAGCATTTTCAGCACCTTGATGGGAAGACGGCCGGCTTGGCGAGAGGGATCCGCGGGAGAGACGCAGTGGTGGACGGACAGTCGGCTGATGCTCGCTGCTCCCTTCTCCCCCACCGAGGAGCCGCTCTCCCACGCTGGATTCGTGCTATTTCTCAGAACAGACGCCAAGGGCGATGTGATCATGACCCGATTCTCGTACAAATGGTTGGAAAAGACATGTGGAGATCAGAGAAAGCCAGCGGTCAGGATTGTTTTAGCGTTAATTAGAGCCTCGCCCAGGGGGGGGTGGTGGGGGGGGGGGGAGGGGGAATGCGAAGAAATGATAAATATCCTTAAATCGGAGTCGGAATGAGAGAGCAGAATCCGTGCGTCTTCATCCCCTGCGACGCTTCAGCAGTGTGGGCTCTAGGTCCCAGGGAGAACTTGGTTTAACTGGCAGGAGGGATCACTCCGCCTCCCCCTCCTCCTCCTCCCCAGCGGCGTCTGAATCAGTCCGCAGCCTCCCAATCAGAAAGAGATCCCACCAAATGGAAGGTGGAAGTAACATGACGTTTCCTACCTCACACTCACGTCTGGTTCAGTTTTCAGCAACACGCGCCCTGTTAATTTTGAGATTTTTATCTGCGTATTTGCAATTGGAGATCTGACGCATGCGCTGCGCCCCTGCTGCTTGTGTGTGCGCGCGCATGTAGATTTTCTGGAGCAGAATGATCGATAGATAAAGATGATCCAAACACGAATGCCATGACGTGAACAGAAGGTATTAAAGGATTTGAGCTCTGTAATATTTTTCTTTTCAACCTTATTCCAACTCGTTTTTTGAACTTTTTGGAGTTCATGCATGCAAACACTTCAAAGTTGATGGACCACAGCGGACAATTTTTAATAAACGTAATTCAGTTGGAACATTACCACCAAAAGTACGGAGTAAATATCCTTCATAAAGTAAAATGTACACATATTCCTAAAAAGTGACATTCTTTCAGACTTTAATTTTAATTTGGAAAATTATGGCTTTAAGACTAATAAAAACTTCTAATTCAGTTTCTTAGTAAAATCCAAATAAAGTATATAATTTACAATCGCTTATAAATAGGGTTTTGTACCTCTGAGCAACAGCCCAGTCCAGTCCCAGAAACTGTTGATCCTGTTTCTGGTTCAGGATTGACTAGATACGATTGTAGCTGATGTTCTGAATACATCTGTCCATCTGTAGCCCACTCAGAGATATCCTAATTTCTTAAATGGACTTCCCCTTACAGTTCTCCTAAGTTGTCACAGATTTTCCTTCCACTAAACATTTTGATACAGCAGTCTCTGAACTACCAGCTTGCTTAACAACAATATTTTGAGGCGTTCTCTCTTTTGAGGAAGGTGTCAGCGAGTGTCTGCTGGGCAATTGTCAAGTCAAAAGTCTGCACACAATGAAAAAGCCTACTGCATGGGAAGAGTATAAATTTATGTAATTAAGATACTATTTTGTTGTAATTTTATCATATAATATTAAGTTTTCAACATCTGCAAGCCATAATAATCATGTCAGAAACTTTGTGTAGGAGCTGAAATACCTAAATGTTTTTATTTTTCATTTTTTTAACCAATAGTCAGAGACATACCTCCATGAAGCAAAGATTTAAAAAAAAAGTGTTGATGCGCCATTGTAGGTAAAAACCTTCAACATGTACCATCTTTCTCATGTGTGTCTCCAGGTAGTTTTCAACTGGGAGGCGAGAAGGGGGCCAATGATCATCTTTGGGTGGCACACCTAAATCAAAAGGCAAAAATAGCTCTTTAAAACGAGCTACAACACACTGTGGTGGTACTTAGTGAGGCGGTGCCAGAAGGAAGTGGTAGATATAGAAGTGGTTTGTTGTAAAGGGTAAAGAAAGACCTCAGCATTTATTAAAAATGAATAACTAAATATTTTACCTTATAGAAATGTGTTATGTTTCTTAACAATACTATTAAAAATGCATCTAAAACTGGTCAGCCAGAAAACAACACGTTTAAAGACGTAGCCATTGTTGTCCTCCTTTTCCCTCCTTTTAGTGGCACCTCTGATCTTTTGAATTTTTTTACATTTGCTAGAATTTTGCCATGCAAATCACTGCTGCCATGCAGGACAACACACTGACAGCCTATCTGTCAGCTGTCTGCTATTTTTCTCACTTGTTTTGTCACTTCTCTGTTGGATTTAAAGTTAATGAATCCACATATGTTTACTATAAACTGGGAAGTCCTTTTTCTGCTTCTCTTCATTCATGATAAGTATTTACAAAAACTGTAAATTTGCCACATTTTCTCTTCATTTTCTCACAAATTCTTGCTCAAAAATGTACTTTTTCTTTTTACTTGAACCATGTTTTTAAATTTTTCCTTTTGCCACCATTTATCACTAGAGCTTCCACATTCCTCCCCATCGAACCAGACCCACTCGTCTTATTACTCAATAGCCTATAAATGTCTTGCTGATCAGGCGAAAGTTTAAACATATGCAAGTGTTTTTTGATTGATAACAGGGCTGCTGTTTTCGGCAAGGGCTGTCAGGCTCTGACACAGCGCTTTGAGTTATTAGGGCAGAGAAGGGCGACCATAAATTTCAACCGTCAGGCAAAAAAATCCCTTTTATTGTGGACGTGATGGATGGTTCGCAGCAACAGACACCAAATTCTCAGCTTTATCCTTAAATGGCTTCCACAGTAAGTCATTAGTTCAAAGCAGAATATTTTACCACCAGGGCTTCGTTATGAATCCTAATGCAAATACAGGTTTGGGTGCCATCATTTGTGACAATCAAACTTTTTTTTCATGACAGGTAATAGTTAATCATAAAGATTGTGGAGGAAATTAAACTTTCAAGAGCAGGGGTGCCTCCAAAGGGTGGCCTGATGGGGGCCATTGATAATCTTCTGCCACCAAAACTAATAGCTGGAGAAAAAAAAAAAATCTTTATTACTTTCTTTAAAGTTTGAAATATCAAACTTTAGAAAGCATTTCAGCCTCATAGTTTGTTTCATTGACAAATTATTCATCATATTTGTAAACGTTTCGTGTTTCTCCAAATGCAACTTATAGCTGTTAAGGAAAACCTAATTCAAGCAGCTTGCATCCTGACGAAACTTGTGCTAATATTGTCTGAACAAGCTGAATCCGTGGTAAGATTTCAAGAATTTGTGCTTTTTTAAAAAATATTTCATTTAATATTTTTGAATATGAATTTTGGGCAGCCTTACATTTTATCACTGTGACTGATACCGTACCATACCAACTTTATTTATAAAGCACTTTAAAACAACCACAGCTGATACAAAGTGCTGTACATTAAAACACAACATAACAATAAAAAATAAAAATAAAAAACTCTTACAGTTAAAAAACAAAAACATACACTTTAAAACTAGATCCTGCTGGAGTTGAAAGCCAAGTAAAATAGATGGATTTTAAGACTAACTTTAAAAAGATAAAGGAAAACATTGAAATGTACTGGCTACTAAAGCCTACAGGACCAGGTCCATATTAAGTAACCTTGCGTGGATCATGTAACTTGTTGAAGGTTGATTGTTGCTCCTGGGCTGATTAGGAAATTTTAAATTAGATTGTGACAGTGCCTGTTTTAACAGCAGCTAAACACATGATGAAGCTTAAAAGTAATGTCATTGTGGACACTTTAAAGGTTGCAAGCAGCGGTGGAAGATTAAGATGAAGATGAGCCCTTGCAACAGTCCTGTTAATCTGCTCTGCCTTTGAAAACTATAACAACCTAAATCTTAAGAAAAATGTTTGCAAAGCTTGTTAATGTGCCTTTAACCTTTTCATATTTAGGCACATTGATGACAAACGTAAATATGTTTTATTAGGATTTATGTGATAAACACAAAGCAGGACATAATTATCGATTCACGGTTTTTCAAAATTTAAAAAGAGATGCAATTACTTCTACTTTTGCCACAAGGCATGCAAGTGTCCAATCAAGCACCTGGAAAAAGTTGATCTGGTCAGGTGATCCGAAAATAAATTATTTACATGCATTAAACAATTTGTGACGAACGTCTAATACCGTGAACATGCCGCCTTCATCATTTGCATGACAGTGACAGCATCATGCTCGGGATGTTTTTATTCATCTTGGTCTGTGTTAATGGGAAGATGGATGGACGCAGCAAAGGTTTCGTAAAGATTCAACTCTGGGTGTAAACGTTTAATATATTTATTTATTAAAACATTTAAAACAAAGTGCAATTTTCCTTTCCATGTTTTCACGTTTCATGGATAAGCGGAAGAAAATGAATGGATGGATGGATGTTTTCACTTTGGTCCATTTTTTGAAATTCAAATAAAATGAATAAAAATTTGCGATTGCAACTTGTCAAAAATGTGAAACATTTCATGGAGTATGACTATTTTTCCCAAGATACTGCAGGCACAAAAGCTCCTAACATATAGCTTTCAAATAAGAAATGGGGGAGATATGGATGATAAATGCAGCATTATAATGTCAAGCAAATAGAATAAGAAATTCCCTCTTGGTGACATGAAAATTCACCCCTGTGGCAGCCGGCACAGGGTGCGCCACGTCAGCAGCCAGACAGGCCGACTGGATGTGACAGGTAAAAAGGCGAGATGATGGTTGGAAGGTGCTATTGTTTCGCAGTGCTTTCTTGACCTGTCAGGCCCTGGCGCTGGAGGGCCTGGATCGAGGACCTCCTTGTCGAGGAAAAAAACAGCCTTAAAAGGCTGCTTATCCAGGCTGCGGTGATTGCTCCTGTTTAATTGATTTGCTTTGCGCTGAGGCCTGTCACATTAATAATGGTTAAGTACAGCCCCTGTGTGTCACCCACAGTGGTGCGTCTATCAGGAAATTAACAGCCTTAACTAACTGCCGTCTGTGAAGCAGCGAACGGTGGGATCATGTGAGGCACGGCGGTTTTGTGCACAGGCTGATCGCTTTAGTATAGCATCCAGCAAAGTTTCTGTTCCCTGCCTATTCAAAATTACATTAGACGTGCTCCCTGGTTCACCTATTAATACATCCCCATGCACACATGCAGTATGACTACTTTTTAGAGTGCAACACGGAGCTGAAGTCTAAGTAAGGGGTGCAGACTGAATAAAACTCCTACTCTGCACCACTTCTCTACAGCCTTTGACAGGTTGCTCCAGACATTAAGTCGTTCTGATATTTCCATGACTGACTGACACTTTGAAATTGTTCCCATCACCTTGATAGCATGGTAATGCACCTTGCATGTGGACTGTCTTTAAAGTGCAGGAAATTAGACTCCAAGCTGAAAGTCTCCCTCCCCCCACCTTTCAGCCAAATATGACAAGAAAATAGACTGCTTTTCTTCCCTGCCCGGAGAGGGGGGAAGAAAGGGCCCCACAGAAGCCGGCAAAGAATAAGCGGTTATAGGCGAATGTGTCAAAAAGTATTACAGATATTATGTTCTCAACACAGGACATCTGAGATACTTAGAAGTCATACCCATTCTCTTTGACTTCTCAGAGGATATTTTCCTCTCTCCCGCTACCTTCTCGTGTCAAAGACCGTAGCGCCGACTTCATTTTGTGAGAGCTCAACTCGAAGGCGACACGCAGAACTTACAGTATCTAGCCGGAAGTCAGAGCGCCGGAGCTCAGCTCTGACAGTGAGAGTCAGAAAAGTTGAGTTGCAGCCAAAATGGTGCTGGTTGAAGGGTCTTATTCACTTTGTCTCCTCAATTAGTCAAAGCTGGTCAGGAGCTGAAAGTAAAGCCTGCGGAGATGGCGCGCTGTCGTCCACTCGCCGTCAGGTGGGTGAGGATCCCCCCCATGGGTTGTAGTCATGCTGTAGAGAAGAGTTAACTTCACCTTACCTCCCTGTTAGCACTGGAACCAGCTGCTGGATTCGAGCTGACAGCTGCCGTATTACTGGTTTAGAACTTTGTGGAAACTCCAAGGGGCTCATGTCAGACCCAGTTGGCTTTGAGCTGCACAGGAACAAACGTTTCCATGTTGCCTGACATTAAAGTTTGGCGTATAACTCGATTTTACATATTAAGGTTGCAGCTGTAAAGTATTTTCTGAAAGTTCTGTGGCTGTCCTGATTTCTCTGATAATTAAAGATACAGTACAAACAAATCAAACAAGACCAGAATCAAAGCGCCTTCTGACTTATGCAGTTCAGATTTTCTTCTTCTTTTAACACACCAAACAATGCGACCCATCTTGCCTTTTAAAGTCGGTGTCTCAAATCAGTTTAAAGCGCACCATGCAGCGAGATTTCAACCGAGAAGCAATAACTGTAAAATCAACATGACACACATCCAGCACATCCTTCACATTTGTTCGTCTAGATTTAATTTCTGGAGCCTAAGTCAGGGGGTGGAAATGTTCAGGTAGCGCGTTGTGACGCTGGAAGCGCTGTGCAGGTCAGGATGAACGTCTGTGACGGGCAGATTATTCAGACTAAAGCAGCCTAAATAATGATCTTGTCACATTTCACAGTCAGGATTATAGAGATTCACAGGAGGAGCGCTTCAGTCAGGAATTACCGTCATGTGGTCGGCTGGAGACAAGCATGCGAGGCATTTGTCAAAACAGGCTTGGACACTTGCTGTTCGGTTTGTCTTCACAGTGATCACGTATCAAAGCAGAAGGTTGTTTCTTTATGATTTGTGTTTTTAGTAGCATGCGTTTCACATAAAAAATAAAGGACACCAGATTCTTTGTGAGCCTTTGGAGACTTTGAAAGTCTCTCTCATTTGTTGGCAAGGATTTTTGGTACCCTCCTCTTTAAGTCTCACAATGGATTTTAAGTTAGGCAGAGGTTTGAACATTGACTGGGCTCTTCTTTCCATTCTGTTGCAGATGTGCTGCTCCTCTTGAGAAACCAGCTTAGTGTGAGATCAATTTGTCTCTAAGATGGTCTCACATTTGACTAGAAAACTTCTGTGTACGGAAAACTTCATGGACAACTCATTGCTTTGTTTTTACATTGGACATTAAGACAAATTGTCTCTACTTTACTGTCGTCTGTCTAGCGAACTTTGTTCCAAAAGTCTGTTTAGATGAAGCTTTGGAAAGTCATGCATCTAAATTCTTTTTATAGAGGCTTTTTCCTGGCAACCCTTCAAAGCAAGCCACACTTGTTCAGTTTTTCTCTAATTGTCATTTTGTTTATTTGTTTGAAATTCTACATGCATGTGAAAACTGGGTTGTAGCTCTTAGTTTTTTTGCAGTTTCTCCAAGCAGATTCCACGATCATGGCAAGTATCATGGCTTGAAATCAGATTATATTAAAATACCTCGCAGTATTTCTAATATTTCGAAGAACTTTTGTCAGGCTTGCTAAAAACAACTGGTTGAAAATAAACTGACAAATGTTTGATCAAATATAATCAATTTGGCGGAGAATAGTTTCTCAAAAACAACTATAATTTTTACAGCTTTTCCATTTGAATAAAGTGCTGAATTACATAGTCACAAATGAACATGCATACATTTTAAAATAAACACACACAGTTTAACAAGTTTACATACACTACATAAAAAAGACATTGATCTTTTTTTTTCTCCTCACTGTCTGAAGTTAAAACTTTCTGGTTTTTGTTCATTTAAAATGACGAGGACTGTTTCTATTTAATAAATATGTCAGATATTTACTTATTAATGTATTCGAAATGAGAAGCTTGCATACATTTCCTCAGTTTTTGGTCACATTGGCTTTGGGCTGTATGATTTGGGTCAAATGTTTTAAGCGTTCCTCCACAAGCAAAGCGAATTGTCATAATTTCATCAATTATTCAACAAGTGTAAACCTGGCAACATACTTTAAAACAAGATGGCATGGATTTGTCTGCTGCTAAAGGATATCACAACCAACAGACCTGCTAGTCATGAATACTAACATGATCTTTTTAGAACTTCTTTGCAGTTTTAAGCTAAGTAGCTACAATAATGTGTTCCTTTTTGTTCGAGTCAGATATGCATTTGATTATCGAGCTAAAAATCTATTAAACTTATACAACTCAAACCAGAAGTGGATCATTCTACACTGAACAGCGATTCTTTTGAATACACTTTATTTCTAAAAATATAAAAGTTACACATTCATTTAGTTTCTTTTGTCTTTAAGACTATCTTAGGTTTGTTAAACATTTAATGGCAAAACTTATTTTTGCCAAAACATTTTTCTAGAATCCCGTTTTATGCTCAACACAATATCATATTTTGTCTGTCTGTTTTCCTTCCAGTCTTAAATGTTTTGCGTGTGGAAATAATGACCTTTATATTTGAAGTCTCAGTCTTAAAAAAACCTCATCAGTAGCAACAGTTGCTTCTCTTTCATCTTGACATTTTTAATGGGGGCTTGTATCCTCAAGATCAACCAACTGCCCAAAACTCATAAAGGCTGCTGATTTCTCTCTTAAATCCGATTGAATCTGTAGGGGTGTACTTAGTTTTTGTGCTCCCCCGCCTCCCGTGACTATATGTTGCTCATAGCAGCGCCTGCTATAAATATGTCTCTGCATTTTAAATGAAAACGAGGCTGAGTGTCTTCAGGCGATCAGAATGAGCTATTACCATGATGATTGAAAAGCGAGGGAGCGAGTGAGCTGAAAAGACAAAGTAGAAGAGGCCTGACAAATGAAATCAAACTTCATAAGACCTGCCAGTGGTGTCAGTTGTTATCCATATCTCAAGTGCATTATGGTACTGCAACGCAGCGCACTGCCTTCTCATCTGTCGACTCGGATTCATCACACTCTTGACTGTTTCTTTTAAGTCACAAGTGTCAGTGTGAAGAGGAGTCTTAATTGACAACTGAGTGGCACGGACATGGAGTGCAGCCTTTATTTTTGTGCCAAGACGGGTTGTGTTGTTTTGATGAGCTATTATTGGCAGAAGCCAGCAGCAGATAGTGGTCGGCCTGGAAATGGGAAGTGACATCAGACAGAGAGGAGCTTGTCATTGTCTTCGGGCGAGTTCAGCCTTGCTGTAAGTTTAGGAGCAGCCTGTTGAAATGTCACTCTGAGGAATTTCTTATCTCTCGGGAGGAGAAATTTGGGTTGATTTTTGTGAAATTATTTAGACATCTGGCAGCTGGTTGTATTGCTGGCACAGTTTAAGGAAGATTTTTTCTAGTGAATTATATTCCTGTTGAATACAGATGAGCCTCTGGCTGTGGAACTCGCAAAAATATTTTGTCAATTTTCTTTTTCTTTTTTTTTTTAAACATTTTCTGTCAAAACCCTCTGTTTGGATTTGGACTGAAACTGTTTACATAATATTTACTGTAGAAGGCCAGGCCATCCGTTATTGGTGTCTAATCTATTCTGTTCTTGCGTCTGTTATGTGAAGCCGGCTGCAACGTTCAACGATCTGAAAACAGTTTCAGTAGAAAGGACTCTTGTTGTTGTCAGTGTCACAAGTGGACACTTCAGGTTCAGCATCATACATGTTTTAGACACATTTCTCCTTAATCACACCTTAATTTCAGGAATATTTCATGACCGGGTTACTGGTAAACTTTGTTCCAAAAACAAGTTAATAAGATAGAAGAACATTATACAAAGAATATTATACAACTTGCGTTGCCTACTGGGATACATTTTAGCCACAGTTTTATTCTATATTTTACTGGTTGAGTGAGGACAGGGACTAAAGTCAACCAAAACACATTTATGTATTGATAACATTGTAATTTATGCAACATTTATAGAAAATTATTCATTGTTATGATAAACAAGCTTACAGTTTCTATAGGTTTTCCTCAAGGATCAACTTCAGCCTGTATTTCTCTGTTATTGAATGGACTAAGATCAGGACTAAATTCAATCAAAATACATTCATGTTATAAAAAATTCTGGTTGTTTTGTCTGTTTCCCACCCTTAGATTTATACTAAAACCAATGCCTACACTATTATTTCTAAAGTATTCAATACTATTGATCGTCGCAATTTTTTGGGTCTTAATAAAAAGTCTCCAAATGTATGAATTATTTTTCTAGAGGATTCAGTGTGTTGCCATTTAAATTACGCTTACAATGCCTTCATGTGTTCCCCAAAGCTCCAGTTTAACTTTCATTTTCTTCTCAGTTTTAATAAAACGGATGGAATGGGGACTAAACCATGTCAAAATGAACGTATATGTTGATGACAATTTTATGTATTGAGAAGTGCAAAAACTTGTCAGTTATAGATAGACCAGTCTGAATTTCTGCTCAAATATATTGCATAAAAAGATGGTGTATACATACCTCAAGATTTGGCTTAGGTAAAAATTAGGTTTTGATTATTACATTAACAATTTTTTAAAAGTTGTGACCTATATTTTATACATTTCAATTGAACAATTTTTTTTTCCTTTTTAATCCAGAAAACAAATTTTAACCAGCTCTCAGTACGTCAGTAAGGTGTCTATAACACAGAGCTCACAGAGCTATGTACAAGCGCTTCATAATCACAGCGTTCTCCTCTAATATTCTCTCACCCATGGTACAATCTAAATAAATAGTTTTCGGGGCACTGCGTTTCACTGTACATTGATCACGAACACAGGACCCCAGGCAACAATGCACAGAAGAGAAATGTCTTCCCTATTTTCACTCATCTGAGACTCTGCGTACGCCTTAATAGACAGAATCAGAATGTCTGCTGTGGTGTTGCAGGCTTTATGAGACCATTACCGCTTTTTATTGTGTATCCCTGGACTAATGGCTTTCTATACTTCCTCTGATTTACTGCCTGTCAGCTTTGTGGCTGTCCATTAGAAAGGAGGGCTGACACCGAGCCAGCGCTTGAAGTGCCCACTGTTAAAAAGAAGGAAGTCATGTCTCACACATAGACGCCAGGATCTCTTTAAAACACTGTTTCAAAACATACTCCTGGCAGCTCATTTACCAGCTTGTCTTCTGCTTCAGTGGTGCTTTTATTAGGTCATTATGTGACATAAGTGACACATGTCTGCAGTAGGTAATATAAAAGTAAAAAAAAATCTGTCAAATCTATTAACATTACACTTTATTAACGTGAAATTGGCTGCATTAAAGTTTTATTTTCTGGATGTGAAATTATACTGGACTTACATTTGTTACTGGTCTTAAGCTCACCATTAAAAATTAATTTGCCAAAATGGCTTTATTTCAGCTTTGATTTTGTAATGTATTCATGGATGGTATCCTGTTGCCATAGCACTGTATGAGTCACTAAATTCATGGTTACTGTTATTCACTTTTTCTGAAAGGGTCCTTTAAATAATGCTAATATATTTTTAATGCTCTTCAGTGGAATCTTTGACCCCAACACCATCAATGACCTATGGAATTAACTTTGGTTGGTCTGGTGGTTTTAACATCTGAGAAGTTGGAGTCTTGGAGTCGGTCTCTATTTAATATTCACCAAAAGAAGAAAACTACATTGGCATAGTAGAACTGTTTTTTAAATGCTAAATACAACCCCCTCCTGTACAATTCTTGACTTCTTGTAAGATAAAACAATGTTTTAAATTGCATGTATAATCTGGTGATGCATTAATTTCCATAAAAATTACAGAGCGACCTGAATTGGGCTACATTCAACTTGATATTCGCAGACATGGATCCTTGAGGGGAAAAAAATCTGATCTTTTGAGAGTCAAAAATAAGAAAAAAACAAAAATTTATATCAGTGAACATACCACACCTAAGTGTTAACACATTGCAACAACTTTCTTTGGTGTGGATGTTGTTACTGAAGGAGGGAAACATTTAAATTAGGACATTTCGGCATCATTAAGGGATTTTAAATTAGAGGAAGAACAAAAGGCCTATAAAAATACTTTTTAAAGGAAATTATGTTCTACAGGGAGTAATGTGGTTGTTAATTTAGGCTGCTACATCATACAGCTAGTCTCTGTGGGTGCTGGTCATTTTACTCCTCCATTTTGTAATCTTGCAGTTTTTTTTGTCATTTCATACAACATTTTGGGGTGGTTCAAAGCAGAGCTGTGTGTGGCGCAATGTCAATTTATACACACCTTGAGGGTGTCTTATCAAACTGGATCAGTACCAAATTGACCAGAACCCAACTTTAGTATAACAGGAAGACCACATTATTACAGAAAGTATTTTTATGATTTCAGCTTCCAGCCTCCATCTTTTATGGAATATACTTTGTTTGAAAATGTTGGTAATCTCTTGAAATGTCTATATTCTTCATAGGAAATATAAACAGAGACTGGCAATAATGCTAATTGTGCTAATCACTAATATAAGATGTTAAAAATAGTTTTAAATTCATTCTAAATCATTTTCTTGATTTAAAATGAATCAAACCTTTTCTTACAAATCAGTTTTCCCTCTCACAAAATGCTATTTTTTCCCCTAAGCTCCAGATTTTATTCAGTGATGACGTGTTCAGAAATTGGGTTCAAACTTATGATTCGTGCATTTCTAAATGTTTTCTTCCATAAGACATTTCTTTGACAAAATGCAAAATAGTTGTCAGGTAATTTATATATATTTATTTGAAATCCAATACATGCTTTTTGAGAACTTTTGCTAAAACACACCATTTAGATTAAATACAAACTAACATTTTTTTAACTACAACTATTGTTTAGCGCTCTGCCCTTTATCTCCCCTTGGTGCCTGCTGTTAGAGGTAAAACATTTATTCTAAGCTGCTCTACTGAAGCAGAACACAGTGCGAATGATGGAGGTCCAACAACACAGCGTCAGCCAAGGAATCTGAGTGTGTGAAACAAAAGACACATCACGCTGACATGATGTTCAGCAGGTCATGCCAGGGTGAAACCAGAAATATGCAAGACTTCAGTCGTTCAACAACATGCAAAACCGCTCTCGGAACTGGTGATGAACATGTTACTATCGGACGTCTTAAGAAATGGCTGAGTTTTGTTATTGCAAAAACAGCTGCAAGAGCGGACCACCAGGACTGCAAAACTGAAGCCTTTCAGTGTCAGCCCACCCTCCTCAGTACCTTCCACACCTCTTTACCCCATCACATGAATCACAGTCACTACCCTTCACTGCTTCTGTGACAAAAGACGCTTTGAGGTTGTGCTCTTCTTCTTTGTGCGCAGAACAGGCTGTGAACAGAGCTACTTAAGAAGAGGATGGCTTAGGAGGGGCTTCTTAAAGAAAGCATGTCCATCTTAAAAGAAAGCAGCAGAAGAAATAGAATATTAACCTCAAATTCTGCAATTTTAGGATGCAAAAATGTAAGCAACTGATTTTGGCCTTAAAATTGAAATTGTTAGACTCCTCTTCATCAAGCTGTGCAACGGATTTCATTGATGATAATATGCCTGAGCTCTAAGCTGCACCTTTCTGCATTCATCGCCCCAAGAATCCTCTGTGGGGGTTTGAAACTTCAAACGGTTCCTCATGAAAAAGTCAGGAGGTATCAGACATGTGTTCCCCCCGCCCCCCCCGTCTTTGCCCCCCTACCCTGCTGTCTTGCCAACACCAAAGGCCAGAATTGATTTTGTGTGAAGCAGGACCACCTCCACCCCCATCGGGGATCACCTGGCATCCATTGAGCCTGAACCTCTCATGCCTCACGGATAATAAGAAACGGTTTTCAAAGTAAATTTCAGCAACATCGCTGTGCGTTTGCCTTCAGAACATCTGAATAAAGTTACATTGGTTAATTTCTTTTTGCTCTAATTCCGCATGGATGATCCTTGTGCATGAGCTAATAAAGTGAGGTTTATGGATGATCCAGGAGAGATTAGTCGAGATAAGAACACTGTCCTGCACTTAGGATGCTATACCATTGGTCTCAGTGTAAACAAAAAAAAAAAAGAAGAAAATGCAGTATGAAGGGTCATGGAGGAGGCAGGAGAGATAAAAGTCTGAGGTGGCTTTGTTGAACAGATATCCTTTTGCGATCCCCTTTAAATTGCACATTCCGTGGTGTTTGTCTTCATGTTTTCTCTCAGGTACGAGTAGAAAAACGGGAAAGGACAAGTTATGATTTTAAACTTTTGGAAGTAACACATACTGTAAGCTATTACTATTCATCCAGTTAACATCAGAGGAATAATCTTGATCTTTTGACGCTCTGGACACTGAAATTATACTTTGTTCTTTGTTGGAAAACTCCTCCAGATACAGGTGTCTTTAGAGTACAGTCACTCGAGTTGCTGCACTTTGGTGATTGGCATTTTACTAAGTGTAAAGCTACTATTGCCAATTGGCTGGACTAATGTTTAAATAGGTTAGTCACTTTAAAGGGGTTGAATATTTATGCTCTCAATTATTATTAATTTGTAGGAAGCAGTTTTTACTTGAACACTAAGGCATATTTTTTGGAAAAAATTGAAAAGTAAAACTTTATGGGCACTGTATGACTGACGAGTTTATTTTTCTAATGTCTGATTTGGGTCATAATTCATATGTACAGTGTCAGCAGTTTTCTTTCTTTCTTTTTTGTTTTTGTAATTGACATAACACATGCAAAGCGTACCTTGAACAGCTCTCCAAACCAAGAAGAAAGTGCTATTTGCTGACTTCCTATAACAGATGCTGGTGCCCGTCTCGGGGAAGTGAAATGTCCTGGATCTGGTGGCACTGCCATATAACTGCTGTATAAATAGATTCCTTTGACAGCACCATTCATCTCTGGACATAAACACATCAACATTAAAAGACAGCTCAGCAAGACCTCTGTGCTTGTTAGGGCAAGATCAGCAGTCCAGATGCCCAAGATGTAAACTTGTGAGGGCAAGATTAATCTATCTTTCATTCCTGCCTTTGACAGTAGTTATAAATCTGATTTAGCGGTTGAGCGGGGGTCCATGACGCAGGGCAGTTGGACATTAAGATTTCAAAGAGTGATATCAAGAGGACTAACTCGTGACACCCGGCCTGCTGCAAAAAGGTCAAAAGTTCTTGGATTTGGTGCTGTGAATCTGTTCATCTTTTTGTGTTATTTTCAAAATGGTGATGATCATGTGATCAGGACAGGACAGGCGGTGTGCACAGAGTGTCAAAGGAGCTATTTAGCGGTGGATGGATGGGAACAGGAGATCTGAGTTGGTTACATCCTGTGACCATCTGCACGGCAGTCATGCTAGTCATTCCAATTGCACACAGATGCTCAGACATACCATGACACACCACGCATATATTTGAAGGCGTGGCAATAAGGGTAATGCCATAGTTCATGGAATGTCAACTGGATTCTTACAATCTTGTTTTCATTAATAAATGTCTTTTTTTGTAAGTAGACATAGTGATTTTAAGCTACTTTAAATTGTATTAATGGTCATAAATCAATCAGATTCATAATCAATTAAAATCATTTAGGGTGAATTTGTGACCTTACACTGTGTTGTCTAATTATCAAAACAGCTCCAAGGTACATGGTTTTATTGTTTTCCTTCCATTCATCTGTTCATCCATGCAATGGCTATACTTTATTAATTACAGAAAATCCAATCAAATCACAAGTCAATTCCTAAGTGGCTGCTTTGTATTTTTCTCTCTTGCTTTAACCAAAATTATACAAGACTGTGACTTAAAAACTGAAGTATGTACTGAATTGCAATTTTTACAAGTGGAAGTGGTAATGGTCAACCAACTGACAGCCACATGACTGAAACATCAGGAAGGTGGAGAAAAACCAAGGGCTCAGGGAGGAGCCGGAGAAAGCATAACAGGGGACGGCAACAACCGTGCCTGTGGTCATTAGACCACTTGGGCCAGTGACGCCCAAACTGGAGAAGTTACTTCAACAGCCACCTTAAACAAAGGATTGAGGCTCTCGGTTAACATAGTTTAATTCTTCACAAAGGTTTTTTTTATTTAAGTGGATATAACTTCAGTATTTTGTGTTTCATTTTGTAGTAACTCTATGATGATAAAGTTTAATACTCTACTCACAAGATTGAAAATTAAGACAGCCCTTGAATAAAAACCTTCCTCTCTCCTCTCTTTGCATGCAGTCATGGAGAGCATAACTTTGTAAGTTTCTTCTTCCACCTACAAAATCCACTTTTTTAAACTGGTTTCTGGTTGTTGCATCCCTGAGTTTTAAGTTTTCAAGTGTGTTTATTCCTGAGTTTAGAGAACTGTTCTTGGTGGGCGAGGAGATATCTGGTCTCTTTAACTGTTTACTTGCTTAATTTTGTTTTCTACAAGAAAGCTACATTATTTTTCTGGAACAAAACAAAATGACAGACTTCATAATGGTGGTGGATACTGACATCATCCTTGGGGATGTGAAACTGCATTGAGGGTGTGACTGCAAGTGATTTTTGTTTTGTATGAGATAAAGTTTTAGTTCATTTTAAAAAACAAGAGAAATGCCCATTTTGATTTACCTACATACTTTTGAGATTTTCAGGTTTTCTTGCTCTAAAATATAATAATAATAATAATAATAATAAAAGAACTACCACTCACTTCACAACTGGGACTCTGCTTTTTGTCCCCCTCCACTTTCTAATAAACTCTTAATCAAGCAAATGTCAGTGGTCTCCTCTCCCCACATAACATTCATACAGGACAAAGTAAGTCATAATAACATACTGCCGACTTAAAGGAACCTAATTAAACTAATGATGGCGTCGATTACTCCACTGGTGTGGTTTTGGCTGCTTGGGTGCATTTTTAATTTCATTCTTTCTTTTTTTTTTTTCCCCAGAGTCGTTGTGCGGAGGACAGTGAGGATTTTGACATGTCAGAATGTGCGGGGCCAGAAGGAGGATTAATGGCCGCCTGCCTGTACCCAAGGTCCTTCGGCGGTAATTGCAAGCAGAATCTGACTCTATGATCTCAGCAGTGGTATGCGACATGCCAAAACAGCCTGCCTTTGACAGATTGCCTTTCTGCAGTAATAACTTAAGCACGCTCGTTCTCTCAAATTAGACATTCCCTGCTTCCCACAGCACTAAATGGGAGCAACGAGTTATTTGCACCCTGTCTGAATATATCTTCGGTGGGATGAATGATTTTACTTTAAGCTACTTTTGAGATCCCACAGTTTCACCTTTGACAAGATCACAAGAATCAAACAAAATGCAGCAAATAGAAATCAAATAAGTGAAATCCTCATTTTTTTGTATTTTCTAGTATAAACCTAAATGGCTGCAAATGTTTTTAGGTGTTCCACAGTCTTCGCCTGCAGGTCTGTGCTGAAATAAATCCCAGTGTGGGTCTCTGTCTGGCTCTCTCTCTCTTTTTCATTCTCTCCATTGATAGTTTGTGTCCAGCCTCAGGACAGAGGGACTCCTATGAGCCACTCTGTGGTGGGTTGTGTTCTCTGGAGCAGTTAAAAGCCTGGCAGCCCCACCTCATGACTGTCCAAACACAGTCGACTCTAGGCATCCACATCAAACAGGCCTCTCTTACGAAGCACATTGGAAAGTTAGCCACAGGGGTGCTGAGGTTATTTATTTAGTTTCCACATATAAAAATGCGACTGGTCTCAGATTCTTTAGACTTTCTTTCCTCCATTTTTTCCCCGCGTTCTCATTAATGTTAGTAATTAATGGGACAAAGCGGCGTTTGAGGAGCAGTTTACACCCTGCGACTGGATCTGCTCAGCACTGCTGGATCGAGTCAAAAGCAAGATTCAGGGAGCGTAACTAAAAAAGACAAGTTAATGAAAGATTCTTTCAGTCGTCTCAGCAGCGCCATGCACGACCGACATGTCGGAGCAAAATTAACTTTCCCGGACTATGTGTGCTTTAGAGCGCGTGCACTGGCATCACTAATTCACCCCATCCTGAGAGATCCTTCGACATTGACGCTCGAGAGTAGATGCTATGTCAAAATGTAAATAAACTCTGGAGGAGCTTTGGCTCAGTGTGGGATGAAATTTATAGTTTTGGCATTTACTCTGCAGTCATCATTCATCCCCCTGTCGAGAGGAGAGGCCTTGATCAGCAGAGCCTTCGTTGGCCCTCAGATGACCCCACAGGCTATCTGACCAGCTGTGGTTCAGATGCCTCAGACTCAGATGTTCACATTTCTGTAAGACTGTTAACCCGCTCTCCAAAACAGTCTCAGACAGGAAAAACCCTTTTCTAAATTGGATGAAGCAGTCTTATAATTTTGAAATAAGAGACTCTTGCTGTTTAGCTGTGTTGGGTCATTTGAAAACCTTCTAGGTCTTAGAGTGTGCAAGACCAAGCTGTTGTCTAATACAATCCTATGCAAATGTATCTCTACCTCTTGAACATTTGGACCTTAGACATTGTAGTTTTAAAACATTTTAACAAAAAAAAATAGTCTCTAGAGTGAATTTGTATTCGGTCCCCTCACTTTTTTTTATTGTAAACAGACTTTTGGGAATATCTGCTAGAGGATTTTTTTTTTTTACCAGTATCAAAAAGTTAGTCAGATTGGATGGAAAGCATCTTTGAACACAAGAGGCAAAAATGTTGAGAAGCATGTATATTTTAATGTCATGCAATGCAACAAAATGTCAACATGTCCAAAGAGTATAAATAGTTTTGCAAGGACTGAAATGAAGCATTGCCATTTATCTTAAAGCTAAAAGCATCAGTCAAACTGTCTGGCTCGCATGAAGCACACGGCCACTCACTTTGGGACGCTTGAGTTCATGTGGAAGAACTTAAGCACATGCTTTGTTTTTTCTCAGCACCATGAAACAGGTGATTGTGTTTGCTGACTGCCTGCCGAAACGCATCACCGGCAAGAGGAAAGCTGGACACGTTCTCACTTCATCCGAAAGAACAAAGCCCCTCAGTGCTTTTCCTCCTTTTTAACAGGTGAGTGCTCCAGCTATTAATTTGTGCAGGGCCACCTGCTTTAATTGGTCTTAATCTGAAGCGAGCGGCTTTGATCCCTCTGACAGTTTGACTGCATTAGCACGAGTGCGGAGGCTAATCCCATGTGTCGCTCGTTCTTTTTTTCTCAGCCAGAGGCCTGTCCAATGATAATATGTCAGCTGAGGGATAAGCCCTCATCAAACAGCCAGGTCTAAGCTGCTGGAAAGCGGGGGGCTATGGGGCCACCTGCATGCTTCACTTCAGACAGAGATGCAGACATAAAAAGCCACAGTTTTTCAAGGTTTGTAACAGTTAGTATCCTCTACTTAAACTTGTTTTTGTGTTTCGATATCTTATGTCCTGTGACCTCACACTTCTTGATTCAAGATTAACACTATTACATGGTCCTCTGACCTCGAGTGAAGCCTGGCTGCTACAATGACTTCTTTATTTCCACCATCTGAGTGCTGATCACACACACCCCCGCACACATGATCCACATGTCCAAAAAACAGGGGCTTTATCTGTCTTCTGTCATTTTATTAACAAGTAACAAGCATGTGAAGTGTTTGTCCTGAACTCCGTCTGAACTCCCATGAATTATGATAGCCATCTCACAGTCAACACTATCTGCTTTCAGCAGAGGAATAAAGAGATAGTGTTAGAAAAGAGAAAAACAGCAGCTCTTATGCTTACCCAGTGATTATATCACACATCACGGTGGTTTTACTTATCATTACTGGCAGATTTGGACTTAAGTGGATCTGTTTTATGCTTTGTGTTGCAGGGTTGTTAAATTGGCCTTTTTTCGGGGGGTGATGCATGTGAAAAAGAAAGCTCAAAGGAAAGCTAATGGGTTTTAAAAACACCTTTTTTGTCCATTTTTATCCTTTTTAATTAGAGGGCAAAAACAGTAGCATTTCCTGTCATTGCTTGAATGACGATATGTTTTTGGTTTCAAATAAAAATGAAATGAAAAGAAAGATGCACACTGCAGGATTTTTTGGAGTGGCTAGCTCTGAATATGTTACAGTAAACAATAAAAATTAGGTTTTACAATCAGCTTTTAATCACGAAGGAAGAACATGAAACAGGGAAGGACACGAAGACAAAAGGGTAAGAAAAGTAGCCTTCGACTGTCCCAAATTCCTACAAGTCACTTAGTAATGTTTTTCCATAAGTTACATATTTGTCCATATACATGTAGCTGTAATGGCTGCTATAAGAGAGAGGAATGTCAGAGTAAGAGACAGAATGAGTGAAAAGTAATAAATATGTTTGACCACACAAATTAACTTTCATCTTCTAATTCCTACTTTTTTTTCATCGCATATCAAACTCTGGTACCACCAGCAAAAGTGACATTTCATTTACCTTTCTTGAATTTCAGGTCCTCTTCATTATATTTATACAGCAGGAACAGAGAAAGTGATGGATTGTTAATTTTTATTCATAATTATAATAATTTTATTTACACTTAAAGTTTCAGTTAATTTTACTTTGTATGAATTGTTAGCGGTAAGAAACAAATAATTACATTTATGATTTATTACAAAAAAAGCACTATTTTTTCCCTCCATTGAAAAAACATAATGTATTTAAGCTAAAGGTTAGACTTTTTTTTACTGTCGGATTATGCTACTGCAAAAAAAGAGAAAGAAAGAAAGAATGCATTTACTTGAATACTTTTTACGTATTTTTACCAGTCAACATGGGGAATACAGGATGTGTAGTCTGTGTACACATAAATATAAAAGAAGCAAGCTCATTTAGGTCGCAATACCATTTAAGTTTATTTTTGCTGTTGCACATTGCCTATGCATAAATTGTTCACCAAAACAGTCGTAGGTAGTCTCAAGTAATCATTTCTGGATTTAAAGTATTCAGGTCCTAACCTTGCTTTGTTAGGTGAAAGAGCCATAAGATGACAGACAAAACAGAAAGTAATTGTTCATAATCACTCCTTTTGTTAATTCATATTACTTTCTAACTATATGAAATCTAAGATATGATCCTTCATTCCTTTTCTTTTTTTCAAAGTAATTTTTAAGGCTCCACATGACCTTTCTCTGTAAGCATTTAAAAAAAATATTGCTTTTTTTTACCCTCTGTCGAAACTTGATTATCTTGTGACATCTTCACTTTATCTTATGATCGCTTCAAGGGGGTGGACAAACTGCTCTCGGTGTTTTAATTTTATTCCAAAAACTCTTTGATCTACAACTGAGAAAGTTTGGTTGAAATATCAGTTCTAACAACGATACTTTGAATTGCAGATTTTTTCAGCCCTCCGGCTCAACAAACCACCAAAGGATCTTCTGTCAGACACAAATGAATCCATTGGAAGAAATATCTTGTTAACTTGCAATAATCCAGAAGTCGGTCTGCTGCAAAAGAAAGGAATGTAAATACAAGCTTAAATCACATTGGAGAATAAAAACATGAAAATAACATACAGCTCGTTTAGACATATGTATATATTAAATCTATACATAGTCATTATTTATTTTCAAACCAAGCAAATGCCCTTTGCTCAATTGTCGTCCCTAGCAAAGATTTGTAAATAAGTAAATAAATACTCATATAATCCAGGACTAACTATACAGATAAACAAATATATTTTGGCAAACTTTAAGTCAGATGAGATGGCAATTGGATGGTTTTGGCTTTATTTATTTTTTTCAAAATCTGTTTAATATTAGACATGGGATTATATTGACAAGCATATCATCCCCACTGTTGAGTTAAGTGGAGAAACTGATGCTGTGAGTCTGTTTCTGGAAATCGTGAATTTTTGGATCATTATATATGAAATACCAGGGTATTTTAGTGGAATATTTGCAGAGTTTTGCCAAAAATCTGGAAACAGTTCATCACTGGTTTTAATGAATAAAATGCAAGTCCAAATCCAAAATGTAGCACCAAATCAACCCATAAATGGTTCAGCAGACACCAAATCAACCTCTTTTCATAGTTTCAGTCACCAGACAAATTAATCAAAAATCTATTTACATGTTTTTTTCCCCCCTGAAACTCAACCAAAGTTTCCTTATTAAAAAAGATGCTGCTTCTATCAAACATAAATGTATTTTTTTGTCATTTTCACAAGTCATTACCAAGCCGAACAGTGAATTTGTATTTGACTGAGTTTGTGGCCAGTTGTTTGATGGACATTCCCACACAAACAAGTGCTAAAATATTCAGTAGACTGGAAGGTGACTCGCCACTCATGCACACAAGGCGCCGATTAATCAAATGTTGTGTGCACTATCACCAGCTGGCAAGACGGGCCTCTAAGCCAGCGAGTAAGTAAGTCCGCAGAGAAGCTGGTGGCACAGCTGAGTTTGTCTTCTGAAAGTGCAGCTGTCCAAGACATGACAGCTACAGCATTAGCAGGGCCATTAAGAGGTGTAGAACATTTCCAGGGAAACCATTTGAAAAATGACAACCCCGGGCACTGCTGAAATATTAATTATACACAGCACCCGTGGAAAGTGGGAGAAAACAGTTAGATAGACAAAAGATGTTTTGTTTTCTGCAAGATGCCGTGTTTGTGCTTTCGGAGAGCAGAAGACACAGTGAGGAAGGTGAGAAGCTCTTAATTCTCTTTACTGTCAGGAGCAGGCAGTCATGAAACATAGATGACTGGGGTGATGATTCATGTCTACTTGCCTGTTTGTATGAAGCGGAACAAGAATCCAGTGTGAGAACACATGTTTAGAGCAATTTAACCCAAAAGAGAAAGTTACAAAGAATACTTGATTTTTTGAAAATAACAATGTACATTGGTTAGTTTGAATTAAAAAAATACTTTTTTAAGGGTCCAGTTGTAATTTTTTATGTGCCATGATTGGTATATTAGATGTTGCGGCCAATACTGAGAGGGAATAACATAAATTTTGTATAGGCATTAAAAGACGCACAAAAAGCAGTCATGAATTGTAACTTTTTAAATCAATACAAGTATTTTTTCTTGTATTTAATACTGAATGCGTAAAAGGTATTTTGTAATAGATTTACCTGCTACAGCAAGGTTTTAAAGAAAGTACTAATTGACATTCTTGTACACACAAGAATATTTTATTTTAAAGAGGTTGTCAGTTTTGCAAACACCTGCATCCACAGGGGACCTTTTCCAGAAATGTTTTCATTCACATAGAAAGAAAAGAACAGAACAATATTTTTACTGTTTTTATATTGTTTTTTTTTTACTCCCCCAGGCCTGTAGGTGGAGCTAAACATAAACTAGGGCACATGAGTAAAACCTTCCTGATTGAGGTTTGTGGTAAATGTAAGAAAACAAGAATGGTGAACAGCATAGAGATGTGTAAACATGACCAAAATGTAGCCCGTCGTTGCTATTGTTCGGTATGATTCACTTGGGGTTATGGGTCGGGTTGGAGGTTGTGCGTTTTTTCTTCTCACCAAATATGTGTATTGGCAGATTGAGTTTTTTTTTAGTGGGAGATTATACTGCTGCAATAAAACAAGTATTTACCTTAAAGCTTTTGGACATTATTTCCGGTGGATGTCAAAAGACAAGGACCAGTGCTCTAAGTTCAGAATAAAGTAATTTTTGTTACAATTTTGAAAAGCTGAATGTCCTAATTATGCAAGGTGAGTTTAAAAACTGCAGGACACTTAATTTCACAACCTCAACATAAGTTCCCTTTTTTTCCCTTTTTGATGTGCCAGTATATATGTCTTGTGATACAATTGTGCTTTCAGTGGATTACCCTGAAAATAGATGTTGAAAATAATTGGTTTTACTTGGATAAATGCACTTTGCTTCTTTACATGGCTTTAAAATAACTTCTAATTTATGCAGCTGGTAAAGGGGATGATAGCCTTAGGTTAAAAGATTATTAATCTCGCCTTCTATTCTTATTAAGAAAAATAAGTAAAAGCTAGGAGCTTCTCTTTAGCAAAATACCATATTTTGCTCCCAAAATAAGATTACTGTAAGAACTTAGGGGATTTTTTAACCCTGTTATGTGGAAAGCTGTTTCATAATAACTAAATCTGCCTGTAGTATTAATTGGGGATTAATTTGCCATGTTTTCAGTACGATGAAGGCATTAACTTGAATCCAACAAGGTGCCTCCTAATTAAAACTTCAAGTTCCTCAGTGTGTTATAATTCCCACAAGAATGTGGTTCATTAATTGGTCATAACTAAACCCCAAGTAGAGCTGATTATGGTGATGGCAGTAAGTCTTCTCACAGGAGTTTTTTTTTTTTTTTTTTTATATTAACATTTTTATTGAGAAAGCACCACATAATACAACTACACGATTACACTGAACAGTTCACCTTTGTACATGCTTTCTCTGTGTACAAATTTTTAGTAGGAAAAAGAAAAAACACAACAGAACAAAAAAAGGGGAAAATCAACAACCTAAACTTAAAGGGGCGCGGCGGGGCAGCCTGAGTATCATTCAATAATTGACAACACATATCCAATTAGAACATCAGTCTGAGTGATAGCAAGGTTTACAAAAAATCAGACATAACAGGTTTGACATATTCGGTCCATTTTGACCACAGCCTATAGAAAGTGTCTCTCTGCACATTAATGGAATAGGACAGTCTCTCCAGAACATAGATCTCTTTCACCACTTTTATCCAGTCTTCAGTTGATGGAGGTTCCCGTTTGAGCCATTTTCTTGTGAGGGCCTTTTTGCTCCCGGCCAGTAATATGAACAGAAGTTTTTGATCGTTATGGTTCAGTTTATCCACCGGAATGTTACATAAAAATATGCATTCAAAGGTTGAAGGAAAGTTAACTGTGAAGATATTCTGTAAATGTTCATGGATTTGAGACCAATATTGCTGAATGGTTTGGCAGTCCCAGAAAATATGGAAATGATTGGCCCCATCCTTTTCACATCTCCAACAGGTAGAGCCCTTTCCCTGGTATCTTTTCTGCTTTGGGGTTATAAAAAATCTTATAATGTTTTTCCAGCAGAATTCCCGCCAAACCTTCGATCTTGTTGTTGTCCATGCTATCTCACAGATACGGTCCCAGTTTTCTTCTGAAATCATCAGGCTGGCTTCTTTTTCCCATTTCATTTTAATATAAACAGTGCTGTCCTTCTTACACCGCAGGATGGCGTCGTATAACCTGGAGATAGTTTTGCCTGATTTTGATTTCGTTAGTAATATGAACGTTTCCACAAATCTCAGATTATGTAGATGTACTTTTAGATCTTTGTTAAAATAATTTCTGACCTGTAAAAATCTAAAAAAATCATCTGCACGTAAGTCATATTTTCTTTTCAAGGTCTCAAAACATTGGAACGCCCCCTTGTGTACAAAAGAGTAGTAACTAGTTAGGCCTTTAGAAATCCACTTCTTGAATCTATCATCATGTTGATTTGGGACGAAGTCTGAATCATACGCGCACCATCTTAAAAGTTTAGAGGCATTTTCTAAGCCACAGATTCTAATTGCTTCGTTCCATGTAGATATCATTACTTGTGTTATAGGTTCATCTGCCAAATTAATTTTGCTCTGTAATTTTGTGTCAGCTATTATGGCTTTAATCGGTATAGTATTGACAGTTTCCCCTTCCACATTTTTCCATCCTGCAGTGTAATCAGGACAACATAAACATATCAAAGGTCTCAACTGAGCTGCACAAAAATATTCTCGTAAACATGGAAACCCACAACCCCCTTTTTCCTTTTTTAATTGTAGAGTTTTGTATTTGACTCTGGCTTTTTTCCCTTTCCAAATGTATTTAGACAGCATCCTATCCCATTCTACAAATTGTTTAGATGGTATGGGAACTGGCAGGGATTGAAATAAATACAAAATTCGGGGAAGAATGTTTGATTTAACTGACTCAATCCTGGAGTGTAAATCTAAGAAAGGTATGGCATTCCATCTTTGGATATCCGACTTTAAGGCTATATTCAAGGGAGCATAATTAGCTTCAAACATTTTAGTAAAGTCACGATGGATCACCACCCCCAGATACCTAACACTATCCGCCTCCCATTTCCATTTATAACAATTTTTAATTTCAGCTGGTGGTTCATAGTTTACTGTTAGTACCTGTGTTTTGTTCACATTCACCCTGTACCCTGAGTATAAACCGAAATCTGATAAGATTTGCATTATTTTGGGGAGGCCCTGTGTAGGATGAGCTATAACAAGTAACAAGTCATCAGCAAATAAGGCCAATTTTTGCTCCCCTCCTATGGTCCTTATTCCAATTATATCCCGTCTCTGTCTGATCCACTGGCTCAATGGTTCTATAAACAAGGCGAAGAGAAGTGGCGATAAACAGCAACCCTGTCGAGTACCTCGCTCGAGTATGAATGATTCAGTAAGGTCTCCATTAATTTTGATTTTGGCTGTTGGTTTATTATATAACCCAGATATAGTATTTATTATAGATTTATCGAATCCAAATCTCTCAAGAACTTGATATAAAAAGGACCACCTCACAGAATCAAAAGCCTTTTCGGCGTCTAAACTTAACACTAAAGTCTCTATTTTTTGTCTATGAACGTGGTTTATTATATGTAAAACTTTCCTAATGTTATCTTGGGTTTGTCGATGTTTAATAAAGCCTGTTTGATCATTATGTATTAGTCCTGGCAGAATAGTTTCAAGTCTCTTAGAGATGACGGAAGTGAACAACTTATAATCAATATTTAATACACTGATTGGGCGATAGTTGCTACAATTTAGGTCATCTTTTCCTTCTTTCTTAATTATAGAAATTATTGCTTCTTTCCATGATGGGGGTACAGTTTTTTCCTCCATTACCCAATTAAATGTTTTCTGCAGGGTGGGAATCAAATGCTCCTGCATTATTTTATACCATTCTGGGCCAAATCCATCTGCCCCTGCCATTTTCCCCCCTTTTAGTCTTTTAATTGCTGAATAAATTTCTTCTCTGGTTATTATGGATACTATCAATTTATTTTGTTCCTCCGTCACTGTTGGTAGTTCTAGACTAGACAGAAAGGTATTTATATCTTGATTATTATCTACATGGGTTTGGGAGTAAAGATTATTGTAATAATTCTGAAAACATTGTTGAATTTTCTCCTCTTCGGTTTCTATTTGACCATTTAAAGGATTTCTTATTTTGTGTATAGTCCTCTCCGCTTGCTGTTTTCTGAGTTTATATGAAAGAAGTTTTAGTGATTTCCCCCCTACATCACTGTACTGCTGCTTGTTAAAAATAATTTTTTTCTGTACTTCAATCATGTTTAGATCATCTAGTTCTTTTTTAAGCTTTACCATGTCAGATTTAATGCTATCACTCATAGTCACGGAGTGTTGATGTTGTAGTTTTAACAATTTATCTTCCAGGTGTTTACGTTTTTGCATGTTTTCTTTTTTTAAATGGGAGGATATACTAATAATTTTCCCTCTAATCACTGCCTTCATTGCATCCCACAGTATTCCTGGTGACACCTCTCCATTATCATTTTGAGCCAAGTAATTCTCTATTTCTTTTTTTAAATTCTCTCTAATGTTTGGGTGATTTAAAATATTTGTGTTCATCCTCCATAATGTAGATCTATTGTTCCTATTCAAACAAACATCAGCATAAACTGGATTATGATCGGAAATTGTACATGGCCCAATTTCACAGGTTTTAATTTTAAACAAATCGTTCTTGAACATAAGAATATAATCTAACCTAGAATATAAGTTATGTGGGTACGAGAAGTGGGTGTATTCTCTATTAGTTGGGTGGTGTTCTCGCCATACATCAACTAATCCTAAATCGTCCATAAGGTGTCTCATCCTTTTACCAATATTTCGTCCATCTCCTTTCCCACTCGAGGAATCAAATTTGGTATTTAATAAAATATTGAGGTCGCCCCCACATATTAAAGTGCCCTGACTCCTAGTTGTTGCAATTTCGAGAACCTGTCTATACAGGGACCAATCACTGCCAGGAGGAATGTATATGTTCAGGATGGTGGTCATGGTACCATCAATCCTGCCAGTAATCATTATGTAACGACCTTCTTCATCTTTGTATTCTGATATATGTTCATAGTTAAGAGTTCCAGATAACAAAATTGCCACTCCCCTTCGCCTCCCAGAACTGTGTGAAGAATAGAACACATGTTTAAAACCCATCCTATTCAATTTCACATGCTCGCTATCTGGTAGATGTGTTTCCTGCAATAAGACTATTTGGGCTTTGTCTCTCTTAAATTTAGATAAGACTTTCCACCTTTTTACAGGACTGTGTAAACCATTAATGTTATTTGACACCAATTTTATCAACCTGCTACTCATCTAAATTATATTTCTTGATAATATCACACAGATTATTGGGCTCCCCGCTCACTCTTGAAAACACTGAACATAGAACATATAAAAAAATCAACATTAAGAACAAACAAAACTCAAACTGAACTCTTGACTTCCAAGGTGGGGGTCTCAAATGAGGACCCTGCTTCACCTCCAAAGGGAATTTCCTCATCGGTTGATGAAAGGGGCCCTTGGAGGTTATAGACTCAGTGTGGAGAGCACTGAGAGAAACCTGACTAATTTACATAATTGTATATCATAAACCGAATGTATGTCTTAATTCTTAATATCAGAATAGATAAACCTTAATTTTCCTTGTGTGTGGGAGATGTCCTCTTGAAGGCTCTGAGTTTTTCTTTGTATCTGGCTGCGAGGTCCCCCTTCTTGTTTGCTGGCCCGCTCCGCGGTCCATCACGTACTCTGGTCCAGGTCAGCTGCTTCAGTTGTTCCAGGACCGTTTCTGGAGGCTTGGCGACCCGCACGGCGTAGCCTCTACTAGACATGTCCTCGGTAGCCTCCACCGCCGTGTTGTAGATCTTTGTATCATTCCCATATTTCACCCTCAGCCGGGCAGGAAAGAGGGTCTGGAAGGGGATTTGCTGCTCCTTCAGAATCTTGCGCACTTCTGCATATTCTCTACGTCTTTTCAGAATCAGAGGCGGGTAGTCGTGGTCCAAATTCACTTGCTTGCCGTTCCAGGTGAATCCTCTTTTCTGCCATGCCTTGCGAAGGAGAAGCTCTTTGGTTTTAAAACTAAGGAACTTTACAATAATAGATCGCGGGGGAGCGTCGCCTGGGGGCGGAGGGCCTATGGAGCGGTGAGCCCGTTCAATGTGAATGTCGACCTCGTCTCGGGACAGCGCCAAGCCCTCACGGAGCAACTTCTCCACAAAGTCACCCATCGTTGCCGAGTCCCGTTCTGCTGCCTCCGGTACGCCATAAATGCGCATGTTCTCTCTTCGTGTACGGCTTTCTAGGTCCACTAGTTTATCTTCCAGCTTTATCTGTAGCTTTATAATTTCAGTGACGGCGTCCTCCGAGGTTAAAATCCTCTCCTCCGCTTTTCCAATCCGATCCTCCACCTCATCTAGTCTGGCGTTCATCTTTCGAATTTCTTCTTTGATTTCCCCCATATACGTATTATTTTCCTGTCTGAAGTCTCTTATTTCTTGCAATACCGTCTCCCATTCAGCCATAATGTCACTGTTGGTTGGTTAGTTCAAGACAAAAAGTGTAGCTGTAGTTTTCCAAGCGGAGGTTCGAGATGTATAGCGGTTAGCATTAGCTGAGGTGCTAGCAATATTTTCTCGACTCCAAACTTCCGCCTACAAAGCATCGGTTTGGAAATATTTCACTCACCCCTGTTCTTTTTCACCTTAATAGGTATGTTTTCATCGTTTGAATGGGGTTGAGTTTTAAATTTCTTAGGTTCTCTCAGGAGCCCGTTCACAGCGCGGCCATCACGGTGATTTTCAAACCGGAAGTCCAAGATTTTTAATCTCCCAAGTTTAAATAGTAAGAGTTTTGAATATGTAGTGCCTTGCAAAAATGTTCACACCCCTTGGACTTTTCATGTTTTGGCACTTTTCACCTACAAACCTCAAAGTATATTATTGGAATTTTGTGAGACAGAGGAACAAAGAGTAGTGCATAACTGTAAAGATGACAAAAAATAAAAATGTTTTAGTTTTACAGATTTGAAACGTGTGGCCTGCATGTGTTCATTCAGTCTCAGATCTACACTTTGCACAACCTTCTTTTGATCCCTTCCATTGATCATAATGTGCAAGGATCACATCCCCAACTCCAACATCTCCCTGTCTGCATGGTTTTCTATCCATACAGTCAAACCGAGATATAAAGAAGAAAAGTAAATTACCGTATTTCCTGCACTATAAGGAACACCTTCAATGAATGGCTTATTTTAAAACTTTTTTCATACATATGGTGCACCGCAATACAAGGTGCATAGAATAGAGGCTAAGGTTAGGATTGCCGATTTGTTCCGTACTCTATTATTACACATCCACATTTGTAAAAAGGTGGTCCCTGAGTACTTTATATAGTAGCTGCCCCAGTCGTTGTTTCACTCACGGTGTTGGTGTTGTGAAATTGTGCCCAACTGCTTTCTGGGTAACACAGACCAACCGACACGCTGCCGCCGCAGCCTCTGTCTCTCTTCCCCTGCCCCCCGTCTTTAAATGTATAGGGGCTGGTTCCTTGGTAGTCCTAGTCGAAGCACCCTGGATGAATGTCTAAAGCCACTTTGTTGACATAAAGAATGTCAACAAAACAGTCCGACTCTGGTCGGCGAGGAGAGCCGTCCGCAACTGGGCCGGGGTGTGGCCAGACGATGGTCACCCTTCTCCGTTCGTGCACAGCATGTTCGTGGAGAATGTGGTACTAAATGACCTGCAGACGAACTGATTCTAGACGGTCGGTATGTATATATGTCAGTCAAACCTTATTAATAGATTACAAACCAGCGTTCTGACAACTATCCCAGCATGCACCGCGCACTTCTTCTACGGGCGAAAATGAAGTCAGCGGCTGCTTACCGTAGTTGCTAGACTTGTTGTGGCTCGATATTGGTCCATATATAAGGCGCACCAGATTATAAGCCGCACTGTCACCTTTTGAGGAGTTTTTTAGGTGCGCCTGATAGTGCGGAAATACAGTAATTGAACTAGCAGTGTTCAATTATGATGGATGACATCATAAAATCCATGATGTCATCCAGGTTGCTGCACTGTAAAATATCTCCTGTGCTGCCTGGAAATTGAGCTGTTGGCATGTCATGACATGCCATGAGACAGTTATACAAAAACAGTCTCCAGTCAGAGGCCTCTTCACATGTTGCAAGACTGACTGCTGTCAGAGAGCCTTCCTGCCCACAGCATCACTATTCCTAATGACTCTTTCTAGATTGTTGGAGGATATGAGTTGCAACAGCTTTATTTTCACTTTGGGATAAATAAAGTACTTTTGAACTAAATTGAATTGATATTTTTAATGATAATGCTTGTTAGGGCTGATAATCAGTGATGTTTTTAATGTCCTTGTGCTTTCTGGGTTATTCAGCATCACAGACCTACACTTAGTTGACTCATAGAGGGTTGATCAAACATAACTTTGTGCCCTAACTGGCTTTTTCAGCAGCTTTGATTTACAGTAGGTTGTAGGCTTTGTAAGGGCATTGCAATAAAAAAAAAAGAAAAAAACCCTGCAGCACTCATCCAGCCTTGTTCCGAGTGGCCAATTTTTAAAAATCATGGCCTCTTCTATAAAGCAGCAGAACAACTTGTTCTTGGAGCTTTGTCCAACACCAGTAGCTTGAACTGCATTGAAATATTATGATCTAAATTGTGAGCAAGGAAGCCAACTTTATTTAAAAAAAAGGTTTTATTAAGAAAAGGTTAAATGGGAAAATAGGACACAAGATGAGACTGAAAAAACATGGAGAAACAATTATAACGATTTTTCCGCCCAATGTAAACGTTTGGGGATAAATACAAACTGCTAGTTCTAGTTCTAAATTAAACAATTGAATAAATGTGTGACAAAGCTAAAGTGAAAGACCGTAGGGTCTAAAAACTGTTTTCTGATGTCACTGCCTGAAAAAAAGTCAAATCTTTTTGATGAGGTTTTCTCCTTAGATGTGTGGTGGGCACACTTCTAATAGCTAGTCTATTCTTTACCTAGCTTATACGTGTCTGGTGTGTCTCTTGGTCTTCATGATGGCATCTAATGTTCTTTAATAAAAATCTGAAGTCTTTGTAGAATAGGAGTATTTACATTTAGTTTAAAAGAGATAAAAGCAGACTCTACTTCAGGTAACTGCTGAACTGGGTCTCATTTAGGGGTGTCCGTGTAGAAGACAGGGAAACACTAATGCATGCCACACTCTTAAGATTTTATTTTTAAAACAATTTTCAAAACCATCTCTCACCATATTTTTTTTATCTACTGTAGTTTTGCTCCACTCTGTGTTGGTCTATCACATAAAATACCAATAAAATGCATTGAAGTTTGTGGTTGTGATGTGATAAAGAGGGGAAAAGTTCACTAGGTATGAATACTTTTACAAACCACTGTAGTGGAGCCATTTCCTATCTTCTCTCGGGGAAGTGAAAGGAACTGATGATGGCCACATAATATCTATTCGTAGAGGCCTCATAAATAAAGCGCTGCCCCGAGTGCAAACTATGTTTATTATAGCCTTGGAGTTACTTATGCAGATAAATGCAGCGCCATTCATCATCACTTCTATTCATAAATAGCCAATAACTCATCTCCCTCCATATGGAAGATTAGACCTTGGAGATGTGACTTAAGCGCAGGAAGTATTTGGTCCATGGAAAACATGAGTGATCGCACACAAAGCAGTCTCCCCTTTACTCATTATATCTTATTCTACATGTCATTTCCCTGCTTAGCCATCATCTGCGAGGCTCATAAAGAATCGTATGAAAAGCTTGCCTGTGGTTTGCTGACTGAGACCAGATGAGTTTTTTTTTTTTTTTTTTACTTAGCGTAATGTGCTGGTTTGCAGGGAGGAGGCCACAGAGGTGCAGGGACTGATGAGAAGGGATGATATATGTAGCGCCAGTGTCCCAGCTCTCCTCTGGCCTATTGTCATTAATCACGGCCATTAGGCTCCCCCTTCTACTGTTTCGTGTTGTCTGCGCCGAGCTTTTGCAGCCTCTCTTTTGTCCCACACCCATATAGGGAAAGGCTGTGCAGTTTCACTGGAGAATAGTACCAAGATTTACTCTCAGGAATTAAACTCTGTCTTGTTATATTGCAGCCGTTTCATTACTCAGCAGCAGCAGGGGCTTAGTTCTGAGCTGTAATGTTCAGGAGATTTCTTTTAGTGAGATTTAACTGTTTTATCTTAGAAATGAGTAGAAGTGTTTCGATCTAAGCACTCACATTATCTCCCTGTTACGGGGAGCTAATCAGCAGTCAGAGAGGCTCTCCTTCTCTCTCTACAGTGAAATCTTCACATCGTTAACCCCCCCCCAACCGTCCTCCATGTCATCAAACCCAAGAGCTCTGATATGATAATATGTGTGAACTGAAATGTGAAAGCAATTCATATCACTTTCCAAGGGCTTTGAATGTTTGATTTGCATAACTAGAGAAAATGATATTAGATGGGCATATTGATTTAATTTTATCCTGGAGCACTGTTAATTATGGTATCATAAAAGTGTCATCTCTTTATTATCGGGTTCTCAACAGGGGCCGGCGGCTGACGCTGCCGAAGTACTGAAATTGCTATGGTTAGGTTATCGTCGCGATATTGTTTGGCATAATTTATATTACAAGACTGCCTTCCGATATGGTGGGGGATAACTTTTGTTACTTTAAAGGGTTATCTGGATTTTATCTTCCTTTGTTCTTTGATGTTAAATGAAAGCAGTACCAACCTTTCAGTGGCGGATATGGGCTTCATTTTTTATTCTCTCCTTCTTCAATTCATACCCCCATTTCATATTTAGACATTACCATTTCATACTTCCATTTTCTACCCATAAACAAACAATTTTGTATATCTGTAGTTAAACCGTTGTATTTCAGGTTATTTTTCTTTATATTTTTATTATAATTATTTTAAATAACTGCAGATACTCATAATTGTCCTCAAAGAACACATACAATTCATTTAAATTCTCCATTGTTTTCTTAATATGTCATGTTAAGCTTGGTGTCTTAATGCAACATATTAGCTATCTTGGGCAGCTTATTTAAAATCTTTTTTGTGACAAACAGTAACAGTTGACTTATTGCTCCCACAACTGAAGAGGATCTATAACAAATATCACGCACTGTCTAACCTTTTATGGGGAAATAATATGGATTGTTGCTGTGACCAATGTCTGGTTCTAGTCCTCTTTGGTCCAGTCATGAGCTTTTCTGTTGCCCACTTTTTAAAGTTAAGAAAGCAACTAGTAACGATTTTAGCAACTTCTTTTAATCTTGCTAGAGACTTTTGTCAGTGAGGGTCTTCCCTAGATTACCCCCACATGATATGAAATGACTTAGATGCTGAAGCTAACATAGAGTGAGGAGGGTCTCCTGATGCCAGAAAAGAAGAGAAGGAGAAATCTTCTGATATTGTATTCTGTTTATTTTTATCACATCAGTAATATTGAACTACTACAGTCGGGCACACGGGTATGAAATGGTTTTGTTTACTGGTTGGAAATTGAAGTAGACTGGGATGAAATGACAATGTCTGGGTATCAAAGGGGAGGTATAAACAGGCGAACAGGCAAACTGACCCACAGCTGGCTGACGCTGCATAGTTGCAGCTACAGCTATGTAGGTGGTTGCTGAGAAGATGGGAGATGCATTTCCATTGTTTTAGTTTCCAGGTGAATTCAGGCCCTTACAAATTGATTCCCCGAGTGCAATTTATCTAAATGAGCAGTGATCATTATTCCAGATCTGGCCCATTCTTAATGCCGGAGCACTATTGAGCAGATATCTCTTTAAACACTGCAAATAGGTGGTCTGGGCTGAAGGAAAGCCAGAGTACATTCATTACTCCTCTCCCTTCCTTTTTGTCCCTGGGAACACAAAGCAGTGCATAATGTGCAATCTGATAAGTGTTCTCCTGCGTGTGCCAGGACACCCCCACACCCTTTTCATTGTCCCATACATCACCGGCCGGCTCAGCTGCGGTTTGCGAGAGGAGAACTCTGGGATTGGTGTGGCTGAAGTTGATGAATAGGCCTGCAAGGGTGAGAAACTCCAGGGCCAAGCTGTAGGTCCATCCCCATGGCATGTGATGCTGATTGGCTTTGTCCTGTGCGGCCGCTCCGTAGAGGCGGACATTAAGATTAAGTGATGCTGTCGCGTCGGGGAGCAGCGCACTGCATCATCCCGGGGAGGAGACAGCTGCGGTGGTTAATCCTTCATCACCAAGGGAATGCTGCCAGAGCAGAGATATACAGCCAAAGATAACCCTCCATAACTTCTGCTAAAGATCAGAAACTTTAAGTCTGCATCCGTCTGTCCTCGATTCTCTCTTAAAAACGAGGAAGGAGCTGCACGCCGAAGGAAAGCGAATGAATCAAATGACGTTAAGACGAGGCGACTGTTTACCGAGAGGTAATCCCTCTTTAACTAACATCAAGAAGAAAATCAGTCACTTACTTACCAGTCAGTAAGCACGGCTTCAGTGTGCTGAAGAAACAAGGGCAGACAAACAGAAACCCATTTACACAGCTTCTGCAATCACTCTCATGTCACTGCCTATACCAGAGGTGTACTTTATCACACATGCTGTTTTGTGGGAATTCCCAGCAGATTGGAAATCTAGTTTAAACAGACTACAAAAAAAGGGGGCCACACAAAGCAGAGCTGAAGCATTCCAGTATTTATGGGCCTGCACGTGGTGTCAGCATATTTTAGATTGCTGGGTTTGCATGTTTGTTGTCGTTCTGATTTAGCTGTCATGACGTGATGGATGAATATCATCATGTAAAAAGTTGAAACGAGAGGCTGAGAGCCGACAGAAAGCCCGCGTTTATTGTCCCGCACTGACCTGAAAACGCATTACAGCAGGATCATTTTCTTTCTACATAAATAAATGCACAGTTGATAGAATGTCTTGGTCAACTACGGTGCTGTAAAATGGATTTGCTCCGCTGCAGATTTGCGCTTCTTTTTGCTTTTGTTGTTACTAAAATATTTCAGATGATCAGAACTACTCGGTATCAAAGTTACACTTAGTTAATACAGGATGCATTTTTTAAATGAAAAGGAGCATCATTCCTGCTGTCAAACAGGCTGGTTGTATGAGAAATCACAAGTGCATAAAGATCAACTAAACATTCCCTCATTTATGATGGTCTTAATCTGCTTTTCTGCTTTAGGACCTGAACGACCTGACATAATTAATGGAACCATAAATTGTGAAATCGACATGCAGGTTATTTATGCTAGAAAATCATGTAGTGCAGCTGACATGAGCAATTCTGCAAAGAAGAGTGGACCTAAATTCCTACTTAGTAATGTAAAGAATCATTGTTATTGTTATTTATTAAATTTGACCTGTTATCAAAATTCACATTTTACACGTTTATACTTCCATTTGGGTTTCAACTGTTTCTAAAAACAATCCACTCACTTAAAAATGCATCCAGCCATTTTTGCCAATAAGTTAACATTTTTGGATTGATTAAGTCACAGTATGTTGTTACCTAGCAACCCCAACCGAGCCCAGTTCTTAACAACCTAGCAACTTAAGTGGTGCTTCAGCATGTTTGGTCAGCTAGTTTTATCTCTACATGTGCCATACAATGACTGCTGGAAAAGACAAGTGTTTTGTTGTTGACTTGCCATCCATAAACCACTTGCTATGTTCTTGTTGGTTGTGCAGGAGGCCCTACTTCTGCTTTTCAAAGTTGTGCAGTTGTATGATTGCAAAAGAAAACAAATTGGTTTACAAGCATATTTAGATAACATGTTTTTTATTGCTCTGATGTAGCTGTCATTAATATGATAGATTATTTTCATCATGTAAAAAATTAAAGGGAAAGGCAAGGAAATGTTTGAGTTTTTTCTCCGGGACTGACCTGAAAATGTATTGTAGTGGGATCATTTCCTTTCTGAGCATCTCACCCTTTCCACTGCTGCCCCAAAGCAGGTTTTGCTGTTTACATTTTCATACCATTTGTGCTTCCACTTTTGTGAATATGGTAATTTCCCTTGGAAAGCCTCAGAGATCCTGGGGGGATGATATATTTGGTATGGCAGAGGCATACCTACAGAGAGCACTTGTGACAGTGACATATTAGTTACAGTGTCTCTTGGAATCTGATAGCTTCAAATTTGCCACCTTGTTAAGTTTTGATTTATGTGATACCATTTCACTGAAGTAATTGGGCTGGCCTGTTGTAGAAAATAATCAGCTTTACCAGAGAACAAACGCCGGGCCATGCTAATGAGGCAGCCGGCCCGCTGAACTGATGCTGTCGTCTGACAGTTATTAATGATTGTTATGATGTCCAGACGAGTTGCGAATGGATGGAGTAAAGTGAAAAAAGTGACATAAAAAAAAAATCCAGCATATTGGAAAGTACTAATGAAGTAATATACTGCTAGGAAAACGATCATTTGCGTTGTCAAGGCAATGTGTAATTACCCAGCAGCCATGGTGAATGGCTGTTTTTGGCAGTCTGACTGTGGTGGGGAGTAAGTGCTGAACAACTTGGCAGGTAATGGATGGATCTTTGCTGGCAAGGGGCTAAAATGCACAAGGTGGTGACAGAGGTGTACAGATTGATGAATTAATTGGATCTTTCTTGGGACATAGTGGGAACCACTGTGGCATATGCTTGCCTTGTTACTTTAGAATGACTACTGACCCTGAAAGTGAAATTCTCTTGCAGGCAGTTGTGGCTATTTTTTATTTATTTTTTTATTGGACTGCACATATAGTACTTTGATGTAATCTAAAACAACTTTTCATAATTTCAACAAATATTTGTCCAAAACCTAATTGCAATAGGCTGTTTTTTTACTCATCACTTTGTCTAACAGTGACTTGAAAGCAACACAATGAATGAATAAAAGAGTTTGCAATGAGATTTTATGCTTTAAAGCCCCAACAGAAAAGAGAAATTATAAGATTTTGATTAAGATCCATCCATCCATCTGTCACCGTAGAAAAGTTGTTTTCAGATACTACAAATATTTGAAATGTGGGCTCTACAACATAATTATTAGAAGTGTTGATTAGGATAAACGAACAGTGGTTTGTGATAGTTAATTATATAATGTGCCTTTATTATATAATGCGGCACGTTGTACATTATCATTTCAAAAAATGCTGCCTCTGCATTTTGTAATAATAAAAGCGAAAGGTAATAATTTTAATACATAATGTAGCAGACAGCATTTCAAAATGCATTCAAATTAATTATTACATAATATAGTTTTAATTATGTTTTTTACATTTTGAAGCCCAAATGTATTATTGTATTGTGGTCTTATCACATAATGCGACATGGCATCAGTCGAGTATCAAGTGAAGATGAATTGACTTGGAACTCTTTCGGCATTTGAACAACTTGCTGAACAAAACTATCATGTTAAAGACATCACAAGAAGTTCGGACCTGATAGTTGTGAAAGCTAATAATATCTTTTTGCTTTTTGGCATTTGAGCAATCCAGATTCTCAAAATCTACCGCCTCTTTCTTGGTTTTAGCTGGATTCAAACCAGACCTGTGTATTGTGGATCAAAGAGTTTCATAAATGACATCACCTTCCTCTGACTGCTTAAACACTTTTGTCCACCTGCAGCTGTTTGCTGGGATCGGCACATAGTTGACATTTAATCAGAGCCCTGCAACACCCCTTTGTCAAACCTCTGAAATGCTCTTACTTTGCACGGACTCCTGTTGAGCGAGAATCAAAGTTCTCACAGCTGCTCACTGTCACTGTGGTCTTACCTCAGCAAGTGCCCACTAGCTGCGACCTAACCTCCCCTCCTTCCACTCGATCCTCCCCCCACACCAACACAGACACATATAAACACACACACACACACGCAGACGTGCAAACACACACTCATCTCCTATCAAGTTGGTGCATTAGGCCAGACTGCCGCCTGCATCAATGGGCCTCCTCGGCCCACAGAGAGTCCCAGGCCCATCAGCACAAATTAAACTGGAGGCTTTAGTAAAGGCGCTGCTTTGGGTGCCACTGAGCATTACACTGACACAAATGCTGAGGATCTTTGTCAGCTATTATTTCAATACATGAGTGTGTGCTGCCTTGTCTGCCTGGGTTTCTTTGAAGCTCACATTTCCTCATCCTGCTGCTTTGAAGTGATAGGACAATGTTTTGGATATTTGCAGGTTAATTATCCTGAACGTCTCATTATTATTTATTAAGAGCTAATAAATGTTTTGTCCCTCAGGACTTTTGTCCTATGCAGGTTTGATGTTGTGTAAGTCCCTTTAAAAAAATTAAATCAAATATGCGCTTAAAAATATCACAATGTAAGGATTTTATATAAGTCGATATTGATAATTATTGATTAGGTTTTCTGTTATAAATATCTGAAATGCTAGCAAACTTGTGGTGTGAACTTTCCTGATTCCTTTTGAGGTGTTGTACTCATTTTCTCTGTTCATGCTGTTGTTTTTTATTTTTATGAGGCATGTTGGCTAAACCTGAAACTGCTGCTGTCCAAGTTACTCAACAGGTGGTTGCTAGGTGCTCATCAGGTTGTTGCTAGGTAACCAAAGAGTGAATGAGTTGATGCCACCCATCTAGCTGTTGAGCAATTAAAGCCTACATCCCTCAGAGTTCTGGATCAATGAATCAAAGTTTAGTGAAATTATGGAAAATTCTATCAAACAGTTTTTACTGATATTGATCATGTGTCTATCACAATATATATTGCTGAGATTTATTGCCGAGCTCTAGGTGTATGCATGTTTAAGTTTCTGTAAATTCAGTGGGATTTGGGTTTCCTTCCAAAAATCAGGATATTTTTTCCAGATTTGATGTAACTTTCAATGGTCCACAATGGTCATTTTAGTCAAAGACTTACATTTTTGTGTCATCAGACCAAAGGGCATGTGTTCAATTATGAAAGGCTTTTGTCTCTGAATTAATTTCCAAACTGTGATCTGGCTTTCTATCTTGCATTTAAAGCAATGGCTTCTTCTTCTCTGCTCCTTCTTCCTTTTCAGCTCATGTTGGTAATAGACTCATGTCACTCTGGGTATTGAGACATTTTTACCCACAGCATTTTCACTCAGTCTTCTGAGGTTCATGTTAACATTTAACGCCAATCACACACTGATTGACAACACGCCAGGCTTGCAAACTTCTTCCGGGCACAGTTGGCAGATAAGTTGCATTGTTTTGCACAATGGGCTTGTGTACACCCCCTTCTAATACTACTCTGGGTTACAGCCAATATGGCTCATATCAAATTTCACCACTGATCATTACATTACTGGTTGCCACAGGCCTCAACTTGCTGTTCCTTCTCTGTTTTTGTTCTTTGTTTGATCCCAGAAAGTGGCGTACGTGTTTCAGAACATGTATTACATCAACTGGCTCCATCATTTGCCAGTAGTTAAGGCAACTGTCTTACTGCTGACTCTTGAAAACTAGTGTAGTTTGAGAAGCACAGGCTTAAAGTGGATCTTAGAGAGACAACAGAGCTGATCTGCTTTGCTTGTTGGATCATGTCACATCTTTCTCAATGCTCTCCATGGAAGCTGGATTCATTCCCTTTCTCTGCTGTCTGTCTGGGCAGACTGAGAGGAAAATGGGCAAGATAACAAACTAAATGGAAGACATTTCCCCTCTCAACCGTGACTGTAATCACGGCTTGTTATTAGTCTCCAAGATGAAGCTATTATACTATACTCATGATATCCACAGCTCTTGTCTTGGGAAAAATAAATTTAAGGAGTAATTAAATGCAATCAGTTTTCCATCTTTGAAGTAATTGGAGCTATTTTATTATTTTTAGATGGAAAGCTGAGCTTCAATGAGGTGTAAAGGTTTTTATACTCACACATCTCATCATACATCACAAGCTATTACTGTTTTTCACCAAATTTAACATTAAACTTTTTCAAGAATGCACTTTAAGCATCTGGGAAACTAATGTATGATATTAATAATATGCATCCCATCCGGCTGCATCTTGTTTACAGAGCACAGTGGCAGCTCGGGGTTATTAATCATGTTTTTCTTAATTACCCTGAATAGCGGCTCTATCCCCAACTCTGTGTTTGACCTTTTTTCTGGATCCTTTCAAGCCATTAATCATGCAAAGATCAACGACAGCCCCAAAAAATAGATTGCACTGCATTGCCACAGCAACTTATGGGGGTCACGGGATCTACTTATACAGGAACTTGTATATGATTATCTACAGCTGATTTTACTTGCGTTTTGAATTAGTTATATTGTGGTTGGAAGAAATTCTTATTGCTCAGCACAGTTAAAATACTACTGTTCATTCTGTCCCAATTTTTGATGAAATGACCACAACAGATGGTTTTGAAAGACAAGAATGCCTTTTTCCAAGTAATATTCTTGGTTTCTCGCCACACAGCCTGGTGCAGACTTACTCTTAATGTTAGTCTGACAGATAACTGAACGTCTGTGTGTGGCCTATCTGTTGAGAAGAGACAGCTAAGATATGTGGGCTTCCATGTCCTTGCCGAAAATTTGATACAATTTGCTGAGAAGTCTTCATTTATTACTGCCAACCCGACAAGTGAGTTGTTGCCATTTTCTATCACATCAATGCAATTGCATGTAAGGTAAGGGGCAAAGGTACTCCTACCCTTTTAACTGTTTTACATTTTTACACCCACAGATCTAACCTATGCCATTGCTGCTCCATGCATCCCCACAACATGATGCAGCCACCACCTTGTTTAACAGTGATGAGAGTGAATTCAGGCTGATGTTGTATAAAGGTTTTGGGTTGTAGACCAAAAGGTGTTGCTTCCACATGTTTACTGTGTCTCTTGTGTGACTTGTGGATAACTTGAAATGGAGTATCTGATGGCTGTTTCCTTGCAGCTCTCACATAAAGCCAGATGTGAGGATTTCAAGAGAAACAAATTCCTCCTCCTGAGCAGTGAGTCTCTGCAGCTCCTCCAGAGTTACCTGTTTAGCTGCCCCTTTCATTAAACCTCATCCAGCATAGGTGGATGAGTTGGTTAGGAGAGGGCAATGTAGCGTTAAGATTTGATGATGGCTTGAAATGTATGGAATAAAGATAAAAGTGACAAAAAATAGAAGATATTTTTGACGGTATATATGTCACAAAATAAAACTTACCAAATACCAAATGGGCAATTTCTGACACCAGTTACATTAAAGAGTACAACTGCACTGCTAAAGAGCCCAGAGCGACCACACTTTGTTACATTTTCAAATATATATATATATTTTTATTGATGCTCTCATAGATCCAACGGTGAAATTAACAACTCTAACCACCAAAGAATGATTTCTCATACCTGGTCTTGGTAAATTGGAACCTGTTAATATACACACAAGATGACTTTATTTATAAAATAAGTGTCTTATGAAGGGAGTTAAAGCCACTCGAAATTTGGGATATCAAATTAAAAGAAGATTTCAGATTAAAAAAAAAAGTTTTTTCCCATCCTCTTCAACATGATAAAAGGAGTGGCCAAGTCTAGCTGATGTCCTGTCATTTTTTAGATGTATTCCTGGTTCAACACTCCTGAATCAAATGACTGGTTCCATTTGAAGCCTCGCAGAACTTCAATATATAATAAAGAGGTAATTCAGTTAGGTTGGAGGAGGTACACAACTAAAAAGTGCAAGACTATGCCTCAAGTATAGTTGGCTGCTCCTATAGATGGTGCATAAAAGTCTGATAAAATATGTTGAAATTTATCGTTGTAAAACGTGTGCCTAAAAAACGCATATCAAAGTACAAATAACACCAGTTTATTGCTTCAAAAAGCTACATTGCTGGGGAAAAATTCATTCGGCCTCATGTAGAGTTAATCTGAAAATATTTGAAGTAAAAGTCTGGTTGTTTATCATTTAGGTCAGCTGTGCTGTGTATAAAATTTGTGTTGCTGAGCTGTTTTATACACAACTCCTTTTCTTTTTTCTTTTTACCTCTTCCCACCAGAAGTCAGTTAAACAGATGAACTATTGCGGGACAAAGATTAAACAGTAACTGGGGTTGCCTCAGCTTTACATGAATAGGCCTTGACAGACATTTTATCAGTAAACCAATTAACATGATTTATGGTGGTGCTGCTGTTTTGGGGGGGAGCCAGGAGACTTGTCCATAAATACAAAGGACTAGCTGAGCAGCTCCTTTCCAAAGTGAGATGTTATCAGATTCATCTCAAATCCGCTTTGCTGGCATGGAGTCAGCATGCATTTGTAAATGCAGCCACTGTGCATGTCGGACCACCCCCTTTTTCAGAAGGTCAGTAGTTGAAAATCCCGCCTGAGGAGTTGAAGAGAAGGGCGTGAACTCCCGACCCCTTTAATGTAACCGGCTCTTATCAGGGCTCTCCCACCTAAGTCTGTGTGCTTTGTTCATCCCGTGACATGGAAAATAACTGCAAATCCCAGAATTATGGTAAATTACCAGTACAGTCAGATGATTTAGAGGCTCATAATCCTTTGAGGAATCATTGGCGTGAATTTAGGCTGACAGCAGCTGACTCGTATCTGTCAAGCTTTGGGCCTGACATGTGGTTTACCTCTTGGCATATATTCACTCCCACACAGTGTGGAATTTGAGCCCTTCCCGTGAGCTCAGGTACCAAGTTTGCTTTGGGAAGATTTACAGTCTCCCAAAAACATGTTAATTAGGCTCTGTCTTCTTCTGCACAAGGTGCTGTTTTAACTTTCTCAGTCAGAGGTCGTCAGGTCTCTGACATACATATATTGCAGACATTTTTGCAATAAATTCAAGCTGACAGGTGGATTTTGTCTCAACCTCTGCTTATAGGCTTGGATTCAGAAAAGAAGTTGTATTGGATTTTGTGTTTGGAATAAAAAAAATCTACAAAATATGTTTATTTTTTAAGAGGATAAAATTATATTCATGTAGGAATGAAAGTTTATTTTAAAATACAAAAGCATGTAAACTGCAGGGAAGAATTAGGAGTTGGAGTACAAGTAAAACCAATTTTACTTAGCTCCTCTACACTGCAAACATGCCCATTTATGTCTTTTTTAAAAAACATTTTACTGGCTATTATGGGTAGCTCTCTTACCATTTCCAGATGATGGACCGAACAGTGATCTGTGAGATGTTCGACGTTTTAGATACTGCTTTATAACTTGACCCTGCTTTAAAGTTCTCCACAACTTTACCACCATGTTTGTTTCTTTGTGCTGCTGTTTGTTCTCAAACAAACCTCTGAGGCCTTCACAGAAGACAGAAGTTTACAGTAGAAACCAGATATTTACAGTGCAAAAAGACTTGAAAAATGTTTCTCCTTTTCAGACATGCACTAAACATTTCCTGTTTTAGAGCTTTAGGATTACCAAAAATGATGTCTCTTTGGGAAAAATGTACAAGTTTAGGTAATCTACAATGATTAAGCTTCAAATTCTGAGACCCCAGGAGTTGTGGTAAACGTCCGATGGGTTAATTCACAACATTTGGAGTAAGTGTTGGCACACCTGTGGATTTATTTAAAGCAAAACTTCAGACACACTGCTTCCTTGTCTGACATAATAACAAATAAGCAAGAATAGCAGGAAAGGAAAGAGAATTGTCTGGTTTACGCTTCCATAGAAAATCCAGATGCTTGAAGGTGCAACATTCATCTGTTTATGCACTCATATGTATAAACATTATGGAAAGGACAGGAAATAATTTGCTTTAAAGAATTTCTATAGAATGGTTAGTAGTGCTTTGTACATTAAACACTTCTCCATATTGAGTATACAGAGCAGAAGCAGCAGATTAGCAGACTCTCTAACTGAATGTTAGAGATTTTTAGGGAACACTGAAAGCCATTAAAACAGCAAAATGCTGGTTTTTCGTATTTCTTGAATCTTTTCACATTTTGTCTCATTAGAACCCCAAAATCACCTCAACTTTATTGGGATTTTATGTGACAAAACCCCCCACAAAGACAGACATAATTGTGAACAGATAAGTGGCTTTCCAAATGTTTCACAAGTATAAATGTGAAAAGTGTGGTTTATATATTTATTGATCTATCTATTCAACATATTACTAGTAGAGTTGGTATGAAAAATTATGACTTTGTTCAAACATTTTGGGTATCCTGGCCAAGTATTGTCAAACTTTAGCTATTGCTCTTTATAGAAACAGTGTAACTAAGTTTCTAGGCCGTCTTGCTGCAACAAACATTTTGAGTTCAGTAAAATATTTTTGACAAGTGATAAAGAGAACAACTTTTTATAGAAGTTTTCTTTCACACACAATTAACTGCAACAAGTCATGTTAAAAATGAGGTCAAAAAAGATGGCAGCACTTGAACTAATAATGTTTTCATTGTCAGCAGGAGTAAGACATAAATTTGTTGAAGACTATCTCTATATATTGAGCCAGATATTTAGATGATGCTATGTCTTCTTTAGGTGATGCATTGTGAAAATATTGTAATAGCTTTCCTGACCTAGCAACTTATCTTAACATAAAATACTGTCAACTGTCAAGAAAAACGCAAACGGTGGGGTCTAGAACATGATTGTTACAAAACCAGTGCAATACCGATGAAATGAAGTAACACTCTACTCCATTTTAAAGCTGCTGAGTTTTTGTTCATGGCGCTGAACTTTTGTTTCATTCTTTACCAATCCTAAATCAAACATATTAAGGTGTAGGCATGAGCAGCTGTGTAAGTACGTCTCAGTGTGTGTCCGTAATAGCTACATTTCATGGTGACAGTCAGTGTTGTGAGACAGCAATAACGAGCTCTTTATTTTCTCCTGGAGATGAGTGTGATCGGGCACTCGTGATTAATCACTGCGGAGTGATCATATGATTAATGTTTATGCAGTCTCTAAAGGAGCTACAGGACTTTCTCACACCCCCCGGCATGTTTACAATTTTACACCTACTATAAGGCAAGATGGAGAGCACCATTTACAGTTCACTAACCTTTATGACTGCACACTCTCGTGTGCATTTTATTTTATTTTCAACGGCTCAAGTTGTCTGCAAATGTCAAAATAAAACTGACCCAAAAAGCGTTCGGGGCTCGTCTTTTGAAACAACAGCGGTCTTTGATTTAGGGAGGGCGTCTCGCTCTCGTTCCGGTTTTTATGAGAGCTTTTAATTTTTATTGAAGGACGGCGCAAAGTAAATGGTTCCTCATCTAAGCATGATTAAATGGTCTTATATAATTTACAGAAACATGAGGGCAGGAAGGACAAAGGCCTGAAATGAGCTTTATAGCCTGTGTCCTCTAAATAATGTCACAGGAGGAGGAGGAAGAGGCGAAGAGCGAGACGTGCCATGATGAGGATGTGTTTCTCTGCAGACACATGTAAATCAATTTGTATTGATCCAAACAACACAGCCAGCAGCATGGCACATTCATCGATTAAACAATTATATAAATGCTGAATCTATCCAAATAGAAAATTATATTTGATGCAGCTAAATCCAGACAGTTTTACATCTTCAGTGTTTAAGCAGTATCTTAATGTTCCACATGTCTATGCATGGGAAATATATTTATGAAGTGGGTAGTAGCAAGGAATGCTTACCTAACTTTAAGGCGCTTTTAATTTGGATCTTTCTATATTTTCTGCCCAGACAAAAAATCGTTTTAGGAAACAATCCAGTAAGATAATTTTTTATTCAAAGTACCACATTATATCAGTAGTTGGATTGTGAGCCCATCTTTATAATCCAGTGAATTAGAACAGACTCGCAGCATGACTTTTCAAAAATCCTGCACACATTTTCTGCTCCTTACACTAAAATTCTTCTATTACCAAGATACTGAAGTCAGCATATATTTCTTTAAAGTTTAGATCAGGCTTAAAAAATACAACCAGACCTGACCTGAACCCATGGACATTATTGTGCCCAAGCCCGACTGATTAACTCTACCAATTAACCAAACAGAGCTGGCATATTATTTTAAACTGCTACCAGTTTAAAATACTTCCAGAACTCTGATTTTACAGATTTAGTAGTTTAATTTCCATCCTCCAGCTCCTCTGCTCTACCACTATGTAGAAAGTAAAATAAACTTGACATTTAAGATGGGGGTAGAGCTAATGTAGCAGTGGGACTGAGCTGCTCTAGGATCTATACAACATGTTGTAATTGATGAGACCATGAATGTGGCTGTCTTGTTGGAAAGCTGATGGAGAATATCTGGCTGTTTGAATATGACCTTAAGCTAAGTGTTCTTAGGTTAAGCAGCAAGGTACTAATCCAAAGCAAATGAACACTAATCCAAATCAAACTGCATCTGAATGGTTTAACAAAAAAAAAAAAACAGTGAAGGAAGGTTTTGAAGGAACCGAGTCTGGACTTGAAGTAGATTCAGATTCTTTGGCAAGACTCGCTCAATAAAATCTTCCAGTATGGTCGTTTCAAAGCAATTCTTTAAAGAACACTGGGCAAGTATTTCTCAACATCGATGTCAGAGACTGATGGACAGTTGATGGAAGTGCTTGATGGCAGTTTTTGCTGCTAAGAATGGCACCACCAGTTATTAGGCTTAGGAGGCAATTTATTTTTTCACATAAGGCTAAGCTGGTTTGGATGGCTTTTTTTCTGTGCTAAATTAAATCATCCTTTGAAAATCCTTGAGAAAATCCTTGAGTAAACCCTTGAGTTAAAAAATAGTGCTGCTCATGGTGACAACATGTTGCAGTAGCTCTGTTACATTAGTTCTGATTTGATCTGTTTGCTGACTTTGGTTCTTAGATTTTTTTTTAGGTTTGAGAACATTACATGTTTGGCCAATTATTCCCTCTGGTTTCACTGTGCAGCTGGAAGGATTTTTGCTCTCACTTTTTTTTCAGACTGTTATGATGCATAACCATTGCCAACAAGGTTTAGTTGTTTTATACTAGAAACAGCAGATTAGCATCTAAAAAGCTCAAATAATACCTGAACTACACGTTCAATTAATATCCAGTCATGTTCACCTTCAGTTGTGTGTTACGTCATATTAACCCTATAGATGCATGTGCAATCACATGTATTTGTTGTTAATTTTAGCTGTTTTTTTGCTCTTGTTTTGAACGTGTCAATCAGAACTGCAGAGGCCCAGTAAACTATATCTTCCTGTTTCCTCCCTTTGGTGTTTTCACTCAGGCAAAGGAGTGATGAGCAAACGCTTTCAGACTCAATCCTTGAGCAAAGGGCTGTGCTGACAGAGATTATTATTTATTTGTCATGGTGGATGTAATAAGCTGTAGATACAGGATGGAGGGCCTGTGATTTATTGCTCTGTCGACTGCCACTAGCAGGACGTGCGCTCTAGCGTGCAGGATGAATACCGCACTGTCAGTTCTGTCCATCCGTCACCATCGCCTCTCTGCGCCCCAGCCTCTCTCTCAGATCCTCCCATTTCATGCCACAACTCGTAAACAATCATTCAGTATTTTGATATATTTTCCACGTTCTTGTTTTTCATTAACTTTGGCACAATATCTTAGGTTGTTCCAAAAGGTTTGATTTCGTCATATAGCAAATTAAATCTTGATCTATTCATTATTTAGACTGGTATATTTAGTGGCTGAATTAATTGTTTCCACCCAAAAATCCTGCTGAAAAGAAAGTTTATTTGTGCAGCACCATTCATACACAAAGTAACCCAAATTGATTTACAGAAAAAAATAAAGGAACTTTGATAAAGAAAATTATATTATGATCTTTTATTTTACAAACAGGGAGCCTGGGTGGTAATTTAAGGACTATTGTAATATAATACATGCCCGTGGTGTTAGATAGGATTCTCAAAGTAGCATTTTGCATATATATATATATATATATATATATATATATATATATATTTTTTTTTTTGCTCTGTCCCCACTGCTGTTCTGCATAGGCCTGAACCCCCTCAGCCAAATCATCAACAAGACTGGCTACGGATACCGACTGAAGAATGGGGCCACAATCAGTCACCTCCTCTACATGGATGACATCAAGCTGTACGCTAAGAGTGAGCGAGACATCGACTCACTGATCCACACCACCAGGATATACAGCACTGACATTGGGATGTCATTCGGACTAGAAAAGTGTGGTCGGATGGTTACAAAGAGAGGGAAGGTTGTCCGCACAGAAGGGGTCTCACTCCCAGAAGGAACAATAGCAGACATAGAGCACAGTTACAAGTACCTGGGAATACCACAAACAAATGGCAACCTGGATGAGGTCACAAGGAAGGGAGCCACAGCCAAATACCTCCAACGAATAAGGCAAATCCTGAGAAGCCAGCTCAATGGCAAGAACAAGATCCGTGCAATAAACAGCTATGCATTACCAGTAATCAGATACCCTGCCGGAATAATCAGCTGGCCAATGGAAGAGATAAAGGCCACGGATGTTAAGACTCGGAAGTTACTAACCATGCATGGAGGGTTCCACCCCAAATCCAGCACCCTGAGACTGTACACAAACCGTAAGGAAGGAGGCAGAGGACTAGTGAGTGTGAGAGCCACTGTCCAGGATGAAACATCCAAGATCCATAAATACATCAAGGACAAAGCCTCAACGGATGATATGCTCAGCGAATGTCTCAGGCAATGGGGAACAGAGGATGAGGGGCTAGAGGTTCCATCATGGGAGAACAAGCCCCTACATGGAATGTACCACCGACAAATAACTGAAGTGGCTGATATCAGGAAATCCTACCAATGGCTGGACAAAGCTGGACTCAAGGACAGCACAGAGGCTCTCATCCTGGCTGCACAGGAACAGGCCCTAAACACCAGAGCAATAGAGGCTCAGATCTACCACACCAGACAAGACCCAAGGTGTAGGTTGTGCAAGGAGGCCCCTGAGACAGTCCAGCACATAACAGCAGGGTGCAAGATGCTGGCAGGGAAAGCGTACATGGAACGACATAACCAGGTGGCGGGCATAGTGTACAGGAACATCTGTGCAGAATATGGACTGGAAGCCCCGAGATCGAAGTGGGAAACACCCCCAAAGGTGGTGGAGAATGACCGAGCTAAGATCCTGTGGGACTTCCAGATCCAGACAGACAAGATGGTAATGGCGAACCAACCGGACATTGTGGTGGTGGATAAAGAACAGAGGAAAGCCGTTGTGGTGGATGTAGCTATACCAAGTGACTACAACATCAGGAAAAAGGAGCATGAGAAACTGGAGAAATACCAGGGCCTCAGGGAGGAACTGGAAAAGAACTGGAAGGTGAAGACCACAGTGGTGCCTGTGGTCATTGGGGCCCTCGGGGCAGTCACCCCCAAACTGGAGCAGTGGCTAAAACAGATCCCAGGAACAACATCAGACATCTCAGTCCAGAAATGTGCAGTACTAGGCACAGCCAAGATACTGCGCAGAACCCTCAAGCTCCCAGGCCTCTGGTAGAGGACCCGAGTTCAGAGGATGAAAAGAGACCACCCGCAGAGGGTGAGAAGGGAATTTTTAATTTTTTTTTTTTTGCATCTGTATTACATCCCCAAGGCAGCCGCTGCATGTAACAGTCTGTAAAGATACCATTATCATAAGCTAACCCATGAAATGTCAGATGCGCTAGGTTTTCTGTGTTCTAATTTCATATAAACATTTTATTTTGTCAGGAATTTTAATATTTTATCAGGTTGATCAAGATCTTTACGTAGACGTTTAAATTTAGGTGTCCATCTCAGCATACTGCATAATGTAAGGTAGAAGGAGTGTATAGATACTGATTTAAAGTGGCCAGAGAATGGAGCCTTGAGGAACCTCGTACATGGATGGTAGCTCTGATTTGACAGTTAAACATGTCACAGAGCAGTCCCAGTCTGCCAGGAGATATTTGAACCAATCTAGGACCAGAAAAATCAACCACAAACATTTCTAGTCGATGAATCTGTATTTTATGATCAGCTGTGTTAAACGCAGATGTTGAATCCCACAATACTAGGGCGGATGTTTTTGATGCAGTTGTGTGACATAAGTGTTTTTGCCAGTGCAGTCTTCATGTAGTGGTCAAAAACCTTTTTGGTGATTTTTGTCAAATATGTTAATGTAGCTATTCGTAGTTCATTACTACTATTTGGGGCTTGTGGAAAATGACTTGAGTAATGAGAAAAATTACTGTCATTTTTAAGATTTTTTGGGAATTTTATCATCCTGTTCACTTTATCGCATGGTAGTAGCAGAATCATGCTGAGGGCAAGTCTTTCTTCAGCAGCCTTGAAAGCTGGAAAGAGGTGATAGGAAGATGCCTGGAGCTAATACAATACAAAGGCTCACTTTTTAACCTCCATTCCAGTTTGGCTAAATAGCTAAAACAACAATTAAAAGGTTTTTAATTAGAAATGCCCAGGCTCTTCTGGCACCGACCACTGTGTGGACTTCCATATACCAATGGTCAGATTCTTTCGCTGCTCTTAATGTTATTGAGACATAAGTCAAAGAGCAGTTGACTCTACTCCGTCTCCGTGGGTCATGTAATCTTGTTAAAAGCCTTCATGGTTTTAGGATTATGTTATTGAAATGTCACTTAATTGGATAAACATTTTTCATGCCGTAAACACCCAGCACAGAGCTCTGTTTAGTCACCGTGGATATTGTTTACACGGCAGGGGGGATTTGTGTAAGTGGAACTGACTCTGTAAACAGCGGCTCCCACTAGAGGCTCTTTGCGAACAGCGAGCTGAGAGAGGCGTCAGGGAAAACACTTACCCCACATATCAGAGCTGCGGACATGTGCCTGGCGAGAGAGAGCGAGCATGTCGGTGACAGGGCTTAATTAATATGAGGAATTGCCTTTGTGTCCGGGTAAATGACTTGAGCAGGAGCTGCTTTGTTGTTTAAGCCCACTCAGCTGAGTGCTTGGTAGAGGAATTTTGTTTTTCCTATTTGGTATGTGTGTTTGTGTGCGTGCGTGTGCGGAATAAGCCGCAACCTGCCAATATCATTACGGCTCATCACGGAAAACAACGGACTGGATGGAACAGTTAAATTCTCATTCCCCTGATCCCACTTCATCCCTTCTTCTCCCTGCACAAACATCCAACCTCCTCCTTTTCTCATCTGGCCCTCTGTCATTTGCTACAACTCACAAAATCCATTTTGTACGAGTCATTCGTCTGTCCATCCGTCCATCTACGCATCCATATGTTACCAGCAGCACATTTCCTTCCTCTTCTCCTCAAACCCTGTTGTGTCATTTGCTGCAGCTCACCTTCATATCTGTCTCATTTGAGGGTTCTTTTTTTTCCCACAGCAAATTGTTATTTATGAACTTTTGTTTGTTCTCTGGCATCATTACTGACAACGCGGCTAATAGCAATCATTTGTTATTCTGCGCCCGTGCTGATACTTGGGATGGGGGCAGTGAAGTGAGAATACTCATTTGGAGGTTGAGGAAAGTCTTGACAGGACCCATTTATAACAAGATCATTCTGGAAAGTCCAGCCTATTAATAACCCTCCATTGCAGTCTAATTAGTGCTACTCTGATGTAAACGAGCATGAATCATAGCGCCTGTGAATTTGAATTGTAAAGATCTTTGTTGGTGTCATCTATTTTTTTAAATAACTCAGCTGAAGAAGCCAATATTATGGATTACATTTAACACGCTGTGTTTTAGTGGCAGTGTTATTTTCTGTAGATAATTGTTCTGTCTCGAGGTTTCAGGTGGTTGTTTTGCCTTTATGCTGTAGGGTCATTAGGAGCTGCACATCATACATGATAAAACTTACAGATATGCTTTTTGAAAGCTTACTGTCTGGATCCAGTTTGGATTTTTATTTAGAATTGGAAATGAATTTTTATTCTGTCAAATCTTCTCTTGGTTTATTAGCAAACAACACAGAAAATAATGGACCACAGCCTACTAGCAGTTGGGTATTTACCTATTTGCATATTTTCCCCCAGATTATTTGCAGAAGTTTACTTCTTTGCTGAATGTTTTCTAAAATAGCAAAAAAAAAAAAATGCAACTCGGGAAGATGAGATACCACGTACAGTGCTACTTGACATTGACCAGCTTTTGCAAGGCAGCCTATAAAGGGTTGAAATTCATTTTTCTCTGCGCTGATAGACCATTTCTCTTGGAGTGGAGAAAAGTTGCATTTCTTCTATGTATTTTGACTTCCCAGGCAGCATTTTCTTTTGAATATTTTAGACAAAATCACAGAAAAGATAAGTTTTCACATGCCTCAGAAAAATCTGCAAATAAGTGAATTCATGAGTACTGAGCAATGAGCCAATATTTTAGCCGAAAAATTAATATATGGGCACTAATACAAAAGATTATACTTTTTTTCCTAATTACTTGATTTAATAAACTAATTTTCCCCAAATCACACCTTAAGAACAATGAAGTCTTCATTTCTCGTGTCTCTCTTGCTTTCCTTCCTTTCTCTCCTGCTCCAAAGTACAGTTGACTTGCGGCTTATCAAGCCTTAATTAGTGATACATTTTCTAGCTGTGATGTCTATTGATGTATTTGAGAAGAAAAGACAAATTGAGCTGTTGCCTGACCTGAGAGCCAATCCTGCATAAAACTGCTCCCCCTCTTTACCTTCCTGTCTCTCTCAATCTCACCTCATTCTCCCCCACCCCTTCCAGCCGAGGCCTGGAGTGGTTTGAAGAAATGAGGTGCAGCATTAGTGTTTTTTTTTTTTTTTTTTGCTTGCCTGTGCAATAGAAAACACTACACGTCAGGGGCTCCGTCAGCACATCGGGTGGATGCAGATGGGAGGTGAAAAAGCTCCCCAGTGGCAGTCGGGGCCGTGCTCGGATGTGATTGCGGCAGCCGGGATGAAGTCAGCGCTGACAAAGTGCGCCCCGTTGATGGATGGACAAAGCCGGGAACTGGATGTGAGAATGGATGGGGCCAGAGTGGAAACTTAACACAGACAAACAAAATGAAAGACAGAGAGGAATTACCTGCTAAAGCATTCCGGCAACACAAATCCCAGAGCAATTTACCTACTGCTAACTGAGCACAGGAGGGCTGTTTGCATCACTTCAAGAGCACCTGACAGCAGGAATGGCCTCTATGAGGTTGCATGGTTTTACGCTGCTGTTTTTATTGTTGCCTTTTTTTTTCTTTACACAATTTAATGCATATTAACTATGAGCATAAATTCCCTGTTGTAAAGACACAGATGAAGTCGCACAGAAACACTTCTCCTTGCCATATTTTCAAATTTATATTTGCAATATTGGACAAAAGAGAAAGCGCTGGTCCGTTGAAGACAAATTCCCTTTTTTGTCAGAAAGTGTTTATCTAATTTGTCAAACATTTGAAATGACGACTGATTTCCTTGTGTTTCATGCTTTGAAGGTTTTTACATTTTCTTCTCTGCCAAGTATTTCTCTTTTATTTTACAGTCAGATCCAAAGCTAACATCTTGCGGCTTATCATGATCAATGCTCTTCATATTAGAAAAAAACCCCTCATACAATCTTCAGAGTTGTAAAACAGGAAGCCAAATCTGTCAATCTCAGCATGATTTGTTAAGTTTGTGTGAGACCATACACTGTGTTGTTCTAATAGCGGTAGAACACAAGTTGTTTTAGACAATTCATGGTTTGAAACGAGCTAATAAGGCCTGAAACTCGGGGCCAATAACCTTCCCAAATCCAAGCCCTGTGTGGAGGGTAGAGGAGTTTGCTGGTTGGGGAATGAATTCTCATTACCATTTGCACTAGCACTACGTTAAATGTCAGTGTTGCTGCTGGATGGAGCCTGGAAGATTAAGACTAATGCTGTTGGCCTGAGGAACTCCGATTAGAACTATTCTCATTAATCAGAGTCACAAAGATGGAAGCAATTTAAAGCCCCGGTCCTCTGGAAGCAAGGGGCAGGGCAGCACCCTGTCAATGATGAGGGTGATGCACTCGCACCCATTTGCTATCCCTTTATTACAAAGCCAAGGGCATGTGAAGACCCTTGGCTTTGTATCCTCACTTATATCCTCACTTCTAATTAATCTGATTTAAGATTATCTACTTGAGATAACAGGCAACCAGGTGTCAGATTTGGTTGGTAAAAATCTGTTCTTTAAGTTTGATACATTTTTAGAATTAGATTAGCAAGACATGTAGAAAAACTAACATAGATTTTTGGCATTATAGAGAGGCTGGATAAACAAGTCACCCGCAAATGTATTACTTGTTTCACAATGGCAGAACTGACCTTTGTTGGTGTCTACTTCATGAAGAGTCCACATGAGAAGAATAGGCTTAGTGGTAAGTAAATTCTTGTCTTTTTGTTTTATTATCAAACTCTTTCTACTTTTTCTATTTCTCTCTTTATAGTTTTTGTAGCATCAGGGCCAAACTTTACAAAAGACAAGATTCGATTTAGAGTTGAAGTTGAAAACAACATTTTTGGGGTTTTCTTGTTGGTTGTTTATCTCGACCCACCAGCAGTGAGAAGGACTCCAAGACATGTAAAAATGTTTTTTTTTTCACTATATTTTTTGGAGGGTCCATGAATTTTGTCCGTTTAGATGACCAAAAACTCAAACTGTATTTTTTAGGCTTATTTTTTTAGAAATATAACTTTCATTTTGGTTTGTTCTCAAGTAAAAATATTTCCTGTTTTTTTTAATTTTACAAAAAAAAATATTCTTGTTGTCTTTTTTTCTTGCTGTTTGGATGGGTTGTACTGACACAAATTTTGTTGTGCTTCTGTACAATGATAATTAAGGCTGATTCTGATTCCTATTCTACTTCTAACAGATACTAAGCTAACCGGAAAATTGTTACATTTTTATACCATAACTGAGTGGTTTTAGTTTTTTTGGTCCTGTCCATGGGTATCCACTTTGGCTTTCTAACAGATCTAGGGTGTGTTTGCTTCTCAATTAGCACCTGTCACAGGAGACAAGCTGTTGGACTCACCCCCTGTGTGACATCCAGTAGATGGGCTCCCTTTCTGTTATCACTAAGAGAAGGAAACAGCTCCTTGGTGGGAGTCGATGTATTCTGTAAACAGGGAGGCAAACGGGAGTGAATCTCTCATAAATCTTGCGGTGTAGCGGTATCATTTCCTTCAGCTGACCTTGGCAAGGTTGCAGGATGGGAAGGCCGGGTGGCGAGACGGCGGAGGGAGGGGGGGGCTAAAGAAAGCTTGATGTGATATACGAGCTGGTAGAAGGAGTTGCGCCATGAATCAGAGTGATCTGTGATTAGCTGTGAAATCTTACACATGTGAATTCTCACTTTGCTGTTTCTCAACATCCGGACTATTTACCTCACATCTCTTTTGATCTGACAGCCCGACTGTATGCGAGTGTGCATAGCGTCTGTAACGTGGCTTTGTCAAATCTGGTTGGAAATACTTCGGTTTTTGCTTTGTTTAAAGCGTCCAAGCACATTTTTCTTTCCTCATTTGCCTTTCAAACAAATACTTATCAACAGGCCATGAAGTAATCAATGAAGATAATCCATCTGGGAGCTTGTCGATATGGTAATGGCTCTTTCTCATCGTTATTGCGACACAGCTATAAATCATTTGCTTTAGCAGAATGCTTAGCAGCTGTTGCAACAGTACTGTGTGGTTGTGTGGAATAAAGTGTTGCCTGTTGTGATTAATGTCTCAGCATTGTGCTGCATTGCACACTGATTGTTTTCAGATTTTGTAAGAAAGCTGGGTGGATTGTATATCAATATACTAAGACCCCACAAAAAAAGGGAAAAAAGGCATGCTGCAGGTATATGGCACTCTCTTCGTCAGTGGTTGGTGTTAATCATACATTTACACAAAAGGCATGCATAAGGAACAATGAAGAAAACATTTAGAATTGAAACATAAACAAAAGAGCTGCAGCTTCAACCCATTGTCACTTTCTAATTGATTGACAAGTCTTTCAGCTGAACACTGAAGATTGTAATTAATGTTTTGAATTGTGGTTAAGTTTGTTTACAGTAACTTTGTCTTATAACACAAAGAAATCCATAACATTTACTTTGAATCCATACACAAAACTCTAAATGATACATTTAAGCATCTCTACGTATATTTAAAAATCATAGATATAATGATTTAAACATGTTGCAGACATCATACAGGTAGGTGTATGTCAAGATTACCAGATAAAAGTCTATTTATTTTTTTTAATAATCCATTTTAAGAAGTTGAACTGTATTGAATAGAGCAATAATAAATAGGTGTTTCTGCGTCTGATGAGAAATTCTTGAAATTAAATAATGTTGAACATCGTTTCACAATGACGTAATTTAAACTGCTTTGATTTGAGTGATAAAATAACATTTAAGCATGCTACTGTTATCTTGAAAGCTCTATGTGTGAATAAGAAGCTGTTTGAGCTTGACAGGCGATTTAGATGATGCAGGCTGGTCAAATTCAGCTTCTCTGAATATTTTAAATATATTATTTAATGACTATACATATGTCCTACAACACAATCATGCGTAAGAGAGACTGCTATGTTGAACGCTGACCTGGAAGCAGTTATTGACAACCCTCATATTAATAGAAAGTTTAGGGGAAGAAAAAAAGGAACTGCAGTAGTGAAAGGTCTAGGAAGAAAAGCCCATTAAATAATTTGAGGCAGATTCTCATGCTTTCACATTCCCTGGCTCTGAGGGAAATGACTGTGGTCCAAAGTAATCCTTTGATATGAAGATGCATTCCATTTCATAATCAAGGTTCCAGGGTCTGACATTTGCTGGTATAGTTCCAATAATTATTTATGAAGGCCCAAGTCAGATCCATCATCTACTAGGAAATTTTAGATTAATTCATTCTTCCCTCTGCTGTGAAGCTTTATGGGTGGAGATACTGATTTATTCTTCTTCTTTTTTTTTTAGCAGAATGTGGCTACAAAACAAAATCAGAATTACCAATGCCTTCATTAATGACCATGGTATCACTGTGTTTCACTGGCCAACAAACTGGCTTGATCACTGCACTGCAAGATAATCTACAAAGTATTGTTAGGAGGTAGACAAAAAACACTAGAACCAACAAAAAAACAGACACTAATATAGACTAACAGTCTACATCAATGCAATCTGGGCTTTCTTAACACTATAACCAAACCACCGATTGGCTCCATGCTATATAATATAGTTGTCACTATTTCGCAGAATTACTAATTTATTATTATTCATAATAATTTCTCAGCTTGCACAGAAGAATGAGCCAAATTTCCATTGTGTAGACATACAAGCTAATAGTTACACCCCCAAATACCTACAGTTTTTCCTGCAAAAGATAGTGCTGCATCAAAATGTTTAGCACACATTTAAGATGTTTTTCTGCACAACAATTTAAAATCCATGCATCATTTTCCGTCCGTCCACTTCAGAAATCGATCATATGAAAATCTATTGAATTTTGGGGTTGTAACATAATAAAAAGTGAATGTAAAAGCTTTGTTGTACAACCCAACAAAGCACATCTTCACTGTATGAAAGGATTTTGATAAATTGTAAATCTGAGCTGTTTAGCTGCCATAATAAAACAATTATATATCTATTATTAGTACTTACATTAAAGTGCTTAAGTAACATTGATTTCATTAATATTTCATCCTAAATCTGCTGGCCCTGTGAACTCCTAGCAGATGTGGCACATTCACAAAACATTGAGAGCTCTTGTCCGCAGCCTTGTAGTACATCTTGTTCAGCCAAAGCCCAAGCTGAACTTAATTTATTTTGGCCCTGTGCTCTAGTGAGGACGGAGTTGCAGACGCAGGCGGAGTGGGAGGAAGGAGGACAATTAAAAGCTATAGCTCTCCTCGTCCATGTGAGTGTCGGCAGAGGACGGGGTGGAAGCAATTTATTCACCCAATCATCTCAGATTGTGAAGTGCGCCAGTGTTACAGCGGGATGCAGGAAAATGCGATGGATGTTTCCTCACTTGAGGCAGGATGCTCGCAGGACACAAAGTGGATTGTTCAGCATCCTGATAACAATTAAATCCTGTTAGGGCCCTGAGAATTGAACATGACAGTCAAGCAATTTATTATCTGTGTATTCTTGACCTTGGATATTTGATTGTTAGCTTAGCCGAATCCTTTTGATCGTATTTTAGACGAGCTTGCATTTTTTCATTGAGTTCAGGTCAACGGGATAAAAAACAGATGTGCTCTGAAAAAGTATTTGCTGCCTTACAGATTTCCTCTGCGTTTGCTAGTGGCCTAGTCAAAGTCTTGACTTTAATCCAGACCAGGTGACACCTAAGCGGCCTGTTTCTGATGGGAAACCCTCCAGTTTCACTGAATTAAAAGAAATCTGCTAAGAAGAGTGGGTATTTGTGTTAAAACTGATGGACAAATATCACAAAAATATCACAAAATCTTGGTGGCAGTAGCTGCTGCAAATGGTGGCACAACCAGTTTAGGGAGCACATGTTCACATAAGTCATTTCCTTTAACCCTCTTAATAAGTGAAATCACTACTTGAAAACAGCATCTTTTGTTTACTGAGTTTGTCTGATATTAAGATCGTTGTTGTTTTTTTAAAACAAAGACGGATAAAATCTGTCTAAAAGGTACTACTACATAGCATCGTAGTTCTCAACAAACAAAGAAGTCGAAAACAAGATGCATATGTCTTGGAGCTCAAATAAATAAAAATCAAACATGAAGGATGGTGAGAATTTTGCTAACTGGTGTGGAATCGCTTTCACATGTCACCAAACAAGAGATAGGCTGTATTTATCTGTGGTAAAATACCTCCGCATCAGGCTGTGAGCGCTATTTAATGTCAAAGCAGTTAAATCTTTCATGATGCAATTCATCACGTTGTAATTTTAGCCACAGGACGCTCTGAATCTCTGAAGACAGTTTGCAGATGTGAAGCCGTTTTTCGGGGTAAGAAAACAACAGCCACAGAATAAATCACTGAAGCATCTTTTTTTTTCTCCTTTTTCTGAGCTTTTTGTGAGTGAACAAAGCTTGTAATCATTTCCAGCGTGATACCTCGTTAAACTCGTGCCATTTGTGTGAGTTAGAGGGTAACCGAGAGTTCTCCGTGACCCAGAGGCTTTTCATACTGTAGCCTCTTTCTGTCCAGCTGCTTTTCAGTCCCAGCTGGTCGTTTCTGGAAAAAAAAGGAAAGATATCCACGACAAATAGGCCTGCTTTCAGCCCCTCCTCATTGTTGTGAAGACTTTCCTCCCCCTCTAGTCCAGTGCTGACACCAGGTCAGGCCTTTGGTCTGATTTAAGACCCTGGCCTACTGATGACCCTGTTTGCTGCTCCCTCCCATCCTCCTTCTCCTTGCCTCGTCTCAGGATTCAGTTTAGCTCGACTTAAGGAAATGCCCTCTCATTCTCTGCACCGTTCATTAATCTGCTGAACAATGAAAAGGAGCCAGCTACAAATGGTGTAGTGTGTAAATCTTTAATAATGGGCCTTTACATTTTTCTGTCCTTTGTTTTACGAGGCCAGCTCTTTCGTCATAAACACATTTTGAAATGTATTCAAGCTCCAAGGGAACATATTATTGCTTCCAGAGTTTCACAGTTTTGTTAGCACATTATCTGTTTTCCTGTCACTGGCTGGAAATCAGAGCCATCCCGACTTTCCTGCTCTTGACATTTTGGCATCCGAGAACACGTTTGATGATTCATGCGCTCCAAATGAACGTCATTGCTTTAAGACAAATAGCCAGCTCTTGACCTTGACTCTGAACCTCTTTTTTTTCCTTCTTCTTCTTCTTCTTCTTTTTGGACAGAGATGTGTAGCTTCTAAATACATGAATGCATTATTTATGTGTGCTCAAGTTAATGCCGTTGTTGTCTCAGCACATATGAAGGCCAGCATTTGTGGCCTTGAGCCAGGCAGCAGGGCATTTTATCACAGTTTTTCCACTCTCATGTATAATTAAAAAACTTAAATTACATGCCATGTACAAAATTATAATGCTGTTGGAAACAGACTGCTTGGAAATTTATTTTCTTCTCCATGAGTGACAGAAAATCAATTAATCCTGATTTATTATTTTATGCTGGACAGGCGGTAGGCTCCAGGAGAGCGAGAGAGGACGGAGATTGGCTACAGCTGTTCTCATTGGTGCAGCCATATATTATAGCCGGGGTGTGTGACAGCTTCTGAGGAAAATGGCTGAGGGGTATCAGGCAGGTGACTGGTGTGTAAGAAGAAGAATAACACTGAGGGAGACAAACTGTTCTAAGATGCCGACGTGAGATTTGTGGTGATGAAGAGGCATTTTACTGCCACACTGCATGTACTATATGTTCGCCCATATTTTTTTTTTCAACAGTAGCTTTTCAGAAAAGGTGCCATTTTCTTGCTGTATGCTACGAGCTGGTGCATATCTCTAGCAGTGATTGGGCGAGAGGTGCATATGCACTAGACAGGCTTTTCAGTTCATTATAGAGGCACACAGGACAGTCAACCATCTACACACACACACACACACACACACACACCACACACACCTACACACACAGACACAGACACACAAGTTGGAGAGACCAATTCATGTGGGTGAAAACTGGAGTACTGGGCATGAAACATTGCATACATGGGGAGAACATGCAAATCCAAAACATGTAAAGCTTTTCAAGTCAAGTGACTTCAAGCTACTCCAAAATCCGTTATCGAAATCTTTGCCTAATTATTTTATTCATCCTTTTTTGTCTTGCATCTATTGTCCATGTGTTGCATGATTTCTGGAAGTTAGAAATTGAAATAGAAGCAGCCTTTATTGTCCCTCAAAGGGAAAATCCAAATATAACAGCAGCATCAGGTATAAAAGTTCACACAAAAACAAAAAGTCCTTAAAGTGTTAAAAACAATAAGTAACATATATATAAATAACCTTTTGAGCAAGAAGTGACATGCACTCTGAACAGACCCTTTTACTTTCTCAATAGCAATATAACTTTTTAAAGGTAATAAAGGATTTGAGGATTGACAATAAAAGCGGTTTTAACCTCTGGCGTATTAAGACCCTTGATAGCGATTCATTTTTGTTTTGTTGACTGTGAGTTGAAACACTCTAGATGGCATAATGCTGAGTCCTGCAAAGGTCAGATAACACTTCTCCAGTGATTCAGTTGTAATATCAGCGAGTACCCACGCACATAAAACGAGGACTTGGGAATGTTTCGGGGCACTGACAGCAGCCATTTTTATTTTATTTTTTTGCTTTTCTCCAGGTTAATTCACTGGATGAAATGTTGTGGCACATGATGTGTCACATATCAAAGGCAGGGCATCAGTAATCTTTGCTCAAGGGCACAGATAACAGGTAGAGAGACATGTGAATGAGATGGAGGGGGGTTGGTGAGCAGCTCATCCCTTCCTGCCATCACTACAGAGAAGATAGAAGAAGATTTATAGAACATTATGGACTACATACAGGCAGGCTGACCACCCCCCCCCCATCATTCATCTATATGTTTGTTTTCTTACATTTATACAAAACTGATTGACTTGTATATTTGGAATGTTTTTTCCCCTCTTATGATTTTCAATGCTTGACCTCTTTTTTTCCATCAAGTTTGGTCTCAGAATTTGAGTTGTCTTCCTGATTTAAGAAGATTGATTGGAACACTGAGAGTTGGGGCCACCTGACACTTTTATCCATCTTGGACCATGTGGCTGAAATAATCATACTGCCATCACCAGACTTCTCCAGGGATTTCCGTAAAAAACCCCAACAAAGATCTAAAACAAGCAAATCTGCGTTTGTTTTTACACATTAGTAACCCATTGACAGTCGGCAAACACAGATGGCTTGGAGTCTGTCCAGTTTTCAAAATGGTTAGCACAAAGCACAATGGTCTTGTGCATTATTTAATTACAGCCATCTATAATGTTGTCATTTTGACTCCACCTTAGCTGCATGGCATGGCACCAAGATACGTAGTCAGATAGTTCATGCTTAAGTATTGTGACAGATGTTAAGGGCAGAAAATTGTAAGCATGTTTCCTAATCTGATCTACAGTGATTGTTTCTGCGGACAGAGGAGATCTGTGTTGTTGGGTCTTTCTCATGCTTTTCACTCATTCACTCACTTTACCATGTTCATACAGGATTAAGTAGGGCACATGGTAGGCTTTATACCGGGAATTTCAGATTTTACCCATGTTGGTATTTTTGGTGTTTTAGAAAATGAAAATAAAAGTTTTTTTTGGCTCTGTACAGGAAGGCTATGTTCATATTCCTTTAAGACTCTGTGTAGTGTGAAAAGTTTGAAGCCACCTGATTCACCACATCCAATCTGTAACAAGACGTGAAAGAGATAAGGCTGAGAAAATTTCAAATGTTGAGGTGATGATGATAAATCTGGTTGAAGCAAAGCTGTATGGCTTCATTCTGAAGATTTCTAAATCATACCATAAATATAACTGAGTGAATCATTTATGCTGGCCAATCACATTCTTTATTTTTGGCGTAGTGTTATTGTCCATTTATTGTTTTCAAGGTTAATTGCTCAATATATCATCCACTTTAGGCCCTATAGCCTAAAGCTAGCCCTTGGACAGAGTTAGCTAGTAGTATTTATTGATTTTTTTAGAAATAATTCCTTGATAATTACAATCACTCTAAAAAGAAGTACAAGAAATTAGACAAAGATAAAGTCATTTATAGCCATTGTCAAATTTCTTAATTTAATTCTAAGCTTTTAGCCAGTGGTGGAAACCATTGACTAAAATGTTAGTTGAGCTAACCTTAATGCACTAATCATTAACATTAGTTCTACTAATGCTAAAGCATTAACCCAACATGATATTTAGCAGAAGCTAATGCTAAAGTTTTGAAGCAGCCTTGTCGGGTTTCTGACTTCAATCTGTGAATTGACCTCAACATTAGGGCGATGGCATGGAGGCTTGTAAAACTGAAAGCCTTTGAGCTCTCCACCAAAGAATAATGATCTAAATAGCAGAAATGTATGAAAAGCTGGATAGCAACTATAAAAAGAATTAATTTACTGTAATGCCAAAAGATTTTTTTTCACTGATCATTTACAAAAAAAATCACAATTTTCAACTTGCATTTTTATTTCAACATAAGTAAAATCAGAAGTTATTCAAAACTGATTCTTTTTTGACTCCTCTCCCACTATAGATGTCTTGGTTGAATGAAAGGCTTTTCAAATCTAATTCTCTCAGCGGTATGAATAGTTTTAGGCTCAACTGTAACTCTGCTGACTCTGCAAAAAAAAACAAAAACCAGGGAGTTTACATACAACATCAAAGGCCTTGTAATATAAATTACTCTCAGGGATCAGACAGGATGAAGCACAGCATCTGCATAACATGTTGCCTGCATGGGACTATTGAACATTTCTGTGAAAGGCCGTTCGGACCATGACAGCAGCAAAACGACAGTCGGATCAACTCGAACATCTGCAAACAACCACAATTCATCTCCCAGATCAGATCCACACAAAATGTTCTGGTTTGATGTTGGCGTACCTGTCAGGAGCGGCGAGCAGGAGGAGGAAGCTGCTTTGTTCTTCGGGCGATATCCTTCCTCACGGCGGCAGTGAGCGAGAACGCCCTCCTCACACAAAGGGTAGTCTCACTCCTTCACTCTGTTTATTTTTAGTCATAACATCCACCACAATTGAAAGTGCGGGTCAAGGTGAGGCTAGGACACTTGTGAAGAGGTGGGGTGGATGAGGAACAACAAACAGATGTTCTTTGATGATAATTGCAGAGAAGGGAAAAGGATTGTGGAAAGCAGGCTTTTGTGAAGCGTTCAACTTGTTGAGGCTGTCCCTCCTGCCCCTCTGGAGCCTGGTAGGTGGGGGTTTAGGGGGGTGTATGCCGTTATAGCCCCAGGAAGGAGAGAAGGCCTGCTGGTGTCATTACCCTTATTCACCAGAACACACATCTGTTCACAAGAGCGGCCACAAATTTGAATGCCAATACTCTTGCCTTAAACTGGCTGGAAGATGAGAAAGAGTTTGTGTCACTCAGTGACAGTCTTCTTAGCATATAAGGTTAGGGAGCCGTAGCCTTTAATCAACTGTGGTTGTCAGCAGGCGCCCTTTACAATGGAGCCGTAACGACAGGCTGCCAGTATTACAGCCGATGAGCAGCAGCAGCAGATGATTGATTTGTGTAAATCATTTTCTTCTTTTTTGCTCTCTCACTCTTTTATGATCATCAGCAGCAGCGGAGAAATGTAAGGATACGCTCACAGGATTAAGTATGGCTGCTTCTGGCTGTCCTTGTGATTAATGACCTGCCACGGTGTTCGTCTGTCAGTAAAAGAGGCAGACGTTCTCACCACGTCCAAACAGGTGATACAGGCGGCAAAAACACGTCGTATCATTATAGTAAAGTTGTACGGCTCTGATTTTGATTTATCAAGCTGATCACTGTTTGTAATTTGAAATTCAAATCAGGATTATTGACAAACATTGGCCAGAGTTTTAATTAGTATATAAATGAAGTGTAGCATTTAGATGTTATCGTATTGGATATTAAGTTGAAAGTTATTGATTGTTATGCATCTTTAAATTGAATAATTTTTAAAGTGTACTGCAGTAGATGTCCCGTGGCATAACAGCACTCATATAGGTTAGGTTGATTCTGGCAGCTATGGGCCAAAACCAAAGTGGACTTCAGGTCCCTTCACTTAAGCAAAACCAAGACTGTATGTATTTTAAAGGGGTGGTGTTATGTATTTTCCAGGTACTCAGTGCCATTTTGTTGCACAAGAAGTTAAGCAGGCTAACTTTTATAAAAATGCTGTATTTATCAAACATGACTTTAAACAAATTTGACTTTGCAATTTGACCTCATCACAACATTGCTTCTCCACTATATTTACAACTGTTCTTAGAAGAAGTGAAGTGAGAAGTAGTTCATATGATAAGCTCAGCGAATGAGCAGCTCCGTCAAGTATTTGGTAATTGTTGCTGCCGCTAGTCTGGTGAAGCTGTGTGGGTTGTGGAGGAGAGGTCGAAACAGACTGCAGCTCTGAGGAGGAGCTTTGTCAAAATAGGCAGCACTTTTTAGCAGCAAGCGTTTGGTTGCCACGGGAGATTTAAGAATTTCTCAAACGTGCATGAAAGAAATAAATCTACAGTCTTTTTGATGAGGGAATAACATTATACCATGATATAAACCTCAGAAGTTGATTTTACATGGTATCCAGCCTTTAGGTTCTGTAGTTTACTAATATATAATTAAGACAAATACATCAGACATGCATATTGTTTTAGAGAATGTAATCGTGGTTCCGTCTCTCAGGTATGAAAAGCCTTTTCTTCTCTCTACATGCTTTCAGCGAGAGGAAGACGATTGCTGAGCAGAGGATGATCTTCTCTTTCAGACTCAAACTGTTCTTAAGTGAGGCCAGATTGCAGGCTTAACTGAATCGAGCACATTCACTCTCCTCCCTGTTTTAATTATGACTCTCGATCTTAGATATTGATAGAAACGTCAGTCTCTGTGTACGGCTCGCTGTCTTGTTAACCAGATATTTGAGGAACACTTCCCTTTTTCTCTGGGATTTTTCGTTCGTGTGTCTGCTGACCTTCTGCATCAAACCAGATAGTGCGCAGAAGCTGTGAGGGAAGCAAGAAGGAGGGAAATTGAGCCACTCTACATCTATCTCTCCCCAAGGGGAGTCGTGTTTCTCTTTGCACCATTTATTTGAAAGCTATCATTTCCTGGGATTCATGGCTGAAAAATGGCATTGATTCTCTGGATGATAGATGCTAAGTGTCCTCCTATCGACATGCCTATTGACAGGCCTGTGTAAATTCAGCATCTTATTACCCTGCTGGATAAATGATACACCTTGTGAACAAGGGGGCTGCAGCTCAGTCGATTTCGTAGCGTCTGAACATCATAGCGCCCAGTGTCACCGCTAAGCACTGAGCAACGTTTTGTCAAAAAACATCCCATCTTCCTTTCTGCTGAATAATTAAACATAATGAGACAGACAGATGATAACATCCCTCTGCAAAACATTCAGCTGTTAAATAGAAATAACTACTAAACATTTTATTCATTACTGTGCTGAACCTCAGAAGGTCAAATCTTAATCTAAAGCTGTTTTTTAATCTAATATCCCTGCCTGGAAAGTTTGCTGTAGCATTAAAGTGACTTATGCGAAGCCCTAAACCGACCCAATGTGCTCTGCAGCTTCTATACTGCATTGTTTACAAGGGCTATTTTTCTTTGACTGTGTAAGGTTTATTGCATCTTAATCCTACCCCTTTTGTAGCACTGCCTGCAAAGGCGTTAAGTAATGTCCCACTGTCAGCGGCTTTCTCTCTCTCAATTTGTTTAACAGTAATACACAATTTAACCTTCAGAATAGCATTTGCAGGTTCATAACACTTGGAACAGGTGTAATTTTTCTAACAAACACGTCTGCAATGTGACCCTATTTATCTGTGTTTCTTGTAATATATTGTATTAATCTGCAGCCCATTCACGACCCATTATTTTAGCTGGACAATAATTCACTCTTAGTGTTGCGGGAAATCTTTTCAGTCCAGTTGTGCTTCGGTGTTCCAGCTTGTGATCCATTGGAGTTTGACTTTATAGCCTTTTGCACAAGAATCCATGAGCCATTATAGGTTATGAGGAGTGAAATGGGCTCTTGTGAGGCACTCAGTTGAAAAGAAAAGAAAAGGGAAAAAATCCGGCTTTATTGCCATCTTTGATCTTTAATGGTCTTCTGATGGCTTTCAGGAAGAGATGATAATTACTGCGGAAGGTGAGAACTTTATATGCAGTTATCATGTTACTTTTCCACATGTAATTAAGTTTTTTTTTCCAGATCAAAAATGATGAGGTAAAAAAACAACTACAGTTATTTATAAATCTTAGATTTAATTAAAGATTTTCATACGCGTCATTAAATATTGGTTTCATGGCCTTTTAAACATGTTAGAGAAATCACACAAGTTTTGTAACCATCAACATAGTAGTGACACAATTCTGCTTGGATATTTGACCACTTTTTCTTATCTTATTAAGTGTAATCCATAAATTGTCAACAAAGCTGAGGTTTGTGCCATTCCTGAGGCTGCTTTATCTCTTTTAGATGGTAATTGTGATCATTGTCCTGCTGGAACACCCATTTATGTCCAAATGTATAGCACTTTCTTCATTATTACATCTTCTTTCCATACACCAGCACCACTGCCAGTAAGATGTCCCTTCTGCTTAATCCATCCACCACCATGCTGACACTATTATAAGGTTTAAAAACCACCTTTACGAATTGAATCTTCCTGCTGTTGTGGTTAAACTGCTTAATCTTTGTCTCATCCAAAGTTCTTCTCTGGAAGGTAATTAGCATTTATAGAATTGGTTTTGAATGAGTAGAACAGGATGACATTAGGTTCCTGGAATGGGACCAGCCTAAACCCAATTGAAAGTGGATGGGCTATTCTTAAAAGTCGAGTCTATGCCAGGAAACCAACTAATTTAAATGAACTCTATCATGTCCAGTTAGATTTCCAGGTCAAATATTTGGGCAAAATTATGTCAAGAATCTTTCTAGAAGATACTTATTCAAATATTAAATATGGAGTGGGAATAATTTTAACTGCTTAGTTTAGACCACTAATTAACAAATTCACACTAGTGCATCCGTTTCTTTTGAAAGAAATAAAATACTTCTGCGCCTGATGAATGCCTTTCTTATAATTTTTCAGGTCAGCATCAGCAGCCTAAACAATGCACCCAGGTGTAACCATTCAGTCAAATGCAGGGGATAAAGCTCAACTTCAGTCATAATTGTATTATTTTAAAAGCAGAGCCGTGCGGTTACCACAAACTGAACTGCTGCACCAACACTTACTTCTCCTTCTCATTCCAAAGATAAATTAGCCGCTTCTCAATAATGCAGTGAACCCTAATTCTCTTTGATTAGTGGCGAGTTAGATGATGGCGACCCACTGAAATTGGTCATCAACATAAATAACGAGCGAATGAACTGATAAAATGCAAAGTCCTTGGCCGTCATAAATCAAACGGAATCTACTGGCCGTGGAAGCGGGTGGAATTAGAAGTCCATGCTCCTATTAATTATGTTGCCTTCTGAAGGCGACAGCGTGATAAATCAGCGCTGAAAGGCCCTTCACTGGCTCAGCCTGAGGAGTTCGACTGCCTGCAAATTGCTTTGTGTACGCTCCTAATTGTTTCTTAAATAACCCACCTTTTTGAGGCAGGTTAGAAAGGTACTCTACCAAGACGGGTCAAGGAAGTCAGTGCTGCTCTCTCAGTCTTTCTGTGACATATTGTATTATTGCTGTATTCAGTGAACAGTTAAAGTTCAATATAAAATGTTTTAAATTGGATTCAGTATATCGTCTGAATTTTTAGTAGCTGGACTTTGTAAAGTAGTTATTAGTAATCAGTGTCTTTATTGCATTAGGTAGATTTTTTTTAATATCAACGTGAGTTAGAAGAAAGGGTGTAAAATTTTCTTGAAAGAAAATAGGGATACTCTTTTGGATAGTCCTATTCTGAGTACTTAGAATATGGACTACAGCACATTTCAGACTTTTAAAATTAACTTGGAGTTCCCTCAAATGATAGACAACACTTTAAATTAGCAGGTTGTAAACCCACATTCTTTTGCATTTTACTTTTAGTTTTCCAAGCTAAGCAACATCTGCATCACAGGATTCCTACAGATTTTCTTTGACATAAATCCATTATTTTCAGAGCTGGTAGTTCCAGGGAAATGTAGTTGGGTATGACAGACAGCTAGATCAATAGATGGATGGATTGTTGGGTTTATGTTTTACAGAACTATGTAGGGCATACAGTCTCGATATACCAATAGTTTCTCATGCTTTGTTTTTATTAGTCATGCTTATTCAGACCTTGAAAATACTTGAGTAAAACACATAAATTCAATTTTGTACTTTTCCAGGTCGTGTTAGACTATGTCGTGCCTGGATGTCTATATGCAGTATTAGATTTGCAGAGGCTGATATGCTAACAACTGCTCTGTTGCAATACATGCAGAAACAACTTTGGAAGAGTTTACCTCACCTGAGTCATTTGCAATCCTTGTGTCAAATACACTAAAATCAAATGGATTAAAAAAATTTAATTACTTCAACTTTTGTGCCATGTAATAATGATCATTTTGTGTACTAAGACTGAGACTGTTGCCTCTTAAAGTACAACCAACTATAAAATACTGCATTTGGCCCAGCAGCTTAACTTGCTTGTTGAGCAGCAGTAATCATCTAGCATTTAGTGTAGGGTTTCCAGGGCGTTTAGCAGGAACGTGCAGTAAAGTTAAATTGTGTGTGCTGTCTGAAAAGCCAGCGGTCATACAATGTCAGTGTACAGCTTTGTGCTTCTGTAAGGGTGTTTGATGAAGGACTGAGTGCTTTGATCTACTGACAGCTCTACAGAGGAAGTGTGTGTGTGTCTGTGTGCGTGTGTGTGTGTGTGTGTGTGTGTGCGTGTGCGCGCGTGCGTGCGTGTGTGTGTGTGTATGTGTGTGTGTATGTGTAGCATTGCAACTTCTGAAAGTTTCCTCTATCCTTTTTTTGAGCGCTAATACAAAATGGCTTATTGCAAAGGCCCTAAACTCTCCAATATAAATGCCTTCAAGAGTTTTTATTCTTCAAATTCTTTTAAACTTTGCATTAGGGTTGTCCTATTTTTCTGCAAGTCATCGTTTTACGTGCTTAAAGAGTAAACCTCTTTTAGATTTCTAACACTTTTAAATACCGAAAGCAATAAAAAAAAATACATTCTAATGGGTCTTTACCAGTGTTTTTCAAGGTGGATATTAATCAGGCACTTTTGTACAACAAAAAAGCCAACAAGTGATAACTTGAGCAGACACAACAGGTAGGGCACCAAAGCAACTGTGAGTGTAGTTTATGCACATAAAGTTAATCAGGTAAGAAAATTAATTGATTTACAAATAAAAAGCTGTGGGGATGTTTGTTTTTTCTTTCTGTGTCTGAGCTAAATGTGTTTCAAGTGTTTTCATGTCCTTTCCAACCATCACATGTGCCATTATGCTGAAGTGACCTCTTATGGACACGTGACATGCTGGTGTAGGGAAAACAAAACAGTAAATTGATTTTTAGAGGGTGGTTGACATGATAGATGATATGCTTGGAATATTGTTTGACAGTTATTAAAGCAGTATAGTTAAACCCCCTCAAGTAAAACATGTAATGATCATTTGTTGTACAGTGAGATTTAAGCAATCTCTGTGTGGCTCACTAATATGAAGAAACAGGCTGCTTTAAGTTTGTGTCTGTCAAAGTAATGAATCTGGTCATAAAAATGAGAAGTTCTACATTTTCAATTCTTGGATCTGTCAGCTCTCTAAGCTACTGCTCCAAAACCATGTTTCTCCCGATTTCACCTGACAGTCAACTCAAAAAAAAAAAAAAAAGAATTCCTCTTGGAGGGTTAGGTCTATCTAATCTTTAACGCTTGCCAACATGTTTACTCTGAGGGATACATTGTGTAGCAGTTATGCTATGCACAATATAATGGCACGAAAATTGGTACCAGCCAATGCTAGTCGTTTTTTAACATTACTGAACAAAACTGGGTCAATATTAACAACCAATATCTATTTCCATCATGTTGCCATTTGTTTTTGGAGTGGAGGTTGGTCATGTGGTGAAGTCAGCAGGGTGGTTGTTTTTTTCCCCCAAGTTTTCAAAAACATACAAATTCTGTACATATTGGTTGTCAGCTATAACAACAATATTTATATTTTCAGTGTTGGCCCACATTTTCATATCACTGCATTCCTAGTTGTAGCAAGATGATATTAGGTTTAAATCCCAGCCTGAACTGTTTCTGCATTGTGTTGTGCTGCATGTTCTTTCTCAGCAAGCATTGGAGAACATCTCAGTGTAACTGCATGTCCACGTTAGGTTATTCCCCCTCGGGAGTGAATGAGACAGTTTGTTTGTGCAGAGCTGTTTGTCCTCTGCGTTGCCTTGAGACAAACTGGTGACCAGTCTAGGGTGAATCGTTCTCACCCAATGACTCTTGGAGATAGGCATCAGCCCCTCTAGGTACCTGGATGTTTCTTCTGACTGGAAGTAATGCTAACCTCATGTAGCAGAGGTCTGACTTGAATCTGATAAAGCGTCTGTGGATTGAGTCAAAGATTAAGGTGTTGGCAAGTAGGTCATCCAGTCTTGAAGACTTGGAACTCATTACCAATGATAAACCACTAGAATACTTGAACTATGCAGTTATAACAAGGCTTTCATTGCTACAGTTAAGATTTTTGAGGATTGTAAAATAATCAGTAACATGCAATTTTTTTCAAAAATAAAATGTCAACAAAACATATATTTTTAAGAGATATTTGATGAGACCTTTATCTTCTTATATCTTTTGAGATATGTCTTAAATGACCATATTTCATGTCCTTATATGCCAAAGATGTGAATAATTTTGGGTCCTGCTGTGTATGTGTTGATGTTTGTCCTTCTAGTGACATTCAGGCAAGTCACTAGTTGAGGTTTGAGTTTAAATAATGTTCCTGTGGGCTTGGAGGAATAATGGTCTGGGCTTTCGTGACATTGCGTCAGTGCCAAGGTGACTGACTCGAGGACTGATTGCTCCCTCTGTCTCCCGCTCTCTCCTCTCTCTCTGTCTCTCTCTCTCTCTCTCTGTCCATTCCCCCTTCTCACCCTGTCAATAAGCATCCTCTTGTCTGATGGAGTCACATCAGGGCAATGCAGCTGACACCATGGTGTCTTTATTTCCTGCAGCAGTCCTTTTACAACACACATCAGTGGTGATTAATACACTGACAGCAGCTGGAGCTGGGAGGTTACTCCGCCCCCCCCCCTTACTGTCAGCCAGCTACTGTTTCTGACAAACACACTTCTCACCTTACGTACCTAAGCACACTTTATCGCACCTTCTTCATTGATATATGGTTTTCATCAGGAGAAAGTAGAGAAATGGTGCTTCTACATTCTTCTTTACCCAGTTTAGAATTAAGTGATGGGAGCAGATGATGTTTGCTACTCCAAATCTGTCTTTTACATTAAGCACAACCTGTTTGTCCCACTTGCAGCTGTCTGCGCAGTTACTAAACCAGAGCTTTTCCGATTTAAATTTATGGCACCCATTATGCAGGAATTTACATGTCCAGGTGTTGCATCTGTTTGGCTTCAGGTAGGGGTCACTTTGATTTATTAATATCCACAGTTTCATCTGCTAGACAACCATTGACATATTGTCACCCAGGGCAGCTTGTCTCTCTGTCTTCAACAGCTGTGACAACCTGTGTGTTATTAACTCCTCGACTGATTATGCAAAGACACAGACCGAATGTTCCCCCGTCTGTGGGGTCAGATTAATGCCCATAATAGCCAATAAACAGCAAATCATAGACTTGAAGCTGAATGTGGAGTTTCTCATTATGTCTCATCAACACCTGCTTTGGAAATCTCGTGGAAGAAGAGATAAGTTAGCGGTCTTCAGGGGTGATAAGACCATCTGGGTCATTCTGTGCCATATGTTCACACTTTGTCACTGTTGAACAGTTTCAGGAAAATGTTTTTTTTTTTTTTTGTTTGCCTGGGAGATATGCTCTTTAGCTGCTCAGCACTTCAGATTCGCTACTTACAGGATAATGCAGCAATTGAGTGCTTTGTCCAACTATTTTTATAAATCCAAAGCACAAATACCTTTGTGCTTTTTGAAATGAAATGTATTCAACTATTTGTAAAGATTAACTTACGGGTAAAAATGTCCATTATTGTTGTCAGATCTTCCAGGACATGTTCTAACAATATTAAATGTAAGCATTAAATTAAATAAAAGTCATCTTGAGTACTAGAGCCTTGCAGCCCATTTCTGATCTATTTTTTTGTATGAGGATTAAAATAATTACAAAATAGAAATTTTGAGCTCTTTTTGAGGTGGGATTTGGTTGCTAGATCCAAATCAGAATTTGTATCTAAGAACAACACTACAACCCCAACTTGTATTCTAGTTGCAAGCTGGAAAACAAGTGGGCTTTGCTATTTCCTGTGGTGTTAATTATTATTAAGGTCATGAGTCAGAATTTCATTTTTCATGTATTCAATCAATGTGCAACATTTTCATAGTTTCTTTTTAGTATTATGTATCATACTGATTTATTATGATTCATACTTTAAAAGTGACTAATGAATAGTTTATTTATCTAGCTTTCACAACCTTTTATGCACACAATGGGTATTTTAGACACTGGACTCTTTCTTGGCAGCCTCCTATTTCTCTTACAAAATTAAGATTAAACTAGGCATTTTTTATTCTAACGGAGAAGTAGGAAACATTTTGCAAAAGAATGCATTATCTTTTATTAGCAATTAGCAGGGTTAGCATTACTAACTAGTTAAGTGGATTCCCTGACGTTTGTAGACATGTCTCTTAGCTTAACCCTGACTTGAAAAGCCTGTCAACATAATCCAGATTAAATCCGGATTGGTCCCTGAGACATTGCAGTACTGCAGTAGAGGGTGAAGCTGTTTTGACCCTCTCTCTGTTTCTCACATGTTAAATGAATAGCTGACATTGGTTGTTGTGTTTTAAACCTTACAGTAGCTTCATACATATGTTTGCTTTATTATTGACAGGCTGGGTTAAGGTTCCTTCCCCCTGTAACAACTTCCACACTGAAGAGTGTCCTAAATTGCACTTTTGAAAAAAGATTGGATTTTTAACTTTCTGATTTGCTGGTGACCTGTCAGGGCCATTCAAGCTAGGAATGATGAGATTACTATTTCCATGAAATTTCACAGAACATCTCAGAATATTAGAGAATACGGCAGAAAAACCCAGTCATTACAGATCATGTAATCTGTTTTGACCTCTTACAACACAACTTCCACACATAAACTCCCAATCAGCAGGATGGACTTCTGAAGCCCATTGATGACCCCAGTTGTTAGGAGCCAGCAAATGCCACATGCTGAGAGATTGTCCCCTCCAGATCCCCAGATGCTGCTCCCACCTTCTATCATTAACTCGGTGTCGGAGATCATAATTAGATCTCCTTGGGGCAAAAGTCATATTTTGTATCCGGCCAACATATTTAAAAGTTGTCATTCTAATTATGCAATCCGAGACATCATGAGTCAGGCCACTCTTTTATCAGTGTCGTGTAACTGCAGTGACTTGTCTTCAAGAAATGTATCCCAGTGCAACAGCACTCTGCCATGACCGATAGTAAGAGTAAAGCTATGCAGTTAGGTTTGACTTTATCCCCTGCTCCTTGTATAAAGCGCAATCATAACCTTCTCCGACGGCAAAAGAGGACATGTTAATGTGATTTGACAAGGGCATATTATGCACAACAAATATGCATAATTTGGCAAAAAATGGAACAGAAAATTGGAAATAAAAAAGGAACAAAGTAGATTTACATGGTTGGGTAGTCTGAATGTCTGCTATCATATTCTCTGCTGCCGCCTGCATAAAAAGCCACAGAACTGTAACAATGGGTATCAGTGGAAAGTGCTTTAAAGTTAAAGCTGATGGATGGCTTGTCAAAAAAAATAATTGCACTGGTTGGAAACTGGGTCTGCATGCTTAGAAGGGGGAGAACAGGATCTACAGAGAGGATGATGAGAAGTGACAGTGGTCTGTCAAGACGTAGTGGCTGCCCAGAGTAGTGTGAAGCCCCAGCTAGAAGGTGGCAGAACAGAGCAGGCTGTCAGAGCGGGAAAGTGCCTTTAATACATTGAAAAGAAAAGGAATCCGCCTGTCAGACCTGTTCAGCCAGTCAAGGGAGGAGGAGGGAGCATGGAGGAATAGGTGTAGACATAGTAGAGCTGGACGGAGCCAGCCATGCCACTGACCTGGCTACAGGAACTAACCATCTAGCCGACTGAGATGAATTGTGAGCTGCTTGAGGCAGCTACCGGCTCCAACTGGTTCCTTTTGCTGTGACAATTCATTAATCAGTTTTACAGATGTGGCCTTATTGCATGGGATATTTGACTCTTGAGTGATTGGATTGTCCAGTGCATTTTATTATAAGAGCAGTTCAGTGACAAACGTGGCCCTGTTGTAAATAACGTAAGCCAGTTATTTTTAAGATGTTTGAGCTGAATTTAATTCACTTTTGATGGCATAGGTGTCAAAAACATTCCCCTGAAACTTTTCGTCCGTATTGACGTTACAGCAGCAGCGCAGTCATGACAAGAGTTTCATTTTTCACCATTTTTCACAGGGGCTCCATTGGATTGAGATCTGGTCACTGTGGAGGACACTGGAGGACAGCTCATGAACTCAGCAAAGATGATTTGAGCTGGATGTGGCCATCAGAAGATGCTCACACTGTGGATGGACTTCATCATTATCAAAAGAAAGGTGGACCGCTTACATGTTGAATTTATTTAGTATTATGTAGAAAAATATATATACGTTTTGCAATTAACTAAGGCAATAATAATAAAAAAGTTTTCCTAATGCTACTATTGCTGAAAACACCTTGGATTTAAAATTTCAGCTAATATTTCTGAATAAATCATTGCTGTTACGTTAACGTATTACTTCAAATGCATCTAAATACTGCAAAATTGCAACCACATAATTATAACTTTTGATGGTAGCAAAGGGTTTCGATGTGGTCCTTGGTTTATGTGAAATATACAACAGGAGGTACTGAGGTAAGGTAAGGTAAAAACTTTATTAATCCAGGTAGTATCAGGTCAACATGGGTTTTCAAGTAAATTTGTGGACATAGTCTAAAAGGGGTTAGTGTGCTCAGTTGATATTAAGGGACCTTAAGTGTGGCAAAATTGAACTTTTCTGCTCCAAGCAAACATCAGCAGCCAGAACGGTTGACACTGGAAGGGATAGATTCAGACTAATCAATCCTCAATTTTTTGTCTTTAGCAGATACATTAGTTGTAGAGGGTGATTATTGGAGCTACTGCTACGTTTCTATTATTCCAAACCAGTTTGCCCATTTTCCTCTTGATGACAACGAGACAGTCTTATTCCACACAACTGCCCCAAACTGAATATTTCCTCTTATTTAAACTATTCTCAGAGTAACCTGTTTGGGAAACAATGTCCACACCAGGTTCAAAGGCAGACAGATTCCCTTTTCCCATCATAATGATGCTCAGGTTGAATATGAATGAGTTGAGTTGCTGCCTGTGTTAGACTGATTTGCTATGTGTCGATAAATTCAGCAAATATACCTAATAAAGTGGCCAGTCAGTTCAGAGTTGCACAAAAAAAAACATGAACAATGTGTTATCCATTTATCTGCTTGATTCTTGCTCTTGTGCAATGCAAAAGTGTCAGTTTTTATTTTTTGTTTGGACAATGACATATAGACTGACCCAACAAAGGATCAAGTGCCGTGTAGACAGACAGCTAATAGATAGGGAGGCAAAAGGAGCCTCATTTGGAGAGGAAGGGACATTTGTGCTGCCAATATGACAAAAGAAAAGTCGACAAGCATTGATCCACGCTTGTGGATGACAGAGTAAAAATTCAGCAATAATCATGACAAATGAGGAGAGGCACCACAGCCGGAAAATTATCAATAATCCACGGCTGAGAAGAAATGCCAAGGTCAGGAAGAAAAGGCTGCTGAAGTTGTCTTCAATTGACTCTGCCAGGTGATATATTGGTGAAGATGGGGGAAACAGCCTTTAAAGCACAGTAGAAGTTGCTAATTAAGTTTGGATCCCACTGAGACATGAATGTCCCTCAATATGGATTCCTTGCAAGAGCCCACTGAATGCCAAGGGCAAAGAGACCATTATGTAACACAGTTTTGGGTGGTTTTGATCCTTCACAGGGGAGCGAGTGGATGGATTTAATATATCGATAAGTCAATCCTTCTTCCAAGGAAATCTGAAGAAGGCTGAGGTGTTAGTAACGTCATTTATCATGGCAAGTCAGTTTTGATGTAGGCTTCAGCTGAAGGGATTAATCAGATTTGTGAGGTACCTGTCAAAGTCAGGGTCATGATGGCTGGACTCTGAGCTGCTTTTTCCAGCATTTTTAGGTCAATTAGTTGCGGGCTAGTGCAGATAGTCTGATCGACAAAAAGGCGATGACCAAAAGTTTGTTCCAACTTTGGGAATTTTTGGGAGACTGACTTTTACTCTAAGACTTTGTTGTAGTACTACCCATCTTCTTCACCTTTACCAATTTTTGCTCTTGTAACACACACATGTATTGGTGTTTTAACCCTTCCTACATTAATGCTGACCTTGAAGACGTTTGGTCCAATTTATACATTAAATGTAGGGACTGTGATCACTGAGCAGCCAAAAATATCCCTAAAAAAACTCATGCTGCTAAATAAGATGATGCTGTATATATCAGATACATAGACATGTTCTTAGAGTAGACTACAAGTTCATTCAAAACGTGTGAGCTCCTCCCCTTGTGGATATGAATTGCTTCATGGCTGGAATATGAAAAAATTCAAAATTCAAAGACAGTGGTTGAGTACGCAGTTCCCAAAAAGACGGTAGGTAAAATGTTTCATCAAGTAAATACAATATATTACTAACTTCAAATAGCGTTTCCATGACTTTTGTGTCCGTACGATGTGAGGTATCTTTGGCACCTTTATCATAAACAGAAACACACATGGCAGCCATGTGCTCCATACACTCAACCTTCTATTTGTTGCAACAGGGACAGTGTGAAGGGAATTTATTTTCCAGTTTCCAGCAAAGGTCCCCTTGCACTTTGACATCTTGCAAACATCAGCAGCAGCGCTGCAGAGCAACCAGGTGTCTATGAACGGATGAGAACAACCCAATAGGCAGCAGACAGGATGTTGTATTCCATGCATTGCACCAGTCAATTTAAGTATGCCTATCAGTGTCCTTAAAAATCAATGAAAACCCTGACATTTTCATCAATCAATGAATGCTCCCAAGATGCTCTGGACAAAACATGAAAAGTGGACATGTCTTGGAAAAAGAGGACATTTGGTCATTCTATTCCACAGTTAAGAGTACTAGATTAATTAAGCAATTACACTGCTTAAAACTTTAGTTTTCTATAAAATGTCGACAGGTACTTTCTTTTACCTTGTGAGTGATCTAAGTCTAACAGATGACTAAATGTGGTTTCAAGTTTTGTTGGTTAAATTAAGCCAACTGCTTGGTATGAGAAAGTATTACTGAGTGTTTTAAATGCCACTAAAAGTTGCTAAAGATGTAATCACCTAATTTGCATAATTGGTCATCTGCATGTAATTTCAATGGGCACTATATTAGTGCTGAATACTGTAATGGGAGTCATACTAAGTGAGTATCAATCACTATAAATGGGTTTAGAACTAGAAAGGAACTTTTATATTGCATTTAATTTGTCTGGATTGTTTTTTTTTTATTCTAAGCTCCTCTAATAAAACATAATTGTTGTGGACATACACATTATCGATCTAAATAGACCTAAAAGAAACTAAATGGACCTAAAAGAAACAATACAAATATAGTGATTTGTTATAGTACAGTGATTTATTTTGGCCAAAAACAAGGAAACCACTGGCATTTTCTTAATTTTTGGTAAAAAAAAAGAAACTTGTGCCTGGCTATAAAGTGTTTGCTTCATACAAAGGGTCTGGACTCTCAGCTACTGAAAAACGATCACTTCCTGGATACTTGGGCTCTGTTGACATTTTAAATTTTTCCCAACCCAACATATGTAATGTGCCAGTTTGTCCCTATGAAGTTTGCCGGAATTAACCTGCTTTGTGGAAAAAAATAAAATAAAAAAATAAAATATCTCCACTGCAAGGACAGAAGTGCCTAACTGAACGAGGTAACTGTTAATGTTAATTCAATATTTGAAAGAGTGGTCAACATAATCAACAAATCATAATTTAAGTTGAAATTATTTCCTTTTCGTATAAAGAAAAACATGATTTCGTTTCTGACAAAAAATACCATTTATTCTTAGTCCTATAACATTAATGTTTAATCTATTGGTTGTCAAGGTTACATTAAGGCTTTCTATAGCTTTAGTTTCTTGTTATTTTATTAAATTGATGTAAGCAGAATAAAATATTCACAATTTTGTTAGTTTTGTGGTGCAAAATCACTCTAATATATATAGCAATACAAAAACAGGCTGATATGTATTGGGAGTATACTACTTTAGCGCTACTTTAGTTTCTTCTGTACTTTCTCTTGCATCACATTCAAATTTTTCAAACCTCAATACATCTTGATATTGTTGTCATGCTGACACAGCCAACTGAGCTCCTTTTTGTGTAATGCAAATTATGCAATGGAATTGCAAATGCACTAAAACCACCAGTCGGGCTTTTTAGACAAAGTTCAATGGGCCACGGGGTCAAAAAGACAAGAGAATAATTTACTAACTGTGTCATGCTCTTGTGATCGAGTCGTCATTCTGGCTTTGGGATTTGATTTGTGGCCTCATTGTGAAAAGTGGCATCTGTCTGTAAGTATGCGCACTTCAGGGAAGGTGTGCTTTCTCACATCTGTGGTCTAAACTAGCATGCTGCTGATAACAACAAGCGATATTAATCCTTAGCTGGTAAAATCCGTCACGCTGTAAAGAGAAGAGACCAGAGTTTAGGTGTGAAACAATTAACCGTCCACTGCTGTTCATTTGTTAAAGCTTGTTTGGTGTGCCTGCCAGGTCTGTGTATTGTTCACATCCATTCACACAGAGGGGTAAATTTTGAATACTATTAACATCATTATGTTACACCGCCTCAAGAGGAATGATCACTCTGCTGCCCCGACGCTGCCCACACACTTCCTTTGCCTTTGCTGTAAGGATAGGGAACAGTTCCTGTTTTTCTGGAACCATCTGTAAGGAAAGAAAACAGCCCAAGGTAAAAACGATGACTGCAACCTGGCAAAAGATTAAACAGTCCCTCAGAAAAAGCCATTAATAATTCTCATATTTTGGAAACAGACCATACATACAGAATCTGTGGTATTTAATCTCCCCTCTCTGCGAATAAAAGAAGGTCAAATGGGAGGGAGAGACTTTTTTCCCCTCTCCAGCTCAGAGTGATGGGCCTAGGTTTTCCAAGGCACGCCATTTGTCTGTCAGGACTGTGAGTGGAGCCAGTGATTTAGTTTCCATCACATGAAGCTCATGTCCGGTTGATGATACTGCCAGGCGGGATATGGGGAGAATTTGTCACCTAGAGCTTTGACAGGGAGATAATTGCTGATAGTTAGCAGAATAATAGGATGTGTGCCTTACTAGCCTCTAAGGGTTTAGAAATATTTGTTTTTGCACTGTTTAAAGCTTGTTTTCCCATTTCGTTTCAAAATGTATTTTGACAGAGACACTCAGAGAAAGTACAGCAGAATCAAGGTCTGCGCTTCCCATATATCGAGGTGAATATGTAGAGGTCAGGCAAGATACCCTCTGTCCAGTGAGTGTTTTAGACACCATCTCAACACCTCTATCAAGTGGCATCCGCTCACAAACAGCAGCTTTGCCAGTAGCAACAATGAAGAGAAACATTCACAGAACCAAAGAACAACGTCAAGTTTTACAAAACCTGGAGATTTTCTTGGTTTTTTCTAAATGGTGTCTTAGTGAACCAACAGAACTATTTGTTGCTTTTCTTTTTAATTGTCTTGAATTGAAAAGCAATGTTTATAGTTTTGTGTAAATACTGTGAGCGCTTTCCTTTGTCAGAGTTTTCACTGCCAGAAGATGACTCAAAGTTTGCTAACTTCGTATCCGATTGGTGTTTTAAAATGAAGTTTTGGAAGCACGGAGGCATAAGGTGTGACTGTAGAGGAAACTATCTGTGCTGAATTGAGGCTGCGATAGAGATAAAGTGCTTCGGCAGTTAACAGAAAGATTTAAATAAAGTAGTTTTGTATTCTATCTGATTTTATTTGAGTACACTAGTCTTGCTCTGTTGTCCTTTTGAATTTTTATGAAACAGTGACACTTTTATTTTTCTCAATTTTCCACTTCAGTCTGCCCATAATACTTAATGTTTTAAAAAACATCAAATTAAATAAGTGAATCAGTAAGACTATTTGCTAATGAGGGCTGTCCTTTTTGAGATTCTAATAATTCTAATAAAATTTTGAGGAGCTTTATGGATAAAATTTTCTCAACCCTATTAGGATGTGCCTTTCGATAATCCTCTCAAAAACCAAATTAAACATTCCCACAGAATGATGCTGTCTTCACCATGTTTTTATTGGCAGTTTGGATTACTGATCCATCCCAAAATCTAGTTTTCAACAGATGAGCTTTGTTAGCTAATTCACAGTATTTTGTCAAACCAAAATATGAAATGCTCAAGGCCACTTTAAACTGCATGATGACTATCTCACCAGTCTAATATGTTTAGTTTAAATCACCCAGTGTAACCCGCAATATCCATCTTCAAATAATTTGATTGGACCACTTGGATGTTTTGTAAGTGTTTATTATACCATGACCAATATGTCTAGTCCAAACTCTAACCTCCAAAGAGAAACAGTTGAGGAAAATATATTAAATATTTGACAATTGGCTTTGAAAATCTTCACATTCCCATATTTCATCAATTCGAGGTCTTTTAATGGTCTGTCTTAAGGCAAATTTCAGTATCTTTCAAACTATTCCCCTGAACTAATGCGAACAGAACAAGCCAAGGTTAAATATGTATCTGAAGTTGCTCCGTTGCCCAAAGTGCTTCCTGGTTTCCCTTTCCAATGGTGTTTGGCAGGAGAATGAGAGGATAAGTATTGTGTGTTTTACATTTCCTCTAATGTAGGACAGTGAAGACCTTTGTTCAAGCTTAATTTGACCCAAATGTTGGCAACGTGTACTGACACCCATCATGGAGAGGCTTACTAAAGAGACAGGTCACAGCAGACAGCTATGATAGATGGAAGCAGTGAAAAAGGAGTGATGTAGATAAGAGAAATGTGCCAGAAAGCTCAGCTGTGGGGGTTTAGGGAATAATCTCTCTATAAAAGCCAGCAGTGGGTCAGAGAGCGCTCCTGAACCCCCCTCTCCTTTTCCCCCCATCCTCTTTGCTTTCCTCCTGTGTGTTAACTAATGCTCACCAGAGTGCGGCTTGAACTTGGGGCTGGCAGGGCCACGCAGTTGGAACCAAACTCTCAGCAGCCCTGCGCCCTGGCTGAACCTACCTCTCTTCATTAGGAGTCGGGGTATTAAGGGAGGGGGAGCGGGGGACTTTTGAAGAAGCCCTCTAAGCCATGGTTGATTTGGAGAAATGTAGCCACTCTCCGAAAGAATATAACATTGAAATAAAACACAAATTATCTTAAAGCTTGGAGGGCCATGAAATATTTATTGCGGGGATTTTTTTTTTTCAATTGATGTCGATTTATGTGCCTTTTGTGAGCAGCAACTTTTAATGTAGCTACTTTAATTGACTTTAGGGTCGACAACACAACCAGTCTTGCTGGGTATCATAATTAAATCAATCTCATAAATTATCAGTAAAATGAATTTTATCTGAAGCATGGATTACTATTCCATGAGTTCTTAACTGCACTCATAAAACACAGGATTACAAAAGAACCGGAAATTTGAGGAGAAAAAAAAAATAAAATTTTATGAACCGCCAGAGTTCTGCAAGCATTCATATTAAAATTGGATAAAATTTACTGTTTCAGTTTCTCACAGAAACCCCTGGATCCCATTCCGCATGGATATGTGGCTCCCTTTTGAAATGTCTCTGGCTTAAAACTTCATCTTTACTTGGAGTATGTCACTGCTTCTGCCGGCTCACAGAGGTCGCTTTGAGAGCACCATCAAAAGGTTACTGGCTGAAAGACTGCACACCTTCAAGATAGGCGGTGAGCGCAAAAAAAGGTGTCACACAAACAGACTTTACTCCAAAATGAACAAATTGGTGTTTGAATCAAAACAAACATTTATGGCACCAACAATCCAAATGGAGTAATACTATCGGTCCAGACTGAGAGTATGTCTTTCTTTTGAAAAACATAAAAAGTTTCTTTTTCCTCAATCCACTTAGAAAATTTGAATTTAATTAAAGTACTTTCTTAGCCTGGGTATGTAAAACATGTCCAGCTACATTTTGTGCAAAGTAATTAAAATGTCAACAACAACAAAAAATAATTTTTTATCCGAAACATGAAAAAGTATGAAACAGTGTCCAATGCAAATTAATAAACAGGAACTTCCGAAGGCATTTCAACACAATAAAGTAATTCCAATAAAAAAAATTTAATTGCCATGATGGCATATTTGAAATGTATATTTTTGATTGGGGTCAAAAATGTGAAATCAGCACTTAAAAAATGATCATTATGTGGTTTTCTCAAAAATGCACAAACTTGTTATATGTTAGCCAAAGTTGTGCAAAAATGAAATGCATAAACAAAGACATAAAAACAACTAAAACAAATAAAAGAAGTTCCACATTTTGTGTTGTGGCAATAGCTTTCAGATGAACAAATGACACAACGCTTGAAAGGTTACAAATACTTTTGTTACAAATACTTTGTGACTGCAAAATTGACAAATTTGGTGGTAATTGACAAATTTTGCGGTCACAAAAGGAAGCAAATAATATAGTTAATTTCAACTAAATCATAAAAATTTAACTGGTTAGCAGAAGGGAGCACAAGAGTATGGAGTCTTTGGAGAGCAAAGGTTGTTTCATGCTGCATGTGTATTAATTAATAGTTACTTATTAATAATTTGAATGTGTCGCTTATTTACTACACTCTTTTCAGTCATTTTCAAGGATGCACGAATGAAAAATGCAAACAAAAAATGGATGCCTTATCTTTATAGGTGGACGGTCATGGATGACACTTGTGTTTCAATTTACCAAATAATGTGGAGGAATTGAAAGACACATCCAGCAACAGAGCTTAGCCCAGTCACTCCCTTCATTCTAACTAGACCTAATGAAAAGAGTGCTTTAAAAAGTCTCCAGCATGCAGCCAGGCATTACCGATTAGGTCAGTGGAACGGCTGCTGGGCTGAGCATGATGGATTACTGGTGGAATGAGTTTCTGCCTGCGGTATTGTGAAATCTTTTCATTGTCACTGACGGGGCCTATGAAGGAGACTGATAAATGAGGGAGCAAGTGTCAGAAACGCCCTTCTTTGCCCTGCTGCAGCTTTAATATCTCCCCCAGCTACAGAGCAGAAAGTATCGATAAAAAGCCAAAAGTTTCCAACGTCACCTCGGTCGATGAAATCCAAGCAGAGAGAGGTGGAGATGATTATTTCGGCAGCCAGCCGGCTGCTTTTAAAGCAACGCGAGCCCTGTCGCTGTAAACACCAGTAAAGGCCAGTGTTCCTGCTGGGAAGAGGGAGCAGCTTTTTTATGTGAGGAGGGTGTTACCTCGGTGACACTGTGCTGTGATGAATGTGTTGCCTCCATCTGGTTTCAGCACATGTAATAAATATCTAGACTTGTGTTTGACCTCTCCCACTTAACAGCAACATCGTTCACATCAAGAACATCCAGGAGGGGGGGCACAATTACAGATGTGTGGAGGGGAGGGTTGCATGACCAGCATTTTTCAGTATTAATGCTCAAAGGTGAAATGATAGATTATTGGATTACCAACATGCTGACTAACCTATATTTCATCTCTGGATCTTTATGGGACAAATATATATTTTTAAAAACTTTTCCTTATCATTTGTGTTCAAGCTTGAAAGATTTATGAATAAATTCATGATATGTGTCAAACAGTGAAGCCTTAAGCACACCTAAAGGGAACGTTACCAAAGGGAGAAGTTACATTTGAAATGCATTTGAACATCTATCCAAACCACAACATTCACTCAGAATAAAACGAGTGATAAGTAAAACCTTGACATGAAATGTGAATTGATTAAAAGAAAGATTTTGATGGTAGAGTATTAAGTGAGAAGTACATCAGAAGAAAGAAAATAGCTTAGAGATTTAACAAACCAGCCTCCCATGGAGGAATTTAAAAGTACTCTGTGGTGAGACACGTCTGACTGTAACTTGTCAGGTGTTTTTGCTTGTAACAAAAACTAATTGGAAATATTTATTCCAATAGCATTCAGGATTAATGTTGCAATGTCTGCTCTTGTTTATCATACCAGCATGAACCCCCCCCCTTTTCTCCAAACAACTTCTCCACCAGAATGCTTCAAATTGGGGAACCACTCTGTGATGGTGGAAGTCTTTATTTTCTCCACATAACCAGTCCAGGTTAACTCATAATAGTTCAATTGCAGTATAGTAATGTAGCAGTCAAAACACTATTCGTTTAATCTGTGAGGAGTTAACTTTCTCATGTCACTTTCCCTTAAAAGGCACTTAAAGCTTAAGTCACTTAAAGCTAAAGTCACTTAAAGCTAAGGTTGCACATGCAGCAAAACAATGGTGGCTCAGCATTTGCAGTAAAATGTTCTCTCCTTCATTTGGCTCACACACACACGCACAGACACACACAAAACAACAATTGAGTAAAATCTTGCAGGTAAAAATGTTGGGGTATTGGTTGAAAGGGGGATTATTTTTTATTTTACTAAAGCGTTCTATAACATTTTGCACTGACAGGACCCGTAAAATTAAAAATTGAGGAAAGTCGTTACATTTTCTTAGCTTAACTGATCATGCATGAAAACACACACCGTTTGCCTCAGTATCCTACTTTTTAACTCTTCATCAGAGCTTTTCGTCATAGATGTGAATGATGAATGTGCCGTGATGAATGTGTTCCCATCAGTTTTGAGTTGACTTAAAGCCAGGACTGCAGTTATGAAATATAATTCTGTTGCAAAAGGTGTTTCTGTTGGCACAATAGACCCTGCTACAGACACTTCTGTGGCCAGTAACTGGCTACACATCATTCCTATTAAAAGAGATTTTTTTTCTAAACAAATAAGGAGATAGATTGTGAATTAGTTATGTTTTGTATGTTTTCTGGCTCTAAAATATCTGGCTTTTAATGTCACCAGGTAACCAAATCAGTATTATTTGAACAAAATCAGGAAAACAGGCGACTAAAGTCAAACATGCAGCGAGGCAGAGCTTTTCCATTATTTCCCTTTTCCTCAAAGCTTTATAGTCTGACCTTGCAGCTTCTCTGCTCCATCCATCTTGAGCTGTTTAGCCATTTCACTGGATACATACTGCGCAGATTAACACAATTCATCACCACAATCATCCTCGATTCATCACCCCTCCCAGTGAATGTTTTGACATCTAGTTAATTTTCTGCTGATGATTTATCAAATTATAATTACCATACTCTGAAGGAGTCATTCATTTTGTTGATACACGATAATGATGCCAAAGCGGATTGAATTTTAAGTAAGTTCTCTGTGATTATAACATATGCATTATTGTGACTAATGCCTCACAATTTGGTCCTCTGCAGCGTCAGGAAGTCTGCAGTGTTCATTACAATTGTTAAAGTCAGACCAGACACTGGCAAGTTTTATTTTATCTTTAAACAATTGTTGGCAATAGCATTCAAAAAACAGAAATATGCCTAGATTTAAGACTAATAATATTTTTTTTATACGTAAAGTAACCGACCTGGTGATCAAAGATTGAATCACTTTGTGTTATAACACTGTTGACTGCCAATTTTAGTATGATTAAAAACAATAATTAGGCCTCTAGTAATAGAAATATTGTGAAAAACAGTGCACGATAATTGATCTGTAGAGATCTGTGCCATTCACATGTTACAGAAAATATAAAGAAATATAGTGGGAAATGTCTGCTAAAAACTGTGATTTCAAACACTTTGAAAGTATGCCATCATTCTTTTTTTTACTTAATGTTATAGGGACTTATTGACAGCACTGTTGCCAGTTAGTGACCATATCTACCTGTGTTCTGGTAACATACCAGCCTCACAGTTACAAGAAAATTACTGTGAACTGGTGACAGTGAAAATAGTTAAGGGTGCTTCCAGTCTGTTACCATAACCATCATAGTTACAGTAATATTGGCAGTGGCATATGTTACTGGTGCAAATACCTTTAAAAAGATAAAATGAAAAGAATTGGGCCATTAATGCAAATCGGCTTTAGATTACAAACACATTACACTATGCATGCTGTACATTAGCTTCGTAAAGTAGCATGCTACAAACAGAAGCTTTTAGTCTGAGAACAGTGACAAAATGACACCAAGTAATTCAAGGTATACCCATAATGCAATTCATGTACAGTATCTACTGCGAAGCTGCAGTAAGAGTTAAGTTTGAACAGCAGTATTATACTGGTACTGTAATTACTGCTAATTTACAGGATTACAGTAACTGTCTAGCTAAGTATATACAGCTAAATTGTCCTCTATAACGACACTCAGAGTCTTTAAGTCCATTTATAGTTTCCTTCCCCATAATATGTCATTGCTTCACATATGGTGGAAGGAAGGGGCATCAGAATACCCAAACACAAGCAATCAGACAACTTATTCTTCATTTAACTCAGACAAAAAGAAAAATGACAATGCCAGTAATTGTCAACAGTTTGCAGCCATAATTTATATAATTTTGACTCCACTTGGGGTCCTGATCTTAACTTTGGAAACTACTGCTAGAGGAGGTCTCTCATTTTGTTATTGAAAGATGTTCCTTTAAATGCTAAGATAATGCTTTGCTGATTTTCTTCTTTTTAAAATGTTTTTTCCGCCCAATTTTATTTCTTTAAACATGTACATATGTTCTGGTAATGATCTCCATTTATCTCTCATTTCCTCCTGAATGCCTGCACACATAATTTCCAAACTTACCTTGGCTTTAAAGATTTACATGATTTCCCCTTTAGACTCGTCAGTCTCAATATTTCATCACAGATGTGAAATGGATGTCTTTCTGGGGAGTTCTGAAGGTCATGGGCTGTTAATTGATCTTGGTTATTCATTTAGTTTCCAGCTTTTTTCTGATTCCTCCATGCAGAGTGGCTTTTATTTGGATAAATTGTCTGAAGATTTACTGTAGTTGCTAAGGACCCAGAGAAGTGTCCTCTGCGGCCCAGGCTTAATATTTCTGCTCTACTGGAGACCCGGTGCTCCGGTCTTAGACAAAAGATCAGTTTTTCTAAGATGAAAGGATGATCTCCTGCATAACAACTGCTGCAGAAATCCAGTTGTTCTCCTGGGCTCTAAATAACCCTTAAATGCGTCATAAAAGATAGAGAGAGGGGTGATAAAAATAATTTAATTTTGTATTTTGCAGATGAAGACTTTTTCCTCAGCTTCCAGAATGATAAACTAGGAAGGTGGTTATTTAGAAATATGTGTCTCACATCAGTCCTAAATCACACTCGTGTCAGTTTTTTCCTTCTCCTAAATTTTTTAAATTGCATTTTCCTTGGAAGGAGAGTTTGGCAGCAGGCGAATTCAGATCAGGATCACTCAAGAGCTGCAAACGGTAGGAAAAAGAAATTAAAACAAAAACTTTAGCATGTGCGTAAGTGGATCCTTGAAGTATTCATTTTGCCACGTCCCGTGTCACTGCAGCGCTGCTTGCCCTTGACGCCTGTCACCCAAGGTGCAAATAAACAATGGTCTCATTTGAACACAAAGGATTGATTATGGGGGACGTTTAATCCCAGTTTGACATGTCGGTGGGTGGCATGGGCGGCAGGTTTCATGTGAGGCATTGAAGTGGCAATTTTTTCAGATGCATTGGCTCATTACGCAATTAAAAACACTTCACATGTAACTAAAGCAGACAGCAAATGACTGCTACTGTTGTTTATAAGCTCTTTGGTTTGACTTGCAAGTGAATTTAAAAGATTGTTGGTCATGTGGCTGGGTGGGTTTTATTTAATTGAAGAGGCCAATTCTTAGTCAATCATTTGTAAATGACATTTTATTAGCTTAAGAGCGTATTGTATTCAAACCATGACAACTTGTTTGCATTTTGTCAACTTGCAATCAAACATTTAACCTTATTTTAACTTTTTTTTCTTTTTCCAATATAAACACTGATGTACAGGGCGGCTGTGGCTACAATGTAGCTTACCGCCATTAGAGTGTGAATGTGTGTGTGAATGACTGATTGTCTTGTAAAACATTTTGAAGTCCTAAGATTAGATAAGGCGCTATAAGATGAAGACCTTTTACTATAGACATTTACATTTTTCTAATATCTATAAACTTGGAAAATATGTGTTCAGTCAAAGTTGCTTTTCCGGAATGTTGGGGAAATTAATTGTCTATCCAAACTTGTTGCTGAATCTCTGTTACATTCCTTGTAATTTATTCTTCTCCTCCTTGATTTTCTGTTTTGGAAACATTACATTTAATTTTTGTGCAACTTTTGGATGCTTTACAGCTGGAAGGATGTTTGCTGTTTCTTTTTTTTCTTTAGGTTTGGTCAGATGTTATGATGTGTAACTACAGTAATAGCTCATTTGTGTTATATTTTTATAACTGTAAGCAGCTGATTTACATTTCAGAAGCATGGTTTTTTCTATTTAATTTCCTTTGAGGATCTAATATTCTTATATTAGCATGACTCAAAGTCCAGATCTAAATCTATTTGGGAATCTGTGACAACATTTGAAAATGAATCTTAAATTTGGGGCAGTATGTAAGATTGACTTTTTTGAGTTTCGCGTCATGTTAAAATGTCATTTTCTTTAAAACATACCTGGAATGTTGCTCTGAATCTTTAGTTTCAGCCATGGGTGCCTAAACGCTTGCTCACACAGACCCCCAACTATTTACCCAAAGCTCCTCCTGTGTGGTTTGCTGAGCTTCTCATACAAACTATGTCCCTGGAACATACATTATTTTACTTTGTACTGCTTCAAGTTGGTGTATCATCTAAAACCTAATGAAATACTTTGACGATGGTGTTTTTATAAATACACACTCTAACTCATAATCCCACAGTCCCTAAATAGATCAAAAACAAAATAATTTATTTTCTATGTTAAACCTTTAACTCACGAATAAATCCTTTTACAACATACAGGTGCTGGTCATAAAATTAGAATATCATGAAAAAGTAGAATTATTTCAGTAATTCCATTTAAAAAGTGAAACTTTATATTATATTCATACATTACATACAAACTCATATATTTCAAATGTTTATTTCATTTAATTTTGATGATTACAAATGACAACAAATGAAAATCTCAAATTCATCATATCAGAAAATTAGAATCTTGTGAAAAGGTTCAAAATTGATGGCACCTGGTACCACACTCTAATCAGCTAATTAACTCAAATCACCTGCAAATGCCTTTAAAAGACACAAAAGGTCATCGCTAAAGAGGCTGGCTGTTCACAGAGCTCTGTGTCCAAGCACATTAATAGAGAGGCGAAGGGAAGGAAAAGATGTGGTCAAAAAAAGTGTACAAGCAAGAGAGATAACCGCACCCTGGAGAGGATTGTGAAACAAAACCCATTCAAATATGTGGGGGAGATTCACAAAGAGTGGACTGCAGCTGGAGTGAGAGCTTCAAGAACCACCACACACAGACGTATGAAAGACATGGGTTTCTGCTGTCGCATTCCTTGTGTCAAGCCACTTTTGAACCACAGACAGCGTCAGAAGCGTCTTGCCTGGGCTAAAAAGACTGGACTGCTGGTGAGTGGTCCAAAGTCATGTTCTCTGATGAAAGTAAATTTTGCATTTCCTTTCTAATTCAAGGTCCCAGAGTCTGGAGGAAAAGAAGAGGCACTTCATCCACATTGCTTGAAGTCCAGTGTAAAGTTTCCACAGTCAGTGATGGTTTGGGGTGCCATGTCATCTGCTGGTGTTGGTCCATTGTGTTTTCTGAGGTCCAGGGTCAACGCAGCCACATACCAGGAAGTTTTAGAGCACTTCATGCTTCCTGCTGCTGACCAACGTTTTGGAGATGCAGATTTCATTTTCCAACAGGACTTGGCACCTGCACACAGTGCCAAAGCTACCAGTACCTGGTTGAAGGACCATGATATCCCTGTTCTTAATTGGCCAGCAAACTCTCCTGACCTTAACCCCATAGAAAATCTATGGGGTATTGTGAAGAAGAAGATGCAATACACCAGACCCAAAAATTCAGAAGAGCTAACAGCCACTATTAGAGCAACCTGGGCTATCATAACACCTGAGCAGTGCCACAGACTGATTAACTCCATGCCACGCCGCATTGCTGCAGTAATACAGGCCAACGGAGCCCCAACTAAATACTGAGTGCTGTACATGCTCATACTGTTCATGTTCATACTTTTCAGTTGGCCACCATTTCTATAAATCCTTTGTTTTTATTGGTCTTCAGTAATATTCTAATTTTCTGATATGATGAATTTGAGATTTTCATTTGTTGTCATTTGTAATCATCAAAATTAAATGAAATAAACATTTGGAATATATGAGTTTGTATGTAATGTATGAATATAATATACAAGTTTCACTTTTTAAATGGAATTACTGAAATAAATCTACTTTTTCATGATATTCTAATTTTATGACCAGCACCTGTAAATAATGCCTGACATGGCTTTCTACTGAATGTATCTGATCTTTCCCTCCTTTTCCATTCATAAACAATGGTCCTAATCCTCTTGATCATGCACTGTGCACAAGTGAGGAGGAATGTGAGTGACATGCTCACAGTAAGCATAATAAATGCATCTGTGAGGACAATGTGCTGTGCAGGAACAAAACAAATGCACACAAGGCAGCTGGAAACCTTTTAATTAGTGCTAATTACCTTAGCAGAGGAACGTTGGGAGGCTTGAAAGGATTTGTGTCAGCGCATGAAAGATCAAAGATTGAAGTGGTCACGTTTTGTTCTGCTGAGTCAAAAACTAATAAGGACGGTGATAATGGGGCCCAGGAGAATGACAACCGGAGGGAGGGGGCGGAGCTTACATTTCCTGCAGGTCTTCTTCTACTTAAACAGATACATTGTTAAAATGTTAGGTCACTCTACAAGTACCAACTCCTATCTAATTTCCACTGGCATTATTTAAACAGAAATGTATTTTATTCTGCATCAATTTTATGTAGCTTGTCATCAGCAGGCAGGTCTCATTTTTATGATTGTGTAAGCCAGAGGGGTCAGCAGGCTTTTCAGTCACAAGCCATCAAGCCAACCTATGTGATAGGTATCTGCAAGTTTTTTTTTTTTGTTGTTTTTTTTTAACTGAAGGTGGGTCAAATCCAGCTTAAAAGTCGGGCCCCTTCACATCCAATTCACAGTCACATTTTTACCTACAGGCAACCTCTGCGAAGCCCCGGTCATTAATCAAAGCGGAGTGCTGTCCTGACCTCAGCCCCTTCCCTTTGAAGTGCTGTGTCCTCTGCAGCATGAGGAAATCATTTGCTGCCTGATTCAATGAGCCATCAGTCCAGCCAGCAGACCTAATGACATGTGAGAATATTAACCTCCTACCACCAAGAGTGCTTCTGCTATGGAAGCAGTCTATTATTCATTCAAGGTTTTAGTCAAACACATTTTTTTTACCACAGGTCTGCCTATCTGTTAAAACACTGAACGAATTGGTGTAATATCAGTGCAAATATTTGTGCTTCATCAGTAATAAAACGCCTCAAAACATTTTAACAACTACTTTTTAAATTCTAAGATGCTTAATACTTACACGTTTTATCATACACTTGCTTATATCAGGAAACCAGTTTGTGACATCCTCCATTTTTTCATTTACTCCCAGTTGACAGTCCAATAAAAAGAAAATGTTCAAGACTCGGAGAAATCATCTTGAAATGTAGGAGTTTAAAAATAATCTAAGAATAAAGCGTTTTACAAAATGTTTTCTGTAAAATAATTTTCTGCTGAGTAAAGAAATAAATAAAATAATGATCGCAGAAAATAAACATGAAGGAGAATCTTGATATTTACCTTAAACAAAAACTAATAGACTAAAAAGGCGTTAAAATTAGCATTTGTTATTTTATTTAAAATTTCCTCTTTAAAGGAGCAGCGCATAGCATCTACTGGCATCTAGTGGTCAGTGATTAGTATGCTGCCCACTTATAAATACTTTCTTGACCAACTTTTTGCTACAAGTACAACTGCAAGTTTTTTGGGGCCAAGTTTGCACTTCTACAATTCAGACTGTTGTCTCTTCTTCTTTACCACAAATTCTTCATTAATTTTAAGTCTGGACTGACAAGCACATGAACATGCTGCTGGATGGTGATTTTGTATAATATCTGTTGCAGTCTCTAAAATGCTTTCTTTGAAGCATGGCATCCATTTAGTTTTGTCCATCTTCCTACCCATTCTGACCACCTTCCCTATCCTTGTTGAAGAATAACAACATTTCTTTTACGGCACAATTATGTGCTACTTTGCAGTGATCTAAACCTTCTTAATGTACCATCTTCTTATTCTTTTCCAGAGGTTGTGTGGTTTGATGAAAGCTTTAGTGTTCATATGAGTCTGTAACAATACATGTGACTTAATGACTGTTCTATTACCAAGAAAGCTGACTAAATGACTGAAACATGCATATTTGTGTGCTCTACTATATTTAATAAGATTGCTAAAGATTTCACATTGTGTGATATTTGTCACAAAATGTCTGCAGTTTTTTGTACTAATGTGATTTCAAACATTAAAGAGCATCTAAATTTACCCCAGTAATATAAAAAAACGTATTGTAATTTTAACCAACAATGCCTCACCGTTTTAAATGAATGTGAGAGAATTATGTATTTACAGCTATGCTCCAGTGTGCCATTCATTATAGTTCCCTGTCTTGACAGGCAATACTGTGGAACATCCAGTCCATTACACACATATGAGCCCCATCACTCTTCTTGTATTGACAAATTCATCAGGCATTTTTCCCCTGAGCTCCCCGAGCAGAATTTAGATTTGACTGCCATTCCTCGGCCAAGAATGGCCTCATTAAGGTACAAACATGGCTTCTCTGGTCCGCAGCTTGTTGGGACCTCTTACAGTGATAAGCCATTACCTGCCAGTGAATAGATCACAGCCTTCAGTTTACATTGGTTTGAATTAAGCCAACGGCACAGGATAGACAAGATATTTATATTGCGTCATTTTAGTTGTGCAAATATTCAATTATTTATGTTTAATAATATGACACTTAATGCATGTCTCAGTGGAGCGCAAGAGGTTGTCCTATACAGTTTACTCTACACGATGAAGTGATGTTATTCTGCATGTGGTAAACATGAGCGACTAGATCGGCTATTTGTTTGAGCTTTAAATCTTTAATAGTTGGGGTGTAATAATTAATTACAAGTTAATCACAAGTTTAGATACTCACAAGAATGAGATTTTAGAAATATTTTTTGGGGGGAATGGTCAATTTACTGAAGCCTTCAACTAACATGTATTTATTAAGAGTTTAAATAACTCAGATGGAGTCAGTTTATTAAATATGTCACTTTTGAAAGCAGCTACCCTGGAGTTTATTTAAAGGAGTGAGGTTAATAGTAATAGACCTGTGAAGATGCAGCTTACTCAATTTTGGGCTCACAAGATCAAGACGGGTTGAGATTTTAATCATTATATTTGGGAGAATTAAGGCTCCTTCACTTGCTGACAACAAAATTATTGAAATGGCTAAAGTACAATAACTTAAACTCACCAGTGGTGAGGCACTACATCCAGCTCAAGAGATTAAATAATAAACGGTTCTGGTTTTACAAGAACGGGACAAATGATGGTCAAAAAACATTTTGTTTGTTTTATGACTACTGTGAAAGGTTTCACAAATCACAAGCTACGTTATAAACAAATGCAATTAAAGCGGACGACAGTAAAGATAACGTGAATTAATTTAGTAGTCCATCAGACCTATTTCACTTTGTCATATGCATTATCTGTTCATCACTGTCAAACATCAAGACAGCCTCCCTCCTTGTCACAAACAGCAGTGGAGAAGCCTGGATTGACACCGAGTGGAACGCCATCTGACAAGTGATAAAAAAGTGTTTTGGCATGTTACGGGCCTTGTGGGCTGGCCCGAGTACCCCTCGGTCGCGGGTTGAGGACATCCGACCTGAAGTGCATGCAAAGTAATGGCCAGCATGACTGACGTTTCCACCAATGAGCCCAAAGTGTTCGCCCGTTGTCAGCAGGAGTTTATCAATAGGCATGTCTGCATATGCGGGCTTCTATCGATCCATCCATCTCTGTCCTCCTCCCTCTGCATCACTGTAGCTGTCGGTTGTCATTCAGCGGATTGGCTGTGAGAAGAGATGGCTGCAGAAGCACGCATTTGCAATCCGTCCGTATTGAAGAAGGGATTTAGGACATTCATTTTGTGAAATCTTGAGGATGTCTTATATGTTTTGGTGCTGTGATAGATTTCTCCTTTTGTTAGAGAAGTCACCTTTCTGCATTTAGTGCCTTGCTTGATTTATTCTATGACATGCATATGTATTGTCTGTGACCCTTGTCATCACTTTTACTATCATTAATGAGTGCAAAGTAGCCATGTCTTGTTTGTACTATTTGCCCATGGAGACTGACTCGCTGCAAAGACTATTGGTAACGAGGCCCCAGGTTAATTGCGGCAAGTACCAGAGGCCTTGTCTCCTCTGATAACATGCAGCCTCAGAGCGGAGAGAAGCATTGTGATTAGAGAAAGGGGCCACGGAGGTGACAGAGGTGAGGGTAAAGAAGCCAGATCAGGCCTCCAAGGAGAAAGAGAGGTGCAAGTCCGCTGGGAATTGAGCTAAACAAGATCGTACCTGCAAGGGAGATAGACGCTGCTGCCCCCAGGTCATTATAGCCTTTCAGGAAGCAGAAGGCACACATACAACTTAAAGCTTAACAATGTCCATGTGATAATAGGCCTACTATTTTGCCTTAAACTGTCAGCCAGTCAGAACAATCTTTCACAATGAGCAGACATTCAGGGGCTGCAAGGAGCAAGCAGTGATTGAATTAATGAAACGGCAGCTTTTATGCAGTGAAGCAGTGCAGTGATAACTCCATCCCATTTGGCTAATCAGTGTTATCCACTGCACAAAGATGTAAATTATTTTTGGAAATGAATTGTAATGACAGCTTCATTGCCAATATATTATTATTACACCTAAAGCGTTAAACCTGGCCTGAGCCGCAGCTCCCATGGCAGGGAATTTAGCTGATTAAATCACCGGGTGCACACAGCGTTGGTGACACGAAAACAACAATTAATAAGCCAACCCCCAGTGCACAGCGGCTCCGTTTTAACCGGGTCGCTAATAACATTACGGGGCAAAAAATATCCTAATCAGGCAGGGGAAAAGAGATTCAGAGGTAATATTATTTTCTTCCTGAGTAGGGTCTTAGCTAGTGTAGACTTTTATACAAGAAAACTAAAATAATTGGCTTTAAATTGATTTTTCAAGGGGTTCTATCAGATGGTGTTGAAAAGTTAACATCTTGCACAGATAACTTTTTACATCTGCATTTAATGTAAATCTACATTAGCTGGCCTCAGAGGCTTAAACTAATGGCTGGTCTGAGAGGGTCAAAGACCAAGATTACTTCTGCTTTCTTGCTCAGATCTCAAAAACAGCATAGCTGTTAATGTGGATGCCATTTTATTTACCTTTAAGTTGTAATAAAATAACTCTGTTACTGGAGAATCCAATGCTTCCTTTGGCTGTAACAAATAAACACAAACTTAGTAAGCTAATCCAGCTATGATATTTTTTAGGTTGGTGTTGTTTTAAGATTGTAGAAGTACGCTTTGGTCTATGCTCTCTTGGACTAGCCATTAGCTTTACCCTCTAAGTCCAAGTAATCTGGTTTAATACTAACAGTAGACAACAAGAAGTTTATCTACTGCCAGCTGGGTATAAATTGCCTTTAAACAAAATCTAGCTTCAAAATTTCTGAACAATCGCTTTACCTTGTATGATTCTGTTTGCACTACATTGGTTATCTTGACAGTTTTCTCTCTATCTACTCTGTATCCTCTCATTCCCGAGAAAACCATCCCCCCCATGCACAATCACTCACAGCGAATGCACATTAAAAAGGATTTGTTCCCCCAAGAAGGTCGGCATTTGTAAGGCTACTGACAGATTTAAGTGTCAATTAAGATGATGTACCGTGGGCACATTATCATACAAGGTTGTCAGGCGGGGCCATTTGAGAGAAACAAATACCCAGAGCTTTACACCTTCCGCGGCTTGAACTTTGTATGGACCCACAGTTGCTGTGAATGTCACAGTCAATCATTTATCCAGTTGGCAACCTTTGCAGCAGGGAGCGCTAAGATCAAGCAATTTTATACAAATAGCAGTCGCAAAAAAAAAGAAAAAAAAATCTGGTTTCCAAAATGCCTTGTCATGTTCAGCAGTGAGGTCCCATCCCGGCTCTTTTCAAGGGTCTTAAACTCATTACTGCAAGGGGGGAAAATTATACCTCAGTACAAGGATGATGGATGACAAGTTAAATTTGTGTCCAGGGACTGAAGGTGAATGGTGACAGAGGTATTTATCTTGAGAATGGAGGTTGGGGTCAGGCAAGGCTGGGTGCCTTAAGGCACAAGACATTGACAAATTTATCCAGTGGACCCCATTGCTTGGGCCCTTTTCTTTGTTTTGAATCCTGGCCACTCGCTAAGTGACCCGCATCGCTCATGCTGCCAGCGTGTGAAGAATGCTGCACCACGCCAGGCATCCCGCCTCTGCCGTGGCTTGTTGTTCATTCTTCTGTGAGGCCTAAATCATTGACTCGTTCTGAGCACTGTTTGTTTGGGGTTATCAGGAAATGTTGGATTCTGGGCCACTGAGTTAATTCAAGTTCTAAAAGATTCAAAGGGATCCTGAAGCATACAACATGACATTGTATTTCTGTTGGTCTGATGTATTTAAACACAATCAGATTAATTTAGTGTTTGTCGTCATTGTAGTTATAATTTTTGTGCTCATTTCTCTTCTGCATGTTTTGGAAATATAGCACTGTGGAAATGTGGAAGTGTCAGTAAGGGGAAACCCTTAATGAGAAGAGGATGAGCCATAGAGACCTCTAGTGGAGACTGAAGAAGCCTTTAGTTTAACTTGAATCACATTGCACCTTTGAACATTTAATGCAATTTCAACATTGTAACACGGTGCATCAGTGTCAAGAAAAATATATGATTTATTTTGCCGACATTCACTCAGAAGTATCATAGATGGGACTGCCTTTGGTGTTTTCAAAACATCACCATGCTTTTGACCTGGTGAAGCTCTGGATTATGGATTAACATCTTCAGTATGAGATCAGCATCGGAGGCCGCTGTGGCTCCAAGCAAACAACTGAGCTGAGGTCTTAAACTAAATTAAACTTAAATCAAAAGTACACCAAATGACTGACAAAAAGAGCCAACCATTGAATAAAAATATGTTAAAGTGAATTTGTATATAAGAGCAGTAATAAACGATTCCACATTGATGCAGTTGACAGCACTGTTGACTTGCAGCAAGAAGGTTCTGCTTGCTAAATCTCGGCCTGGAGTCTTTCTGCATGGCATTTGCATTTTCACCTTGTACATGCATGGGTTTTCTCTGGGTGCTCTGCTACCTCCCACAGTCCAAAAACATGACTATTTAGTGAAGTGGTTTCTAAATCTTCCTCAGACACGAGTGTGTGGGTGCATAACTGTTTGTTCTGAGTGTTGCCCTCTGATGGACTCTTTGTTTTTATATGAACTGTTGATAATTCAGCTCAGAATATCGTTTGTTTTTTTTGTTAATCTAGTGCAGGGAAAATGTGCAAGTGAGTTGCTCTCCAACTTCATGAACTTAGCTTTGAACATTGTTAAATGATAATAAATGACTATTTATTATCCGCCATAGAACAGTCATTATGAAACAGACTTTAGCATAGTCTAAGTGGTCGTATTAATAATCACATAGGTGTTCAGTTTTTCTTCTGCTATTGAGTTCAAGCAACTCTGGCACATTGCTGCCCCCAACAGGTCAGTTATATAATGACATTTAAAAAATTGTTGCTGTGGCTTGTGAGTTGATTAAATTTAAGTGGTGGTGAATTCTGATTCAAACTTAAAATAGCTCAGATTGAACAATGGACAATAGCAGGCATAAGTGATTCTTGTAAAAATGGTCTATTACTGTATATTGGAAATGCTGTACTGACTTTATTCTATTCTAGTTAGCTTTTTATTGGACAACAGGTAAACATTAATTTTTAAGAAATACTATATTGTATGCTGAACAATTAAGAAATATGTGTTTCTTTCATCTACGTTTGTTGTGCTCTTGTACCAGTTCTCTCACTCCTCCAACACAGAATGTTGCAGTGCTGATTGAAATACGGAGTAGTCATTTGTTTGTGCTTTGAAAAAGGAAAGAAAAAAGTTTTCAGGGCCCTTAAAATTGCTAACCACTTCACCAAGCTCCATCCATCATTTTGTCAACACCTTAATGTTTTGAACTTACAGAACCTCAGCTGAGTGAGGAAGGCAACAAAAAGAAGTGTGCTGCTTTCAGGAGGCATGTATAGATCTTGTTCTTTTTTTGCTTTTGACCACAACTTGGAGAGAATTTAAGAATTTTCAGTGGCAGGAAATGGGTCATAAGCCAAACAGTCCATATGTGTTGACTTGAGTGTTATTGAAGTTTCAGTTCAACATCCAACTCCACCAAAGACAGCATAGTTTCTTTCATTTTTTTTTTTTTTTTACTAATTTCTCTTTTATTCAAATGAAGGAGAACTTTGTGCTGTCAGTTTGGTCTTCTGTTCATGACAGTTACTTGTGATTGCTGAGAAGGGCATTCATTTACTTCCTCAGAGTGTAAAAAGTATTGTTAAAAATAAATCAATCTCAAGAGGATTCTAACAAAACCCCCAATATTATAATCCTTTAGAAAGTATGATAAATAAGTTCCTCTCTATTAAAACATGACCACAGTTGTTTTTTTTACTATAACAAATAATATTCTGCCTCCATCTGCATGTCCTGTTAACTGACTTTTCAGAGTTTCAAAAGTATGTAACGACAAATCTATTTAAAGTCTAGCTCTTCTGAGACCTTTCTATCCATTAACAAGCTTCGGCCTCAGTATGAGTTCAGACAACCCTTTATAATGCATACAGCATTTTTTTAAAAAGACTATGACCAATATTTACTTTAGCCAGTTCCCCCCTCTTAAGTGCTGTTTTTAACAATGCCCACAGGTTGAATTATTTATCATACAGCAAGACCTTACAGAAACGTTTGTTTTGGAGTCGTCACTGGCTGGACGTCTGCTCACAAAAAGGATTATCTGAATGACAGCATAGTGGGATTTTCTGATGTAATATTTATTTTCCGTCATATTACTGTATATTAGGCCAGACGTGATCTATTGTTTCAAGGGTTAGGCTTGAGAGGCTAACAATGACTGGGCAGAGTCAGGTCATGGGAAGTTCTGCCAAAGCAAATGTAAATCTTCAAACAGCAATCACAATGCATGTATGCAGTGACATATTTCTGGGGCAATTAAGGCTATGGAAAATGATTAAATAGAAATATTAATTTAGTGCTGAGAGACGATTTTAAAGCCTTTTTCTTTGACACAGATTCTCGCTCTTTGTTGTTGTGAATGTTGTAGCAAAGGCTGAAAAATCTCCAGAGTCTAAATATGAAAACCCATAAACCCCCATTCATCAAAGCTATAACCTGGATGAACTACATTTAGGCTTTGCAAACTTACATATATCTGGGGGCAATGGTGACGACAGTGGTAGGAGTTTTTCCTTCAATAGATGGACGGATGGATTATCCAACAATAAAACCATATGAAAATGCTCAATCATTTTTAAATAACTCTTTGCAGATGTTTGACAATTGAAAAGGGTCTAAATCAGTTTAGAGTTGTTTCCATAATTAGAACAGTGGTCAAGATATGTATGCAGAATAAAACCATAACAGTTTGGATTGCTTCAATGAGACAAGCAGCTGGACTTGAACTTGAGCAGATGATTCTCCAGTACCAGTGTCGTTTGCATGTAGTTTGGCATTGTTTAAGGTGAGTAATTCAGTTTTATTTTGAGTGTCACTTTTTAAACGTTGCGCTACAGAACATTGCATTGCACATAATCATTATGCATATGTTTAGGTAGGAAACAATGCAGCATTTGATTGGTACACATAGCAACCAAACTGATATTTCGGGAGGGATACATATACTTTTTCACCCCTGCAATTGATCCTCTTTGAGATAATTTATTTGTTAACAGAAGTAAGTTTTATGTTGTAAAATTAAACAACATACCAAAGTTCCTGCACCGGAATGAATAACTGGCCCAAGAATCAACTGGCTATGTGGCTGGTCTTGTTCTCCTTTCTGGTAAAAGATGCCTTGTAACTTCTCCTTGAACTGAATAATTGAGACATGTAATAACTGTGACAGAAGGAATTATCTGACCCATTTTTTTCTATTTCTTCTCACATTGCTTTGTTTATACATGCCTTCCTGTCATAATCCCTCTGAAATCTCCTGGGTAAAATCCCTTTGAAGAAATTGCCTCTTGTAGCGTGATGTCCTGTGTAAAGGAGTTCTTTTTAATGACCAGAATCTGACCTCATTTTATATGCATAAGCCTACATCAAAGTAGACAGCGTCTGTCCAGTCTGTGCAGTGTTCTTGGACTTGAAAGCGTTTTACATTGAAGCGACAAAACACATTCATGGAGGTCAGGATTTCTTAATTAAGTTCAGGGCGTGCAGTTTTATCCCAGGCTGGCCTTGTACGATTAAAAATTCCACGACTGGGTTGATGTACAGTTATATATTTATACTGACAAGCGGTCAGTTGATAAACAAGACACCTCATGGAGAGGAAAAAACTACCTCTTTTTATTAGACTGTCCACAGAAAGTTATTTTTGGAAAACTGTTACATTAAAACAATATTTCATATCTGAATCACGGGTCCTATCTTACTTGCGACATTGTTTGAATTTGTCCTGACTGATTCATGTTCATGTGTTTTGGGAGAAGGACTGTTGCTTCCCTTGAGGCTGAGTTGGAAAAGCACCAGCCAAAAGAGTCCAAACAAAGAAGACCTACAAACTAACTCCACTTTATCACTCAGCCAAAGTTAAGCTCAGTAACAGTAGATTTATATTTACTGTCACACTGCTCACAAAGGTCAGGTTTAAGTAAGAGTCTTCTGTAGTAGAGTGGATAATACTTCTTTAATTTGCCACAAAGCTCTCCTCTGTTAAGGAAGGGCATAATCTGTTACAGTGCATCTATTGCAACAAACTGCTTTAGAGCTCAAAATAAAGCTGTGAAAAAAAGCTGTGAAAAAGTTTAAAGCAGTTTTGGTTATAAAATATCATCCCAAGTTGGGAACATCTCCCAGAGCTGTGTTTAATCCATCATATGAAAGGAGAAACAACAATGATAAAGCTACAAACCTACCAAGACGTAGCCGTTCCCTTAAATTGACAGGCTAAGCAGGGAGAGCATTAATCAGAGAAGCAACCAGGAGACCAATGCTAATTCGGAAAGAGCCGCAGAGAGCCACAGTTTAGAATGCATCACTAAGACAGCTATTAGTCGTGCACTCCACAAATTTGGTCTGAAAGTAGGCTGACATGAAGAAAACTCTAAACGCTATGTGTGGCAAAAACCTAACAGTCTACATGACCCTGGACCAACAATATTCACAGCGAAACATGGTAACGACAGTATCATACTGTGGGGATATTGTCTATTTAATTGACAGAGGCAGGTCAGAGTAAATGGAAAGATGGATTTAATTAAATAAATGACAACCCTAGAACAAAACCTTTTAGAAGTGAAAAAAGAATTTAAACTACAGTGGAAGTTTGCCGTAGCTTCAGCGGGATGGCAATCATAGATAATCAGAAAGAGCTGCAATAAAATAATTCAGATAAGAGGATGTTCATGCAGTAGACTGAGCTGTTTGAGGTCTATGTTCATGGATCCTCTCTATCTACCTTGAGTTATTTAGCAAAGAAGAATGGGGTAAACGTTCTAACTTTGAATTAGGGGGTTGGTCTGAATACAAATGCTTGCCACATTTTTTAGATATCTATGCTAAATTTTGAAAAAGGTGTCATTTTCCTTACAAGTCATAATTACTCACTAGCATATCACCGAACACATCACTTAAAAGCACTTTAGGTTTCGACACAGTCTGAAAGGTTGAGGGTTAGGAATTATTTCCCATAAAGTGACGAGCAACAAAAGCTATCCTAACTGTGTAGCACTGGTTGATAAATGGTCTGAGCTTCTAACTGCAGTGATTCAACAGTCATATTTGAAGGCCTGAAACATTCATTCTTATGAGCTCCACCTGCAGCTCTGCAGGCACATTTTTCTGCTGTTTGAAGTCGGCTACTGACCTCACACTGATCTGCCTGCTCGAACAACCAGCCCACAGTTCAGGACCTCTGCCAGGTACTCCGTCTTGTTTGGCAGCCCTTTGATGCTTAATCTCTCCACGAGTGTTTACTTGACTCAGCCTTGATGAGATCATGAGGACAGTGGGTCCAGCTGTTTTGATTATGATAACAGCTGGGTGTTAGCCTCAGCCAAAGGACAACTGCACTATCATACCCTCTGTATTTCATTTTACATCTGCCTGATTTATAATATTTGCAGGCCATTATGAAAAGGTTTAATAGCTTAACCTTTGTAAGGAAAATACATTTCTGTCTGTCATTTCTTTTTTTCCTAACAAAATCCCGCCAAAGCAAAAACCCAACATACCAATCCCCGGAGGAGAGATGTTAAAAAGAAAGGAGCATGCATACAGGGCAGCAAATATGCATAAATACATTTTTATTGGGATTCTAAGAATCTAAACTTGTAAATAACATGCTACCTGGGGCAGTTTTGCAACTCTATCCAAGAAAGTGCTATATGAAAAAAAAAATTCACATTTGTGAAAATTAAATTTTGTAAAGTAACCAAACTCAATAAGGACTAACAGCACAAATAATAAAAAATGGTAGGTTTGAATACAAAACCAGGTAAATTGTTGATTTGTCACAACTGCTTAACAGATCAAAACGCTGCTTTAAAAATCCAAAACAAATATACCAACAATATCACCTTTTAACCTCCAGCATGGTTCTACAAAAAGCTTTTATGCTATTGTTCACCCACTGACTCAGTATTCACACAATGTTTTCCTGCTTTGTCATTTTAAAACCAGAACGTGCTTTTGAGATTTTATTCCCGTGGGGTTGATTTAATTTTTCTTCTCTTTGTCATTATGAAAAATGGTTTCTCTTTCCAAAAGTACAATAAAAACTTAAACTTATTTTTTCCTGACATATGTCTAACTAAATTTCCGAAACAATTACAGCACAACAAACATTTAACAATTCTTGTGATTTAAACCTACAAATGCCATATTGATCCCTTATTACTCACCTTAGTTACTTATGGGATTTTTATTTCCAACAAATGTTTTTGAGAAACATGTGAAAGATTAGTCAAAGATGTTTTAATTTTTATGTTGCATCAGTTTAAATATTCACAACCTGGTTGAGTTGTTAATTACAAAAATAAAAAAAGAGACATAAAAAAGTAAGTCAAATACTTTGATCAACTTCAGTTCTGTTCAATTCAAATACTTTATAATTACAAACCTAAAAAGACATAAAAATTGGCATCCTTTGCGAGGAAAGTGTTGATCAGAATCTCTGTAGGAGCTTCAGAGGTTCAAACTTCATGTGAGATCATCTGTTGACAGGACAAGTATTAAACCTGTGTGCCAAAAATCTCATATTTATGAAAGAGCGGTTAAAGGAAATTTGAAAATGTTGAAAAAAGCCATAAAAAGTCCTGTTAAACATACATATCATATAGAGGACACAGCAAAGGTGGAATAAAGTGCTGTTTTCAAATGAGACCACAATTAATTTTGTTGGCCTGCATGGTGTTTGTGGATGAAAACCACCACATGCTGGTGGGAAAATTATGCTTTGAGGATGCTTCTGCACGAACACTTGTACATATTTTTCTGGTGCTGACGGGAAGATGGATGGAGCTGAAAACGGGGCAAACTTGTCAAAATATATGCCAAGACTTCAGATATTCTCCATCCAGTCTAATAAAGCTTTAGTTATTCTGCAACAAGGGTTGGGCAGAAAAATATAAAACTTCTAGATATAAAAAAAAACAGCCTAGAATACCCGGAGCTGTAACCGTAGCAAAAAGTATTGATTCAACAGGGGCTCAATGTAAATTTCCATTTTCTGGATGATGCTGTTTGTTCTCACGTTTTCTAACGCAACTTTAATTTGTAGGAAGTTAGCAGACCATGTATATTTTTCCTCAACCTCATAATTACACACTACGTTGAGTTGGTCTCTCTCATCAAGCCCCAATGTTTTACACTAAAGATTCTTTGGTTTTAATGTGACCATTTTTAAAAAAGTTTAAGTGGTATAAATACTTTAACAGAGCTGCGTAATCTTTAGCAAGTTGAAATTACACCTGATGGATGGCTTCCTCTTCCTCTTGATGTGTCAAGTTTAAGATTTACACTCCAGCCTGAGCCTTTAATCTTTCCATCAACACATTGTGCGATCTAAAGCAACACCAGAAGAGGCGTACTTGAATGCGCGGAGGTCATAACTGGGTCACTGTCCACAAAAACAAGCACATTTAGACCATGACTCAACCTGCTCACATATTTCACGCCATGCAGAGCCTCCTAAACTCTGACTGTTAAAATTTAAAGCGCACACAATTACTCATAATTGCTCCAGAAATTGATTTATTAGCTCGGTTGTGAAGCTGCATGAGCTGAGCGCCATCTGACCTCCAGCTGAATGGATAATCAACAGGCTTCCCAGGCGAGCAGATGTTTGAGAGTGTTGCTGTTTTTATCAGGAGTGTAATATGAACAGGCATGAAACCAGATGAAATTAAATGATGTGAGGACAGACAGCTGTGCCACATTTGGACTTTGCTGCCATGCCTCTTTCGCACTAATTAGATGTTCGTGCTCATAAATGGAAAATATGCTCTTTTAATTTTGTCTGAACCTATTTTCAGCAATCAAAATTAAGCAACATGGGGAGAAGATCAAATATTTAAAACAAAAGTAAAATACAGTGAAAAGTATCTTCTCCCTTTTAGATTTTTTCTGTTAGGCTTTTTTGCCCCATACTTAAACTTTTTACATAATCAATGCATCATACGTATCAGACAAAAATAACTTGACTAAATCTAACATTCTGTTTTGTATTTACTCAAATACAAATGTGCCTGTAGCAATTATTTTTAAAGAAAAGATGCCGTTAGGCAGTGTTTCTCAATTAAGTTTGTTATACAGAATCATGATTCATTTTCCTGAGTCTTGCCTATTGTAAGCCTGTTGTAGAGTAAGACATTACTTGAATAGATCCAGTCTGACAACATGAAGCTAAATGATCTCCAAAAGCAGCACCATTCCTCAAACAAAAGACTTTGACATTTATCAGTGTGGAAAAAAATTACAAAGTAATTTCTAAGGCTTTAGGAGTCTAGTAAACCACAGTGAGAGTTTTATATATAAAACGTGAAAGCTTTGTATAGGAAAAAATATTTTTGGATCAACCAGGCTATCAAAATACAAACACACCACTAAAGGAGCACAACATATATTCATCCAGGAAGTCCCAAATGAACCCAGAACAGCTTCTGGAGTACTGCAGACCTCACTTGGTTAAGTTATTGTTCATGATTTAACATGAAGAAAAGAAAGAGTCTGTGGAGAAAGATGCCATCAAGTGGACAGTTCTAAGGTAAAAACAGCTGTGGACTTTTGGGAAAATATTCTGTGCGCTGTTGGACTTTTGGGAAGCTGTGGATTCTGCTAAATCTGGGGCAATGCTAACACAGCATTTCAGTTAAAAGAACACACCAATAATCAAACACGGTGGCAGTGTGATGGCGTGGGGACGCTTTGCAGCTTCTGGACCTGTACAGCCTGTTTTAATTAAGAGTCCCAAATTATGCAGCAGGACCGTGGTGCAAAGGATACCAACACGTGCACCTAAAAATAGGTAAAACAAAAATGAGATACTGTGACTTTCCATTAAACACGTCGTTCATGATTATAAACCCTATAATGTGGATGAATAAAAACAATTCTGCAAAGAAGAAAAAGCCAAAATTCCTAAAAAAGAGAGAAAAAACACTCATTGATAGTTATCACAGACATTTGGTGGCAGTTGTTGCCACTAAGAGTGGTCACTTGCTTTTTTACAGATTGGTTTGAACAACTTTTTTCCTTTGCAAGAGAAACAAAACTGCTTATCTTTATATAATATCTAACATAGTTTATTATGAAATATTCAAAAGTAAAACAAACAAAAAAACAGTAGAAACAGAAGAAATCTGTAAGAGTGTAAGGAGTTTTTACAGCAGTGTAGCCTCTGGAAAACTACAGTTTGTAAACAATCAGTCCAAAGCTGTTTTTGCTCACGCTGCAGCTGGTTGTTTCATAAGACATTTTCTTCAGGGACTTGAATCATGATCCCTCAGCTTCAACTCTTTTCTCTAATTGCTGCCTAATTTCTTTGCTTTGCACTTGATTATGGGGCCTAGCGAGCTTAATGAAGCACAGACGAATTGTTTATGAACTCCCTGCTCTTTCCCTTGTTAGCATGAAGGAGTACAAGGCCAGTTTTTGCACTTTGCATATAGTTTATTTAAGCAGCTTTACACTTTGGCAGCCTCTCAGAGCGGCGCACAGTGAAGATTTCAAAGAATGCAGTGGCTATAGAGAGTAGCCTAATGGCAGTTCTTATCTCTGAGTGGTTCCAGTATCCAAAGTGATACTTTAAAGCAGAGAATGGCTGGATTGTGTATTGAAGTGGCGGCTGTTGTTGTGTCTGCCCTCAGGAACCGTCGACTCAAGTGTTTTTCTCCAAACTTGTCACACATTTCAGGAACAATTAGAGAAAAGAAAGTAAATTGTTCCCATGCACTGGGATTGCTGTCCTTGTGACATCTGCCACTGCAACACGGATGATAGATTCCTCCTTCATTAGCCAGGGTGTGGGATTACCCAGAGAGAACGCATTAATCACCGCTTTCTGTGGCAGCCTGAATGCGCCTCGCTTTGTTGAGAGAAAAACTTTTTCTTTTTCCTGACGTGTCACTCTTCTCCCGTGACAGGCCGCAATCAATCATCCTGAGTGGCAGCACTGATAGCTTACACTGTTTACACAATGTGTAATGAAAGATCATGTTACCCACTATTGTTGTTTCTGAGACAACTCTTTCGGGCTGGAGCTGAATAGAGTCGGTGCTTTGGTGCAAATTCACACAAGCATGTTTGCTTTTGCTTTTTGTCTCCTGTGAGGTTCCACTCTGTCCTGCTTTCACTCTTTCTTTCTTTATGCAAACACTTTGCAAAGCTCGCGCTCAATAGCAGAGCAGTGCGACTTAAAGCTGTATTCATACATGTGGAGAAAGCTTTATAAGGTAGATCTGATAGAACCCTGCCTTGGCTTTCCTTAGGCTTTCATTTTCCCCATATGAACTTAATCTTTTGTTGATTAGGAGAGGGACATCTGTCTTCAGATTAAGCTTAGCAGGCACAAAACCGTCTGGTATTTCAAGCTGATCATAATTGAATTTGCCGTACAAAAACCTCAGTACCATCTGAGGAAAGCTAATTACAGAGCATGATGCTGCCACAACCGTGTCTTACTGTGGGTCTGGAGTTCTTTTGGCGGTGGTAAGTGTTGCTCATACTAAATACTTATGGAGTTGTGGCCCAGAAGTTTGATCAGATCATAATGGGTTCTTCCACACACTTTTGCTAATCTGCCAAATTCACTAGCAGAGGTAATTTCTAGCTCATTGGTTTAGCTAGCTTTGAAAACATTTAGCGCTCTTGGCTTCCCCTAAGCCAAATTTTCCAGATGAATTATAAATCAGTAATTTATTTCACTGTCTTTAAGCTTTCATTTGAATAAAGTTTGACATGTGTGTTTATGTTTTGCTTCTCGTTGGTTATGAATTATCTCCAATAATTTAATTTCAGTCAAAAAAAACATACCGCTGAGAACAATCAATTTCCTCTGGCAGCCTGCTGATGTAGAAGCTGAGAAATGTGGTATAACCAAATGTTGTTGCAATTTTGCAGGTCAAAACATTTTTTACATTTCACAGAGTGACTCTTACACAAAGCTGTCAGTATTAAGAACTATATGGGACATGTCTTTATTTTTCTCCAGACCTTCACAGGATAGGCCGTCTCATTTTACATCTCCGGTGCATCAGTCTGTGTCCTTCATTTTTTTTGGGTATCAGGACACTTTCAGAGTTTTTACACGCCCAATCATTTGATACTGTAACATACCTGTCTGACCCACATGAAGGTGTGATGCTTTATGTCCTTCCAGACAGAGAGCTGTGGAGATAGGTTTGCAGAAATATGATGAGGGACCATGAAAGCAGCTGAACTCACCGCCCTTGTCTTCAGAATGAGCTTTGTGTCCTGTAAAGACGTGAGACCTAAATGTACGTATTGACCCCTTGTATGAATTATCTAAAGTGGATCAGATAAAAAAACCCGAAAAAACCCATCTGTTTATAATTACTTCTTCCCAGTGCTGTTTGAATAGCTGCAATTGTTCCAAATATAAAGCCCAAAGGGCTTCAGATGGAGTCTTTCATTCTTATCCATTTTTCCTTACTGCAATACAATCGCATTATGAGTCCCTAAAATTCACACAGTCAAATAAATGGGTAACTCAGTTGTTTCATCTTGTCTGTAAAGATCTTTTCCTCTTGAAGAATTGGGGGACTAATTTGGTTAGTTGGTAATTTGGTTTTAGACAGATTTACCTATTCCAGACAGTTTTTAGTTGCCTTGGGAATTGTCCTCTTAGAAAACTTAACAGTGTCCAAGTTATATTAGTCAAACCCAAGCTGTTAGGTCCGATTAAATATAACAGATTGTTCAAGAACAATCAAGGAACCACTTAGTATTTGGCCTGTTGCAAACTAGAACATCCTGGGACACCAGTGTTACTGATCAGAGTTTTACAGGAACTTGGTCTGAGAGGCTGTTGAAGGTTTTTGCTCCAGAACCAAACTCTGGACCAAATAATGACAAAACATTGCCCTCATTCGTTTGGAGGCGGCCAGGTGAGGCTTTCAGGTGAGGTGGGAACATCGTCCTGTTTTTCCACCACTGAAATATGTGTGCATAAAGGAGATGGAATGGTTAAATATCTCTCTGCCTGCACTAAGAAGAAGTGAACTTAAAGTTAGCATTGCATTAAGACAGCAAATATTATGTTAAATTAACTCTCTTATATCCATATGCAAGTAAGTGATGGGAATATGCTGTTTGCAAGAGGACAGACATTTTTCACATGGACATTTTACTACTTTATTTTACATTTTACTACTTTATTTTACATTTTACAGGAGTTTATTTACCTGGGGTTAAATAAACTCCTGACCAGCACTGCGTGTTTTGTTTAAACAGAAGACTTTTTGCAACAACGTGGTCTTCCCAGTGCAGACCCTCCTGGGTGGTCTCTCAGGATGACTCTTTTTGTGCCTCCATCCAGTTTGACTACCATTGTGTAACTCCGATGGAGCACAACAGATAGACATACGCTCCTGAGGAGAGAGCCACAAAAACGCACCGTGAACCTCGAAGCTCTTGGCGTCTGCCTTGCTCCTTTAAAGAGACTGTTAAATATGAGTCAGCTGTTGTGCTCAGGACTCCAACAACTGCTTTAATTCCTCCATCTCCCTCCCCTTCTCCTCCTTTGCTTAAAAAGGAGGCTTTGTGCCTGTAGGGCCCCCATCAGTTACCTGCTGACAGGCTGAGCATGACTGATGAGCTGCCCGAGGCGCCCCGGTATACTTTGTCAGCTGCTCATAATTTATACATCTTATCTGCGTCAGAACAAAAGACAGAACGTGGCTTTATGGAAATAAAAACAGCGGCTTGTTTAGACTCCGGCATGTGGAGTGGAGGGATCAAACCGATGGATGTTTCTCTTTGCGAGCGAGACAAGTTGCCTCGTCTGGCTCTGAGCACTCCACACCCTTTCTGTCTACTCGCACCTTCGCTGTCTGTGTGTGGTGACCTCGGAGATCTCTTGTGATTGTTGTAGTAGTGTTTCTGGCTTTAGCTGGCAGCAGGACAAAAACATAAAACACAGATTTGCTTCATACAGGACCAGCTTTTATCCTTCAGATCAGAACCCAGAATTTGTATACACAATGTCTTTTCTTGGCTCCGAGTCATTTCGTGATTTGGCTCAACTGGCTGGCTGTTACTGTCCAAAAATAAACCACAGAAATACCACTGATGGGACTTGGTACATCATAATGAACAGGATATCGAGGCGAACCATGTGGAAGGCACCGGAGAGGGCCGCAATTCATCACTGCCAGTGCTGCACTTCCCTTCGAGGGCTGGATTTCTCTTCAAAAGCTGTGCTTTGGTCTGTGATACTGTGAGTGATTCATTCACTGACTCATCCACCAACACTTTGTCAGATTGAAATTGTTCTGCCAGCTCTTTTTTGTTTTGTTTTTTTCTCACGGCCTTGAACAAAACGTGGGATATGCTCTTACTTGCAGCATCTGCCAAAACGCTGCTCCGTCCTGCTTTTGTTTTGCTTCTGTTCTGTTCTTTTTATTTTTTTTTTAGATCTCTCAGTAATGAGATACACAGAGTCCGACACTAATAGCTAGCTAGCTCATGGTGTTACTGGTACAATAGGTGTAAGAAGCAGAGAATCCATGTCATTGACTGTTTAACCTCTAACTTTTTTTCCACTGTTTTTCATGTTACAACCAAGCTGGAAGTGGGAGGAGAGGGAAAAAAGTTGCTAAATAGCTCTGAGTCAATCAGATTGGATGGAAATATCCATAAGCTTTGACTGGACCATTCAAATGCATGAATATGATTTGATCCAGAATGTTCCATTGTATCTCTGACTGTAAGTTTAGTTTTGGTAACTTAGTGGAAGGCGAACCCCCACCCCAGTCTGAAGCTTTTGGTAGCTTTTAGCAGATTCCATTTTAAACCAAATGGAGTTCTGTAAGATGTTGTAAATTTGTGTCTGGACTTAAATCCCGATGAGATACTGTGGCATGCCGTGAATTTTGTGTTGAGTAAATGCTACTAAATATGTAATTGTTATGTCGCAACAAAAGTTCAAGGGGTGTGAAAACTTTTTGCAAGTTACTGTTACGATTCCAAAGGCTGGAAAATACACTTTGCTTCACGCAACCGAACTAGTCTCGTCTGGTTTTTGGTGAGTTTCAATAACAAAGACATCACTCTGATGTTGTAACAAGAGAACAATAATTCTGAACAGACTGGACTGTGGGGAGACCTCACCTAGACAGGCGTGTCTGCTGAGGTGTTGATGGACCGCGTTAATCAGCTTCCTTGTTTTACTTCCACTCTTTTTTGTTTTGCATTTTATCTGAGACGGGCTTTCACAGCTTCCTGGTTCAGGGCTGTAAGAAACAAGTCAGCTGTATCTATCAAGGGACTAATAAGCAGATATCTAAAACAGTTCAGATGATATCCAGGTCTTAGTGTGGGTCCTTTTTGTTCACTCGGAGCTGGCTGGGGCAGTGGATCATTTACACCGCAGTGACAAGTACATCATCATCCGGCTGTAACCTTAGCTGTGAGAGACGATGCAGGCTTTGTTCTCCGCCAAGCTCACTTGAGGATGTTTGGCAGCGTGCTGATAGATATGCTTATCCTGATGTCAGAGCATAGCGCCATTCCTGATAACAGATTCTCTCAGTCGAATCCGTCCTGCTTATCTCACTGCCTCTCTGTGTGGGTAGATGGCATGCATTCATTCTGTTATTTGCAATCGTCTCAGAGCTGCTTCAGAATATTTCAAATTGTTCTGTTCTATTTCATTCAATAAATAAGCAGCAAACATGACGCACTAGTGCAGGTCTTTCGTTTTAACCAACCAAATCAGACAAACAGCTAGAGAAACAGGAAGAAGGAGATTTAGAGCACTCATTTAATTTGTGCAAATCAAGTTTACCGTAGTTAGTTGGTTTTTTTTTAGCTTATTTTGATTTCTTTCTAGCTTTAATGCCTTGTACTATTTCTACAATGAACAGAAGCAACCACACTTTGTGACTGTGAAACAGCTTTAAAATTTTTACACACAAAAGTTTTTTCGACTTGGCATTTCAAGTTGCTTTCAACATCTCATTTAACGATTAGCATGACTAGCATGGTTATTTCTGCTAACTGTGAAGGTCCGCCCACTATGCGTTTTTCTAGTGTTTCTTGTTTTCTGTCATGTCTTTATTGGTCTCAAGCATAACCTCCTTTAGTGTTGCCATTGTGTTTGAAAAGGTTAGAGCTTTAAGAGTAAATAGGATGCAGCATACAAGATGTAGCTGCAGGCAACTGTTTATAGTTCACTGTCATCTGCTTATAAATGTCTGTAGTTCTCTGGTGTGCTTCATTTTCAGGACTTTCTGTTTGAACCAAAGATTAGTGTGCTGCCTTGAGCAACTCATTATAGTATATTTATTGTAATTGCTGACATCAATATTTCTTCTGAGTACCACTGAAGGCAGACCAAGTAAAGACAAGCTGTCTTCATTTTTAGCGTTTTACTGACACTAAAAATACTTAGTTTTAACCCTTTTTCCTCACAGTAATGCCTTTTGTTATACAATTTCGTTATGATGCTTTCACTGATTTCATAAACTAACATTTTGCGTATCACCTGTCATGCTTGCATTTCTTTCCAAAACATGCACTTCGACTTTTGCATTTTTAATTTTTTTTTTAATTTTTCATCTTGTGAAGCTATGCAATTCTCATTTAACTTTGTTTTGTATTTCTTCTATATGTTTAAGCTAATTTTCTGAGAAAAATAATTTCTTCAAAGGAGAGAACAGACATCTTCGCAATCCACTTGGCTGTTATGGAGGATAACTGTTTACATCACAGCGGTGGTAAACAAGAAAAGAAAGCAGGCCCAGGGGGGAGCAGAACATCCCGTTCAGCTGCACTCAGTAGCTCAACGTTGGGCCTTTAGAAAAAGACTGTCTGCATATTATGGCCAGGAGATGAGACAGGGGGGCCTTGGAGGGCTTAGAGCTGCAGAGGTAGGCGTTGGAGATCTGGGAATGCCAGCTGCCAGACAGTTCAAAATGTGCAACACACGTCTATCAGCACCTGAAGTTCTACTATGCACCATTAAGATGACAGAACAGTTCATATCCTGAACTGGGATGATAGATGTGTCATATCTCTGAAAAGCCTGTTTGTCTTCCACAGGTGTATGAACCCTTTTTTTCCTCTTCTGGCAGACAGCACACATGGCACTTTTCGACACTCTTTCCCTGATAGCGATTTGGCATGCAGACGGTATCAAAGGGGAGATCTTTCCCATGCAATTATGGCAGAAAATAAAGGTGATGAGGTGTGTCGCACAAAAGAAAGCAGCTGATCAAAAGGCTCGGAATGAAAGCCGGTTGTAGTGAAGGAAAAAGATTGACTGAGTCAGAGTCAGTGTAGTGTGTCCATCAGCAAATATCACATAAGGGCTAAAAATAGGAACAGTTCTGTGGTTGTTGAGTATTAAGGTTTGATTTAACTAGAGTAAAAAATTCTTAGTTTGATTTTCATTTTTCAGAGTATTTTAAGATAGCTTGTTACTTGCATTTTTTGAAACAGGTGGTAATATTTTTGAATTAAATCAGAGATTTTTTTTCATATAATTACATTTTACATATATACATACTGACATACATGCTGAACAGTAAATGTTCTCAGTCATATCAACTGCTTACACCAATTTGGATTGACTTTAAACTTTGACCCCCTGACATTTCCTACACAGCCAAATATTGACGTTGATCATGTCTTTTCTAAAGGAGCTAGTGATATCATTTACTTTTGTCCACTGCTTCCATTTCTCATACTAGGTTCTCATTCCTCATAGCTTCTCAATTTAAATGTTTATCCCTCCTTGACATTTTTTTACTCTGTTTTCTCCTTGTTTTTCTTTACTGTAAAAAAAAAGTTACTTCAGGATTGGTATTACTTTGTGCTTTTTTTTCCTCACCCTGAACAAACCTGGCCAGCTGTGATACATAGTGGTTGCACCATTATGCTGCAGAGATGCTTTTCTTCAGCATGGACAAGCATGTTTGTCAGAGTTGATGGAAATGTGGATGAAGATAAAGACCCAGTAGAGCTGGAAGAAATCCGTTTTAGATTCTGCAAAAGATTTAAGACTTGGGTGATAAAATCACAAACCTTTGTGTAATTTATTGGGGATTCATATTCCATTAAAGCTAGGATTTTAAGGCTACAGTTTGAGAAATGTTTGATAAAACAAAACAAAATCCTCCATCTCAAAAACAGAAAGAAAAACCAATCTCGCTGTGAAAAGTTTCTGACAAGGCGAGCTGCATATAACGGAATCAAATTTGAACGATCGATTTAATAAATTTCTCTCTGGCTTTAACTAAACTGTGCCCAGTAGTCAGACTAAATCACCTCGTTGTACTGCTAACAATCATAATATGTTTACACTTCTGCAAGACACCACTAGGTGATCCTTAATTTAACACCTCGTGGCGACTTGAGGTAGTTGCCTCATATTGCACTATTTAATCTCAAATGTTGCAACAAATAGATATTATATGATGTCAGATATACATCATATTATACAACCTGCGGTTTGCCATACAGTAGTCTGTCACTGCTAATCTCACATCTTTGGAAGCCTTGGACCTTTTTGCTCTCCTTAGCACAGGCTGTTGAACATTGAAGAGTGATAGTGTTGAGATGTTTCAACAACCCCTGAATGGACTGCCACTTCTTAAGTACAGTCTGACTGTTGTATAGCCACAAACTTCTAACTTCTTTACATGCCTGGTTAAAGGCCGGACACTGACAGATTGGTTTTGTTCCTTTCTGTTACCCTTTGGATTTTGTCAGAGCCTTTGTTTGGCTCAGAAAGAAGCGGAAAAGAAGGAAGACGGGGGAAAAAACCCGATGGATTCTTTTTAAAGACATTGTAAGACGATTTTTAAGTGAATTTTGCCTTTTTTGGCCTTTATGACATATCTTGTTTCACAATAGCAATTGTGAATGAGTACTGGTGCAAGATTGTAGAACTAAAAGTGACATTTAGTACAAGTGCCTTTGAAAGTAGTTGATACCCCTTAAAAAACTTGTGAAGTAAATGCTTTGCTCATATGAGATAAAAAAATAAACCTTTAGATCCACCTACACAACAACATGCATGGTGAAAAGGTAAAACTGAACAGCCCAAACACTCCATCTCGAAGGTAAAACACGGTAGTGGCAGAATCATGGATTGCTTTTCCATCATGACAGCTGATCAAACAAGCAGAGTAAATAAGACACTTATTCGCTGTTGGTTTTATTGGACCTGGATTTGTAACAAGTTTGAAAACTTTTCAGTTATGCACTACTTTGAGTTTTTCTGTCACATGAAATCCCAATAAAATATTTTTGAAGTTTGTTGCTGCAAAGCAATGTGCATATGACAAACATAAATGTACTTTGAGAAGCTGCAGGATTGTAGCTGTTACACCGTCTTGGGTGTGTCTCAAAATGATGTTGGGTAATCATTCCCGGCTGTCAAAAATCACGTGTAATTGGTAATGAGTGGCCTCTCACAAAGCAGATCCTGTATTTTTCCTTCTTTTTTCTTGCTAGTAATGGCTGATTGTTCTCAGTAATCTGCAGCACCATTTCTCTTTCATCTCAACAATATGTGGGGGGGGGAGGATAGGGGATTTGTTGGTCAGGCAGCCCCATGCCATGCTTAGATGGCTCAGCTCTCACAGAGGATTTATCCTCTCTTGTTATGACTAATACTGTGCGGATTACAAGTTAGTGAGAGGTCACCTAGCACTTCTATTTCCTAGAAGTGAGCCTTCAGTCGTGCTCTGGCTCATTTTCTTGCCCCGACATGAAAATGTACTGCTTGTCAGGGTGGTGAATGACAGGGCGCATTCGACGTGCTCCTCCAGATCATTTGCCAAAGTCTGACTTGAAAGCTCTCTCCTTTGAACTGTGCTCAAACCTGTCAGTTTCCCTAATTCAGAGCAGAAATCTGCAGCTGCTGAAATAATGAATTAAGTTGATGGACAGAATTATAAGAGCCTGCCTGCCCTGGCCGTCCACTGACACCCCGCTGTTTCCAGACGCTGCCAGTGATTTAGCACCTCATCCGGACAAGAGGAGGGAGCTGAATTTATTCACAGGAAGGTGGCAACTAGCACTGACTCATAGCTTTTATGTAGTGGTATATGCATCTATTCATCGGCAAACATGGACACCATAAAAGGCAAGAGGAAATCACACAACAGATTTCTCTCTTTTTTTTATAAATAAAATAAAACTGAAAACTTTTGAATAAAATGTGTCCCTTGTTTCATCTAGATCACACATTTAGACACTGATTGGATAAATTATTGTTTGAAAATTTTTCTGTTTAACTATTAAAAGGTTTTCTGGATGCTGTTAACAAAATGAAACATTGGTCCATTTTACATTTATGTACCAATTATTTTTCTGCTGTGCATTTTGCATTTTTAAATATAATTTGTGGATTGCACAATTTACAATATTTTCTTGCATTCCATAAAAAGACGACCCTTTTTTTTCTGACTGACATTAAACAGTTCAAGCCTTTAGTGTTCTAGGTCACTTTATCATTATTACTTTAACGTCAGTTTACAGACAATTAGCAAAAGTCCAGGTGATGATATTATGGTCGATAATTTACAAAAAAAAAAAAAACAGTTAGTTGGATGTAATTCTGTGACTGAGTTTTAAGGCAAAACTTTAAATGTGTTTCTTCCTTATTTGATATCAATGAAGAATCTAAAAAAAAGTCAGTCAAAACAAAAAAATAATCAAGATGAGAGTTTTGCACCTCCACAAGTAGTCTTCATCCAATGTTACAATTTCCAGATGCCTTGTTTCATTTTCCTCCAGCAGCAGATATACTTGATACAACCAGTTATGAAGGGATATATCGACTATGACCAAAGTTACCAAGAATGCTAAGTTTGGTCATAGGGTTTATACGTCAATGTTTAACCCTCATCCTCCCCTCCCCCCAAAAAACTGGTATACTCCTTAAAGGGCTGATAGGTTCTGAGCCGATGCTTAGCAACAGCATTCCTAGCCTTAAGTAGCAGTAAGCCCCTCACTGCACCCTTTGATGTGGCTGTCAGGGCACATTTGTTTCCACCTAACACATTGTCTTCATGTCCACTTACATAAAGGGATGAAAGAGAGTGATGTTTACACTTCTACACTTTTTGTAGGTTGTAATTAAATTGTGTTGCCAACAATTTCCCAGGTGATGTGAGACATGCATTTTGGCAGATCATCGGGGGAGGTCTGACAAAGCAGCTTAATTTGATTTTTGAAAAGTGATGTCCGGCACCCTTAAGGCCAACTGAAGTCTGTTGTATGTGCTGACCTCAGAAGCAGAGGTAATAATATTGTTAATATTGTTATCACACAGTTATTAGTAGCAGGATTTCCAGAAATAAGATCCAACATGACCAAAAATCCAAACTATATATAAGTTTAATTTTATTGACTAAGTTTTACAGGTTTTGCTTTCTGTCGCACGTGTTTTGCAGGACGTCCATCCATCCATCCATTTTCTTTACACCCTTGTCCCTTGGTGGGGTCGGGAGAGGTGCTGGTTGCAGGGCAACACAGACACACAACCATACACACACTCAGACCTAGGGGCAATTTGGAGAAGACAATTAACCTGATATTATTAACACTAATTATATTTTTGGACTGTGGGAGGAAACCGGAGTACCCAGAAAAAACGCACACAGGGAGAACATGCAAACTCCATGCAGAAAGACCGGGGCCAGGAATCGAACCCAGAACCTTCTTGTTGCAAGGCAACAGCTCTACCAACTGCGCCACTGTGAAGCCCCTTTTACAGGACGTGTTATTTGATAGGACGTACTGCGGCATTCCCAGTTTGCTTTCCTGTTAAGATACTGGCAGTTGATTTTCCTGGAACTCATTTTTGCTATCCTGGGTGGGGTTGTTTTCTGTGGCCTTATTGGGTCCATATCAAGGTCCAGTATAGGTCCTAATGTTGGCGGAAGATGAGCGGCCACTCTTCCCTCTGCAGCATTGTAGGGAGAGGCTAAAATTGTGGAATTAAAAGCCTTAATTTTCAGCAGTAAACGTTTCTGTCATAGCAGGTACATTTCATAGCCTGTTTTGTGGCACCACAAATCCCACAGAAAGGGCTTTGGTGACATGGAACGTTGGTGTTCTCTTTCTTTTGAGGTGAGAAAGGAGGAGAGACGACTCTAACCAAAGCCATAGATCATGTCACAGAGTTTGCGCTGTGAAGCTGTGTTATAATCACCTCAAAGCAGCAGCACTTGCTTCATAAAAAAAAGTTAAGAATCCATGAAGGTTGTGATTGTTTTTTCTTGTGCTGCTGAGCATAAATTACTTAAAACCTTCCAAAATTACTTTAAGGATTTAGTCCCTCAGTCACCAATGACTGGAAACAAATGCTGATTTTTCAACACCTGTTTGTAAAAATTATCAAAGGTTTTAGCTGTAAAGTATTTTAAGCAGAAATTACTTTCATTGGTTTAGAACATGAAACAAAAACTCAATCAATGTAACATTTAGACAGAGTTTAGCACTCTATTCACAACCCACCACCCCTACATTAACAAGGTCTTTTTCAGTGGTAAATATCTGACCTGGCAATTTGCTTTTACTGTGTTAAATGTTGTGGAGGCCTGTTTGGATAATTAATAAAGGCCTCAGAATACTACTGTGGTTGCTAGAACATGGACAGGTGCCTTTATTTTGTTTCTTTTAATAATATAATCTTTGAAATTTGGAATAACAACAATGGTAAATTATTTGGTACCACTAACATTTTTAGACCAACAAACCAATCAACCAGCCTCCCATTGAAAATTTGAGTATTGTAGGCCAGTGGCTCCAGCTGATGATATATATATTTACAGTCACTAAGACGATGGTGCCAAGGATCCCGCTGTGAGTAAAGTAGCACTTGACGCCCGCTGGGCCAACCTACACTCAGCTCATCCGTGGCAAGCTCTGACTAACCCCGCCACGTGTTCTCGGCACTTTCACATGGGAATCGAGCAGCTGGAGAAGGACTTGTTCTTTGTTTGTCAGACAGCCCCACCCGCTGCATCCTCTGCCACATGTCTTTGGAGGAAGTGTCCGAATGTGGCACAGCACCAGGAGGTTTTGGCAGTAGGCACCCTGGAAGAATCAAGCCTCTGTTCTGGTGTTTGGCGCCAAGCTAAACATGAGTCACTGAGGGGGTCTCTGCCTCCCCCGACAAGCAATTTAACAGTTTACTGCAGTTATCATTAATGTGCTTATTTTAAGTGGTGTTATGAAATGTTTACTGTCGTATATAATCCAACAACAAATTATTTAATCTTTAATCAGTTATGGCTGATGTGTTTGGGAATAAGTGCTTGTTTATAAATCCAGCTGGAACAGAGGAGGGCAGTACTACGTATTTCATCACTGATTAATTTCAACATTTTTATTGAAACTGGAGCTCAAAAAACCTATCTCTTATTACTGCAGGGTAATTTGAAAAACGTCCAGCTTTCAATTGAAGTACATTTATTCAGAACTTTTCTTTGACAGAATCACTGGTTACTAGTTACTTAGTCCTTTTTGCTGAAGAGGATCAGAAATCAAATTTTCTTAGTTGTTACTCAAAATGGCAAAGACAAGTCAGGAAATGGCTGAATGGTTGCTCAACACAGCTGGAAATGGACCAAACTGATCAGACAATGACCAACGTTTATCTTATACGCAGTCATGGGGGTTTATAGGAGGCAAAGCAAAGATGGCAATTTGGCATTGTTTTTTACCTTACAATTTCATTGTAAATCATTATTTAGATAATACCTTCACAGCAAGGCTGCTTTGACACTCGCTTGGAAACAAGTGTCGCCCATGGCAGTATAACACTTGTGTTTTGCAGTATACTGCAAGAACACAAAGTACACACGTATTTTTTGCTTCAGTTTCTTGTGCAAATATCTTTGCACACTAGATTTGACAAGACAAAACTAACTCACAAGACACTTTTTAGAATGAAATAAGAGCTTGTGTTTAAGTCAATGATTCCATAATATTGATTAAAATGTACTAATTATAAGTGAAATAATTTGCCAGTGGAACAAAACATTTTTCCAATCATATAAGTCCAGGGTGTACCCCACCTCTCGCCCGTTGACCCTTGGAGATTGCATCAGTCTACATAATTTTTAAAACAGTTTGTCCTTTTCATAATTTCAATGAAAATCGTATTTTTCTTTTTTATGTTGTACAGGCAGCTCTTTGGGTTTTCAGTGAGATCTAAAGGCTGCTAGAGGGGAAAAATCTTAATGATTCTAGCATATGACAGATTGATATTCAGTCATTGCATTGCTATATTTATCAAGTTCAATACATCTGTGCTACACAGAGAGCTGCTGACGTATTATTTAGTACAGCCAATGATTTAACAAAACATTTGTAAATCATACCCAACCTCCTTATTTGCTCTACCTCAGAGGTACGGTTTTCAGTTGAGGTCATCATAGCTGCAAATAATAACACATTTGTTATTCACTTTGTCTTCTGCGTCTCCCAGGAGGTCCTTAAAGTTTAACGCATCATCACATATTTTACTGACAGTCTATCTTCCCCCAAATCCAAGGCGGTGATATATCACTGTGAGAATTTCTCTCCCGCTGCAGAAAAATGGTTTCTTTATTCCCTCTGATAATAACTTTGAGCACTGACAGAGAGCTTAGGCTGGCTAGGGCTCTCTCTTAGCATGAAAAGTGAGGGAAAATATATCTTTCCCTTTTAACAACAAGAAAGCATGCTAAAGAAAGGTTTTAAAGTCGGAATGAAATAGCAGTTTAGGTTCGAGGCCAACACTGACAATTCAGAAGAAGAAAGTTGCACTTTATTTTATTCTACTTTAGTTACGTCTCAAGTTCTTTAAGCAAACATATGTCATATTAGGATTATGCTAGATTTAGAAAAAAAAAGTTGAATAGAAAACTTTGTAAGCAACATATCCTTCTGTGAACATTTATTTTCCATTCTTGTCACTGATTATCAGTTCGATAATCAGTGACAAGCCATGATCAAAGCTGCGACTGAGCACCTTCCCCATGTTTCCTGTATCCAAAACAATGGATTTTTTTTCACACTCTTCTATAGAGGCCAGATTATTTTACTGGACAGCTAGCTAACAACTGGCCTGTTGAGAGATTATCCATTTGAGCTGTGGACTCCTGCAGATCCTCCAGAGTAACCATGCCCCTTTATGTGGATGACCATCTGTTGGTGCGGCTTGCAGTTTGCTGCGTATACTCTTTCCATTTTTGGATAGTGGATTGAACATAGCTCTGTGATATGTTCAAAGTAGGAATTGAATCAATCTCCCTTTATGAATCAAGTACATTGTCAATGATAACTGATCTAGAATTATTTTCAATATTGGGACCGATACAGATATTAATATTGGATCGGTGCATCTCTAGTTCAAAACTTGGGATATTATTTTTTTAACCCGTGTTCCTCGATCTTTGTGACGCTGATGGGTCTCTCATGTTGTCTAAAACAAATTTTATTTGTAACATTTAAGTTAAAGTTTATTTTTAAAAAATTAGACAATAAATATCAATGAACATTTTACATGTAAATGTAAATTACAGCTATAGGTGGCTAATCTCCATTTGTAGTCCCATTGACAGCAGGTTGATATTATTGCACATTAATAAATGTAGGAAAAAACACCAAATAACACTTGAAAACCTTGCATGATTCCTGTGCTCCACTCTGAGATTTGCAGCGTTTAAATTGTATGGACACTTTTATAAAGCGTTGTAAAGAAAGACAATTTCTGTCTATATTTTTTGCACATTTCCTTATTAGAATATCTTTGTTTTAAACCATTAACCTCCTACTGCGAAAAATGTTTGTCTTTCTGTCACTTAAATCTGAGATGCCTTAAAGCTTTATCTCCAAAGACCATGCAACAAAAGACCTATTCATATCTCTGTGCTTCAACAAACATGCTTTAGTGCTGCAGCACTATCTTCACCATGGTTTTTTGACATAGAGCTTATAATCAAAGCCCCTGCTAAGAGATGTGAAAGCTTCCAGTTTTGAACATCCTCGGTAATTTCTCACCACTAGCAGAGCTACCCGCTGTCTTCTGTGGCGAGTGCAATCTGAGATTTAGATCTGAAGGCCTTATTTGAAAGTGTTGGTCATGCATGCAAACACGGGGGTGCTATGAAATCATGCCTTTTGTCTGACACACAATAGCATTTCAAGCACTGGGGAACAGCTTGGATCTCCATAGAACTGGCATTACTTTCATGTTAAGTGACACTGAAGGCAATAGAGTGACCAGCTTTTCTCATACGCGTTCCCCTTTTACTTCTCTGGTTTTTCCTGAACTGCTGGATTGGGACATTATTTCATATTCCTTTTAAAGTGGTGCCAAGCTATTCACACAGTCGCAGCTTTGATCATGGCTGCAATTTGCAGAGTGTGGCCTGACGGCTAATGGTCGACTGGTAGAGCTCGCCCTGTTGGAAAACTGTGTCGGTCGCAAGTCTTTAATGCAACATGACAAACAATGCAAAGGGCTGTTTTATGTCCTCTAAACATTTACATGACAACACATCAGTGCCAAAGCAGTTGGATTTATATGGCATTGACATATAGAAGCAACATTCACAGCAGGTCATTACTCATCATTTAAGAATATTTGGTAAATGAATATCCTGAGTTTAAGCACTTCATTAAACATGATTGTTTTTTGATGTTCTAATGCCAAAAAAATGGTTTGAAGAACTGTGGTCCTCACTCAGGAAATAGTTAGTTGTAAGAATTTATAGAGTCTATATTTAGCAACACATTTACAGAAGGTATTGTGAAAATGAAAGGGTAAGCTTAACACTCAAAGGCTTTCACATCTCTGACAATGTTCCCACATTCTTAGATGGATACACAGGGTCTGCTTATATGCTCTCTTATCCAACCCCTCAGATTTTGATGCAAAATGTTGTGGTATTTCAAACAGGCTATGATGCCATGCTTTGTAATTATGGAGAAACAACTCCACAGCATCATGGATCCTGCACCATACTCAATAATCCAATTAAAATGTAATTTTTTCCTGTATTTTCCGACATAAAACATTTTTTTACGTTAAAGCTGCATTTGACTACAAGCAGACTACAACTAAGACTGACTGACAGTGGATGGTATGAAGAGAAAGGTGGGGAGGGGTCATGTTACTTGATCGGTTGAAGGGGGTTGAAACGCCCTTGATGCTGATAATGGGCAGCAGTTTAACCCCCTGAGTGATTGACACATTTGCCTCTCCACTATGGGGCAAAGATGAGACGGAGGGAAGGGAGGAGTACACACCGAGAAGCCCATTCCTGGCTTTACATTTGCATCCGCTGGCCGTGGGTGGTTGTGTTAATAATGTGGCAACTGGGAAGATTAATTGTAGACAAGCAGCAGGATTACGACGGCCTTTGTGGGAGCAAAGGGAGCACCGGGTGGAAAAGGCCTGTGATCTGTGAGGCTGAGAGGAAATTGGTCAGGGCAGGGTGGAGCAGCCCTTTTAACAGCGTACTTTAGGAAATGAAAGGCCTGTGCACAAAGGGTATTGAAATAAATAGGGGGAAAAAAATTGTTGACGGTCTCGAGGGGCGGGCGAATTTAATATTTGTCTTGGCGCGTATTCACAAAGGAGACTAAAGTGAAGAGGAATGGAAAATATTTTTCCTAAATTGCGGCACAGGTCCACTTTTGTTTTCAAAGTGTGAATTGAATTATTGAACAGAAAATCAGGTGTTCATTATGCACAATTAGCACCTAAATATGAAAATTAGGTTTCGAACATGCTTTCTGGAAAAAATAGAGAAAAGATCAACTCCTACAGCTGAACAGGGTGAGAGTCTCATGCCACCTGTTGGAGTGTTTACACATAGCAGCGTGAACTGAAACATCTGCTTTCCTGACCTTCGTTTGACCCTTTTTTTGTTGCATTTTGTTGGAAAAAATGTGTCTGCTAAATTTTGTCTTTAGTTGTTCTTCTCTTTGCACTCAATCAAGATAATGCAATGCAAGAGTTTTGGCAGAATCAAGGAAGCAAACAGCAACAATCATCACTCTGCTGCCAGGTCATCTCAACCAGTTTTTGAATATTGGCAGTTTCATTTGTGGCTTTCACGTCTCTAATCTTTAATAAAAAATTGTGAGCAGGGATCTGGGTATTGTGGTCTAATAATGGAAACATTGCTGCTTTTTAAGTGCAAGAGAGATCATGAAAAATGTCCCACCAGTGTAAGTTTCTGAAAGCAGATGATGAAGGATGGCAGGAAAAGGACAAAAACATCACACTAAGCAGTTCTAAAGCCAGCTCCTTGTGCTCAAAGAAGGAGCTCAGATTTTTTTCTGTGTTTTACCAACTCCACATCACAGTATAGTCTACAGATGTGTCTCCCTCAATTTGAACATTCCTCTGGGCTTTCCTAGTTTGGAATTTATATGAGACTTCCATCATGAGTTATAAAGTCTGACAACTTTAAACAAAACTAACACTATGACGTCCCTGGTTAGAAAGTAACTCCATTGTGACATGAGGTGGTGGCAGCATCATGCTGTGGTGTGTTTTATCCTGCAGGGTCAGGGAAGCTTTGCAGAGTTGTTTGCAGTTGGATGGAAAATAGAAAACTACTGGGCAATCCTGTAAGACAGCCTATCAGAGTCTGCAAAAAGGCAGTTGTTGTCACGGTGCATCAAAAGATGCCTTTAACGCATGTTGAACAAGCCACTCCGAAATTCAGCAAAACAATGCATGTACCATATCAAGTGTCTCTGGATAATTTTCAAAAATGTATGCTTCCTTGTACATTTTCTATTGTTTTCCCAACAGGAACATTACAATAATACAACCTCAGAAGAAGAGTGGCAATTTTGGTTTATGTTCTATTCAGAAGCGCCAGGGCTGCTGAAAAGAAAATACAATGAATTTACAACATGCTTGGAAAGAACAGCTGGGTGCTGTGCCTTGGAGTCTTTGACCAAATGCTGCCAATGTGGGTTGTTTCATATGAAAATAATAGTAATATTTGACACGCATATGAAACTACAGTGTGCATTTCCCTTTAGATTGTGATGGAGGTTCAACTTAAAGTTGAAATATTAAGAAATTAAGAAATATTTATTGATTAATGTCACTACCTAAGTAGTTGTAAGTAAAAATTGGTGTCATTTTATCTGTAATCTAATTCCTAGAAGCATAACTCCTAAAAGCATAATTAAAATCACTAAAACATATTTATGCAAATAGTTTCTGTAACATGAATGAGGCTGATGTGATTTTATAGAAACAGGGAACCACAAAGACTGAAGTTGATCCATTACTTAGTGCTAAACATGACAGAGATACGTTTGCTTGGCCCATCTCTATTACAAGAAAAGACATTTAACATTATTGGTTTACTGATCCAAAGAAACTTTGAAATATGAGGAAAAATCATGTCCAAGATATGTAACGTTATATTGAAGTGAAACCTTGGTTATCTTCAATAACTCAGTGGTATAGACCTGTCAATAGAAACATTTCTGTCTAAAAGTTTTTTTGGGGCATTTAAGTTTTTTTCACAGTCCTTCACCTTTTAAATCTGTTTTTCTTTGACTTTTTTGGTTTGTTTTTAGATCCCTTTTAAAATTATAGACTGGTTGGTGTGGATCTACAACATAATAACCCCATAAAAATATTAAAGTTTATAGTTGCAGCAAGACAAAATAAAAACAATAACTGGTATGAATATTTTACGAGGCGCTGTATGATGGACCAAGCAAATTCTTACAGAAATACGGTATGTGCGTGTTAACAACAATATACAGGTCTCAGGTCTCTGGGCTGTTGAACAAGCCAATTCACCTATGATCATTAATCAGACTTCAAGCATCATTTGCCAGTATCTGGAAAGATATACGGTTGCAAGTGTGTGTGTGTGTGTGTGTGTGTGGTGTGTGTGTTGGTGTGTGTGTGTGGTGTGTGTGTGTGTGTGTGTGTGTGTGTGTGTGTGTGTGTGTGTGTGTGTGTGTGTGTGTGTGTGTGTGTGTGTGTGTGTGTGTGTGGCGCGCGCGCGCGTGGCTTGCTTGCGTGTGTGAGACATGATATGCTTTGAAATAAATTCCTAATACTCCGAGCCTTGATGATTTGTGGTCTCGGTGCTGAGCATCTCAGATGTAGTCTTGTGTTTCAAGTATGTTTTTAGTTGTGCCAAGATGTTGCACCACTCATTATTTTCCTCAGATTTCTTAAGCCGGCATCGTTTATCAGAAAGATTTACTGGGATCTCAACTTCCAGATGTTTGGAATGCTTTTTTTTTCCCCCAGACAAACTGAATGTGTGTTTTAGAAATTAGGACACTTGCTTTAATTTTAATTCAATATCTGCCATGAAGTGAGCTGGCCTTTCCAGTTTGACCATTCCCTGTAAACACAATGCCGACAATGACGCGGTCAATGTCATTTAAATAACCTTTCTTTCCATTCTATAGCTCAGTTTGAACTTTAACAATTTGTCTTCATCTCCAGCTACTAAAGAGACAGGAAATTACAACAATTCAGTTTTTCTCTTAAAACGGTCGGCCCCACGTGGCAAAATCGATTCTCGTCGTTGCAGTTGTGAGACGAAAATCACATCACTTTGATTTCACTCTTATGCCATCCGCCCATTCCCGTCACAACCCGATCTTTCTGAAACTATTTTGTGATTGGTCAAACTTTTATGGGTGTGTTTTGTTTATGCAGAAAACAGTCCCGCCTATTCAACTTCCAGAAGCCAATTTCCCAGCTAAAGAGCATGATGGCTACGTTTTGGAGCAGGTGTCTGAGGTCATGAGGAGTTACGTGCTGTTGGACTGCCTTTCCACTCGGTTCTGGTCCGATGCAGCAGGCAAACATCCCACCAGTGCACTCTGCTTCTGTTTTTTTGGTTTTTTTTTTGGCTTCCGATAACATGGAAAATAAGATGAGATGTTGCAGCACATCAATCAATATTCCCTCCTTCTCATCTGAACTTGTGAACTTGTTGCAGTCATTTTTCTCTGCCATAATTGCTATGTTTACTATACTGTTGTTAACCACACGCATTTGACAAAACAACATGTTGTAAACTGCAGAGGGTGGAGTTTCGCAGTACTTTGGCTTTGTGTGTCTTATGGAATATTAAGAGTGCAAAAGCGAACATCCCGCAACCACATGAGAGTTCGACTTCAGTCCGACCATGCTGGGCCTTTAACCGTCTGGGCCTTCTATCAGAACACAACTTCTTCCTGTTGCCATGAGCACAACATGAACAATAAAATTATTATTTTAGAGAAAGGAACTAATATGTGAGATTTTTCAATTCCAGTTTCAATTTCTGTTTCAACTTTGAGTGAGACTCCATTCATAATAATGTTCCACAAGTATAAGAAAAGTCATTATGAGGACTTAGCCACTTAAGAAGTTGATAAAATAATTTTGGGGGTAGAGAAGAGACATTATCTGTCCAGTTTGTTTCTGAGAAAATGCAACATTCAGGCATTAGAGTGAGCACAAATATTAAACTTGTATTCCAATGAAACAGGCATTATCCACATCAGTCCTTTATGACTTAGCAGAAACTGATTCATCCTGGTGCTTTCACTCGGTGCAACCATAAATAATCATCAGAGCTCTCGCTACTGTTATTGTACAGCTTCTGCATTGAGTTTCAGCTCATGTGCCGCTCCTCTCTCTACTCGTATCTCAGCTGCGACTTTGTCAGGCAGCCAAGCACGTAATATGCTCTGAGCTCTGTATCATGTCCAATTATAATTAGCTTTGTCAGGCCTGAGCCCTACAACCCTCATGCAGATAATATGATAATATGTCTTCATAACCAAGTGACCTTACGCGCTCAGGATTTCTCTCCTCCTGAACATTGTGCGTCAATACAATAATGGAGTCTGGGATGTGGTATCAGGGGAAGATTTAGATGATCGGGCTCTTAGGTACGGTGATGCATAGATGTTATTATTCTCCCTGTCGCAGTTATATACGTTGCTGTATGCAGAATGGTGGCGAGTGAGAAAGCTCCAGGCTTTCAAAGGGGGCGTTAATCAGACTTTATGCCTTCGTTAAAGCCCACCACAGTGCTTTTCAAAAGTAATCACACACCTTTAACGTTTTTATATTCCATCATGTTACAGTGACGAACTTTAATTATTTTTATCGGGATTTCGTGTAATACAAAGCAGTGCACAATTTTGACGCCGAAAGAAATTGCAACTAATACTGCCGGTGGGAGGTTTGCACATCATGGGAAAAAAAATTTAACCTCCAGCCAAGATATGCGCAGTCATGCATATATTTTGCATTTTAAGTGAAGGTTTAATGAAACATTCACTGCAGAAAGAAATATTCATTGGGTTAAATGTGTCCACACATTGTGGTGAGTCTCCCTTGAGATTGCACTGTGTGTTTGGTAGAAACACCTGGACAAGAGAACCTACTCTATAGGAAGATGGTAGTAAACTGCTGACAGGCTGAGGACTTTACTAACACTGACACAATGTAATGAGGGAGCCAGAGGTGAAGCCTATCTCAGCATGTCTGTGCTGATTTTCCCTGAGTGATTGATGTGCTCCAGTCAAATGAAGCAGTGGGCTGAGTGATATGACACTTGTCCCGCTTTGACACACGTGTCTACAGCTAACGGTTATTGGTGTTGATGGGCCCCACTCCGCTCAGCCAGCCAGCCTTGGTTATTTTGATCCCTTGTTCTTTTATTTCTGTCCCCACTCTTTGCTGTTTTCTGTCTCCTTGCCACATCAAATAAAAGTTTAGAGACGGAGACAAGACCCCCAGGTATTAGTTTATTAAGCATCAGGAGCTGAGATGAGATGAAAGTAATAGTGGGGACAGAGAGCTGGGTGGGCTCCTCGCATCTTAGGTAAGAGGTGACTCTTTGTTTTGGTGCTCCTGAAGGAGCAGCAACATTTGTCTTGTAGCATTTCCATAAAGTCCAGATTTGTAGATTACACAACCAGCAATTGTCCAGCTGACACGTTCTGGACCTTTTGCTTGCTTCTCTGGTAAGTGACCTAATTGCTTAGCCTGACAGTTTAGGTTGACCGCCATCTCTTGGTAGGTTTGCAGTTGTGCAATTCTCCTTCCTTGGATTAAACATCTCCACAATTGTCCTGTCTGTTGGGTTCCATGGTCTTCATAACATTGTTTTTATACTAAGGCTCTGATTGGAAGTCACCAAAAAGTAACGTTTATGTCCAGTTGTGGGTCCATAGGAAAGCAGTATGGTGTGGTTAGGGTGAAGCTGTTGCTCATTAATTGGGGAACAGAAAAAAATCACTTCTTGCCACAAGCCGAAGACATTGTGTGTATTTGTTGTTGTTCTAGTATGATGATATGTTAGGGGTTTGGGTTATGTTGAGCCATAAAATACTCTCCTGAACCACATTGACCCACATCATACAGATCAGTGGAAACAAAGTACAATAAACCTCTCAGGCTTCCACACAACAGTAAGATTTTCACTGAGATTATAATTAGGCAACTTCTGAAAGCAATTGGTTGTTTGGATTTAGTGTTTGTTGCTACAACTTCCAGTCTTCACATTCTCTGCAAGGAGTCAGATTTGACAGTTTTTCTAATGTCCAAATATGCAGTTCAGGTCTTTAGTTTAAAGTAATTTTTGTCTCTTTTTTTCCCATGGAGTCCCAAATCCAAACAATTCCAGAATTCACGAGGTTTGCTTTCGCCCTGACAAAATGTAAATGTAAACTGGCTACCATGTTTCAAGTTTGATCAGTGAATATTGGGAAAGTTATTATTATTATTATTTTCATCTTATTTTTTATTCAAGACCTGCCTTGTTAAATTGAAGGAAATTCCAGACCTTTTCTATGTGATCCCTGGCAGATGCAGGAAACACTTCCAGTGGTCACAACATGCTCGCCATCAAATACTATCTGTCTTGGTCTCCGTGACAGCTCTCATTATTGGAGGCCACCGAATAGTTACCAACTGATAAAAGCATATCACTGTGTGCAGGAAATTGAATTCTGGAGGACATAAATTCTGATTGGGTGAGATCATAGTCTGAAGCTAATTTAAGGAAGATTAAATTAATTTCAATGACATCCCTTCTATCTTGACGAAGTCGGAACATAACATAATGTAGCTCTGTTGCCTTGAGATAAGAGGATAGTCATTTTAGACTGGGCACACAAGAAGCTGAGGATGAAGCCCTAATCCCATTTCTACAACCATATTTTAACAGAACATGATGGAGGATACAGACTGTGTGACAGCCATTATTCAGTAAGGGGATTTTGTAAGTCTTTCATTTTGGTGTGATAATTTAATTGACTGCTGACCCAAAGCCTCGGGACACAGCCTGCCGTCACACACAGCCGGCTCAGTGTTCATTTTCACAGTCACATTTCTTGTTTAGTCTCACATAAACAGTACATGCTGTTTTTCAGGGAAACAAGTCGTGAAGCTATAGCATTTGCAGTATGGAGAACCAAACAATCTACAGTAGCTTGTATTTTATGAGATAGAAATACACAAAATTGCACACTAGTATTACGCCCAGTTTCAAATGGTCTCAAAATAAATCTTGTCGCCTAATTAATGGAGTTCAGCTGTATCTAATTTACCCATCATGCTTCTCTACAGTGATCATGTGTTCAGTTTGAGGCAGATTGATAGTTTCCCTCTACATGCAGCATTTTCTGTTTTTCTGTGAACTGAATTTATTTTTGACTTTCTTTCAAAAATGGTTTTCTTCTTGCTACACTTTCATTTGGGGAGGATACAACCCAAAATTGTCCTGTGAACAGATTCTCTCACCTGAGCTGTGAACCTCAACAGCTCACCCAGATCTCCCCTCCTAGCCTGTCCAGTTAATATCGGTGACCATGTTTTGATGTTGTGCTCTAATCTTTAAATGTTCAGATGATGGATAGAACAGACGTCTGTGAGGTTTTTATAGCTTGAGATTTTATTTTGACCTCCACTACTTTTCCCCTTACCTATTTAATGTGTCCATTGCTCCTTATTAAGCTTTTTGATATCGGAGGTGAAACTGTACAAAGTTGGGCTTCTGAAACATTTGTGTAATCTTATTTAGTGGTATCAGGGTAGTGGACATAACATTTTAATCTAAAAAATATAGTTTTTTATTTTATTTTTTATTATTATTTAAAAATCATGCATCTTTTTCCTTTCAATTTGCATTTGTTTGTTATTTTGTGTTGATCCATGTTTATGTATGTTACTAACTATTGTAAATGTCAGACATCTTATGCCACATGTCTCAATGTATGCGACTCATAATCTAGTAGTTTATCCCTCATACAAGCTTCTTTTGAGTGATTTTCTTTCAGCTCAAGGCAGAGTCCCTTTGGTTAAACTCTCCAAATGACTAATGAATTACAGATGAACAGTGACGCAAATTAATCTTTCAGAGGTCCTTGGATAATATGGAAGCCATTTAAAACTTGAATCAATAACTCTGAAGTTGAAAGCATGCATGCGCTCAGTATGTACGGTCACAACAAACAGAATGCAGACTGCAGGCCGTCCTAAATCTCTGTGACAAGCGCAGTCATGCTAAATCAGGGAAAGTGAAAACTTAAATGCCTGCATAACTTTATCAGATGCGGCTCTGTGTTTTCTCTGGGATCAGATGAATTTCAGCAAACAGAACTGCAGAAATGAATGAATCATCTAAACTTCAGCCGCTTTCACCCAGTGTCAGGCTGCTTTGGATAGCAGTATTCAACAGATGATTAAATATTTGTTGTAAGATTACTTAATACAGTGAAGAAAGATGTCATTAGGTTCCACATGCTTGATAAAAGTTACACTCAATTCTAAATTTAATCAGTTTCATGTTAAATTTCTGTTTCACTATACAGTCATCATTCGACTACCGTCGATCCCTGTGTCTTTTGGCTTGACTCGTCTTCAGAAAAACTGAAAAACGTTTGTTTATATCTCATTACTTTAGAAATCTGTATTAGTTTAGCAATGTTTGGTCTCTGTTGAACTGTACTCGTATTAATAAGGCTTGAAGGATTAATTCCATTGCACATTTAATAGTCATATTTCTAGATATACCTCATAACTAAAACTTTACACATTTTTAGATATGAAAATTGCATGGCCCTAAAAGTTTGTATCAGTTTTGATACAAAAATGTTGATGTCTTAAAGGCTATTCTTTTCTTAATTTTGCCATGAGGTCATGATAGAGTAAAAACAAGATACATTAATTTGAAGTATTTTTCCTTATCTGAGAAAAAATTACTTGTAGTAAATAAACAATAGAGCATTTTTCTTAACTATAAGAAAAGCATTTTCTTATAGCTAAGAAGTAACTATACAACAACATTTTTGTTATAAATTCAGGCAAATGAACACCATTATTCTAGCATATCATTTGTTTATCTTATTGTAAGTGAAGTTGGTGGTGATTAAAAATGGTAAATTGTGTTCAAAGGGGTTTTTGCACAGTATTGAACTCTCTTTGACTACTCCAGCACTTAAAAACATTGCAAACGGGTCACTGGGTCATGTTGTTTTCACGTCATTTGGCTGTGTCTCCCCTTGTCAGAGTAATGACTCCAAAAGCCTGAGAGCTGATTTTGCTATAAATGTGTTTCCTGTTAACTATAATCTAACCCTGACATGTTGGCTGTGCTTGTTTTCAATCTGCAAGGAGATAGCTAATCTGTCCCACCTGTGTGTCCATTACTTAATATTGCACAATGGTCATTATGTACTGAGGACACTTGTGTGCTGACATATAATTTGAGCTGTATTATGCATAAAGTGCTTTCATGCCTTTATGATGATGTCTTTTTAATTGCCAGCACATGACTATGAATGTCTAATTCTTTCCTTACACAATCATCTCCCCTCGCCTTCCTTCTCCTCATGTTCCCCTCTCCCCCGAGCCTCCTCTTCACCTCAGACCTGATCTGTGGATCAGCAACCATCCTCATCTGTCTCCTCCTCCCACCCTCCTTTTCCTGCACTTCATCTTTCAGAACTGTAACCTACGGTGACCAGCTGTGCAGGGAGCCCCTGAGTGTGTTTATGCTGATCTGCACTTTATCACACACAGCCGCACAGCTGGCAGCTTAACTCCGAGCGTATTCCAGCCTTCCCTGCCGCTGGCTATGTTTTTTTTTTTTTTTAAATGTGCTGGTCACATCCCACACCACTGCTGCTTGTTGCTCTCTCTCCAGCTGCTGCCCTGCTGTGGAAGGTGGGCTGAACTGTTAATGGCCTGTGGAGTGCAAACACCGGTGCCTACCGCTGCCTCAAGGCAGGCTTGCAGCATCCCTTCCAGGAAGAGCGCAAAACCGAAACAAATGCCAGCATTCACAAGTGGGACTGCTTCATTGATGCCATGCATGGTTTATCACTTGACTCCTTTGTCTTAAAGCATTCAGTTTATTCTCAATACCTTCTGTTGACATGTTCTTACACATTTTAAAGCTCAAATGTTCTCCATAAAATTGTTTATTTTCAAAATGAGTAAAAAAAAAAAAAGTAGCAGAGAAGTTGGTGTTAGAAGACAAAACACATTTGTGTTCAGGTGAGCTATTTTATTTCAGCCTGTTTGATAAAAGACATGAGCTGAAAGGAGGAAGTCTAGTAGGACTACTGTTCTCATGATGCTCTGCTGCTCACAACTTTGTAAACTCTATGCAGTTTTCTGGAACTGTCTTGGTCCCTATAAGAGTTAATCTATCTATTGTCTATACCTGTTTATCGTTGCATGATCATAGGGGACAGGTGCCTATTACCAGAGGTCATTGGGTAAGAGACACCTTGGGCAGGTTGCTAATCCATCAAACTTTAACTTAAAACCATAACCTTTGAGCTTTTCTTTATATAAGACCTGTTTGAAACACACGTTCCTTCTACTTTGAAGCTTCTTGTTGCAGGAGATCCATATCCTGACCTCCGGTGTTTGTGTAAATGACCTTGAGAAGATGCTGTGCTTAGCAGAATCTGAAGAAAATTAAAACATTTCTTTCTTAGTTGGATTAATATACAACTGTCCATGGCTGGAAGATCATTGTTGCATTAATAGATTGACAAAACTAATGCTACCATGGGAGTATTTTCTGGGTCTTCTATACCTGGTGACTTATTGAAATAAAATACTCATTTTATCTCTCATTTATTGTTTTTGATCTGAAATTCTAAGTATAAAATAATTAGGCATTTCTGTTTTTTGAAATTCGATTCAAATACTTCAACTAGTAACTTTTTCAGATTTTCACCGAATGAATCCGGATTGTTCTGGCAACGACGCGGCTCCTTCCAAAGAGGAGGTCTGGTGATGAGTTGACTCTTGCACTGCCGGCCTCCCGTCACCAAGCAGATGCTGTGGCACACGATCCCTCCTCTCCGTCTTTAAGGATCCACAGTGTCCCAGCAGCCTATCAGGATGGAGAGATCTCTATCACCTCTGCTGCTTCAGAGCTCCTCAAGAGGAGCTGGTACAGACTCTCATACAAGGTGACAGCTCCTCACACTTCAGCATTCAGATCACCTCGAGTAGCGCAGATATCGGAGGGGGGCGGGGGGGGGGGGGGAGTGAGCACACTTCCCACCGCATGAAGAAATTTAGATTGACTGAGGGTATCTGCAGGCCGCAGCGCCCCCCATCCGCCATCCTGTCAGAGCAGGCCTGCTGGTTACCCTCCACATGAGAGACGGAGGAGCGTGGAGACACTTCAGAGGGGAAAACTGGCTGCAGACAGAAGGGGGAGGCAGAGGGGAGTGAACGCTTTGAAGCCACTGGAGGTGATGTCAAGTTTGCTTAAACTCAAGCGCGGTGTTTGAATATGCCGGCCACTAATATGGCACCAGTATCTCTGTCCTCATCTCTGTTTTCTGTCACTATGTACAATCTTGGCTCGTCTCCTCGGCTCCTGACAATGTCCTTTCACATCATGTTATTGCACCCTCGGAGCTGCAGTCAGCAAGCCATCACTCTGCTTCTTTGTCTGAAAGTCAGGGTTGGGTTTTATGCACTTAATGCACTCAGTGCTTGTGTGAAAGAGATGGAGAATTTTCTATCTGTTTCTCTGTCAAAGAGTCATCGACAGTGGAGCCAGAATAGCTTCCATTGGTTTCTCTGGGTCTCTGACAAGTGTTATTTTTGCGGAGTGACGGCCTGACCTCCTTCTTAGGAAGATCTTTCTGAGAACCAGAGTTAGGTCTTTATTTTATCGTGTACATCGGCATAAAAATATCCACTGTGTCCCGCGGTGTGTGACTTGCAAAAAGATGTATCATATTTTTGATGCATTTGAGGTCAACTTTTTGGAAACAAAGCCAAAGGAGCACATTTGTGACCATGGATTGGCAGGATACTTCCATGAAACAGTGCAGATGCTTTTTCTGATGCTAATTTTGTTTTTCAGTAATGTTAAACACAACTTGGCATTTTTTATTGTTTGTTATGCCTCAACTACTACACTCGGATTTCCTGGCTTGGACCAAAATAAATATTACATATTCTGGAAGGAGCAGTATGGTATTATATTCAGCTCCTCCTGAGCTGATTCATTGTAAATCCAACTTTCTTTGCAATTAAGGCTTCAAGTGTTTTGGTTTATGTCTCTTCCAGATTTCCACATCTAGAGACGGAAATTTTTGCCCATCCTTTTATGGAAAGCCATTCAGGCTCCGACTGATTGATTGGAAAGCATCTGGGGACAGTAATTTTTAAGTCCCGTCAAAGATTCCTAATTGGATTTAGGTTTGGACTTTGACTGGATCATTGTAATACATGATTATTCTTTAGTCTAAACCCATCCATTGTATCTCTGACTGCATGTTTAGCACCATTGTTCTGTTGAAAGCTGAGCCTTCCAGTCTGGTTTCAAGTCTTTTGTTCATTTTTCTATGATTGTGTAATATTTAGGTTCGTCCTACCTCTCATTAACTCTGAGCAGTCTCCCAGCTAAACAGAAGCATTTGCACAGCATGACGTTGTCACTACCATGTCGCACTATTATAATATAGTTTTTGTGCCACTCTACATTGTTGTTTAGTCAGAAAAGAAAAAAGAAATCTCTCCCCATCTGCCACCACACTCCAGCAATCTTGCAAGTATTGATTTGAAGCAGTTCAATTTAGTGTAGGTACTGTATATAACATTGATCCACAGCAAATGTGGTCTCTAGACACTTTCCAAAACAAAACAGATCAAATTCTTATACAGAAATATATATTCATTTCTGATTAATCTTATAGACAGTTTCGGTTACCATGTATTTCAAGTAAACAAAATCAAGTTCTGTTAAATATGCAAACAAGTAAAAAACAAACAAACAAAAAACAAAAATAAAACAAAAAAAATTTCTTTGGAGGAAATCCAACCAATTGCATTGAGTCATTGGCTGTGCAGCAATCCATCAAAGCGGGTATAGAATATAGATGGATGGATGGAGCAGCTGTATTTATACTGAGATAAAGTCACAAACAAGTGAAATATATTTAATAATTATGAAGCTTCTAAAAGTAAATGATTGCACTGGATTTCTTTAGAAGCACAACAGTAAAGTTGAACCCCAGAAAATGAAATTTATCTTTGTGGTTATAACATGACAAAATACACATTTAATCTGCTTCTGAGAATTATGCATTAGAGTGTTCAATTTCATGCATTTTTGAGTGAATCCAGTCAGCTGTTTGCAGTCTGCAATCAGACATCCTGTCATGGCTACAGAGCAGTCAGACGCAGCCCTCCAGTGTCTTCAGCTGACTCTTCTGGCCCTGTCAAGTCCTCCTTCAATCTGGGAGTCTGAGCAGTCGTGAGGAGCTTGACATGATTGCCTTTAAGCAGCCCCTCTTAGCCAGTGACACACAGCTGCAGCCAGGCACCTCTTCTGACAGTAAGAGCACCATGATGGATTGCCTTGCCAAAACTGCTGATCAAAGGAGGTTAAAGATCAGATGTGCTTCTGGATGCAGCAGGCATGTACAATCATCACAGATGGCTTTTCCTGTTGAATTGTAGGCTCTGTTTTTAGCTGCTGAGGCTACTGGCGCTACAGATGAATACAGTCTATTACTGAAAATGTATTGAGTAGGTTTTAAAGGATGAGTATGAATTTTAGGAATATTTTTAGCTGATTTAAAGGGTCCAGCTGAGTCTAACCATCCTATAAAATACCATGTCCTCATTATTCTTTCATTTAGCATATAAGTATCCATATCCTAAACGACAAGAAAAATAGGAAAAGTTTAGTCTGATTTTTAATGTCGGGAGAGTAGGACAAAAGTGCTGTCAAAATCACAGCAAATGAAACCACTTTGAATATTCATACACATAAATATAAGCAAAGCATCACCTCCAGGATGAGGAAGCTCTGTGCAGAAAAGAGCAGACATGTAAAAGTTTCTGACATGTGTCACGCTACCATTGAGACACAGCCACTGATGTAGGTGGAGCTGACAGCATCCCAGCCACTGAAGATGGCTCTGGGACATACCAAGTTTGGTATGTGTCAGCTCTCATTGTTGTCATGGTACATCCACTGTGAAGTCAGGATATGTTAACGGCATCGTTAAAAAGGAAAAATAGTATGAAACAATCAGTTCCAAGTGGCAGGAAAACATTTTTTTTGTGTGTATTTCCCTCTTTTTTTTTCTAAATACTCAAGTGTAGGACAATAATATGAGTCTTTTATGCTTATTTAGAGTGTGTGGGCAGGGTTGATGAGAAAGGTCTAGTTTTTAAAAATGTTTCTGTGAGCTAAGTAGCTTGAAGGGATTTGTGAAGTTCCATTTTAAGGTTTTGACACATCTGCATTAATATATAGATTTTTTCCTAAGTTGATCTGGCAGCAAAACATCGACACTAGATGTGTGGTTAGTCTAATCTAAAGGCAGGAGGTAAAGTTGTTGATATCGTCAGTTAAAATTTGGGGACTGGTCATCAGTACCATGGAAGTTAAAATTTAAAAGATAATAAGTTAAAAAACATATTTACTATTAAAACTCTGCAGCCATGTAGCAAATGACCCAGAGGCCAGGATTGGTCCATGTTCTGTTAACCCTACCTCCACTGTTGCCGACTCTTCAGCAAGGAAAGTCGTAACTGGCTGTCCTAAAAGTTGCTGGATAATGTCACAACCTAAATTGCACATTTGGTCATGTATGATCCAGACAGTAGAAGAAAAAAATAACATTAGGCATCATGAAAATTATACTTACATAATTCTTATGTTCTTTGTAATCCAGAACAGGATCAGTTGCAGCTTTTCACATGAGTGATTCAATTGCAATGTGAAAATGGAATGGAGAAGGTCTCTTTTCTGCCCTGAGTACTGCTGGGTTTTCTGCACAAGACTGCTGCCAGACTGATCGAGTGCAATCTTTTTTTAAAATTATCAAAAGTTGCCCAATATTGCGGCAAAGATGCTAAGCTGGCAACAGTGCTTTGCCCTGGTCTGATGGAGTATGCCTCTTTACAACTTTTGATAACTCTGGACAGGTCAGAGGTACTGAGAGAAAAAGGACAAACCACACACAGAACATGTGCATGTACAGAGTGAACACAAAAACTTTACATGAGAAAACACAATGGTTGCATTGGACCTTTCTTGCTGCAAGGCAACAGTGATAATGATCTGCTAATGCAGCCCTCGCCATCAAAATCTTAAATGTTGTCAAAAATATTTTCATTGTTATGGAATTAGGCAATTAGAAATAACTTTGGTCATCCTAAAGGACCTCAAACAAGAAAAGTTTAGCATGATGTAAAGTCAAAAAGTGAGTAAACAGAAGGGGGTTTTCTATACTATGAAACTAAACCGTATCAGCTATATGCTCAGGCCTTAACTGATACAACCACTTGCAGTTTTGGCAAGTCTCTCTAACCAATCACTGTTTAAGCAAACAGAATTTTTCTTCTCTGAATTTGTATACAAAATAAATGGATAATATTAGAGTTTTTCTTTTAAACGGCATGAATTCTTTAAGACAAATTGATTGGAGAGGAAATAAGGCAGAATGAAGATGATCTGGGTCGATTGGGAGTCTCATTTCAAGGCTAGATTCACATTAATGGCATTTATCATTGAGAGGGAAGATGGTATAATTAGCGTGTCAGTCTACTTTAGGTTGAGCAGACGCTCTTAGCGAAGAAGAATGGACTCTAAGCTCAAGGAGTTGACAGCTAGTCGATAATGCAGCAATTAATGTCATAAATAATTCTAATGGCAATTATATGAAAAGGGACATCATACTGTAAACCAGTCTTTTACTCCCTGCCCGTTCCTGATGTGTTCTGTATCAAACAGAAGCAGCAGAGGTTTTTTATTTTTTTCCCTGCATATGTCAGACATATGGTGAAGTCAATAATGCGGGGCATAAAAATCAGAAGGGCCAAGCAGGAGATTTATTTGCTGATTAAGTTCACATTTAAAATAGGATTTTCTTCCTCCTTGATAAAACCTTACCTGCAGTTAAAAAAAAAACATACCATAAACTCTCTTTTAATCAAAATGATACCACCTTGACGTTACTGGACGTATAAAAAAGGGCTCAGTTCATAAGGACTGTGAGTAATTTAATGGTTGTAGTGCTTAAATATATCAAACACTCCTTCTAGCCTTGGAAGGGTCAAGCCCACAGTAATATATAGAAAAGACTGTGGTGGCTGAAGGTCGCTTCAACTTGTTCTGCATAATGCATGAATCCTGTAACTCTCTCTGACTCCAATCTTCTACACCAGAACCTTGGGATGAAAATTTTACTAAGTAAATCAGCAAGTATGCTGGCATTTCTATTAACCTCCAGTGAGTGAGCTGACAGAAACATGAATCATGGAGAATGATATCGTACAAATTGTAAATCATCTTTACAACTTTGGCTTAGAAGTAATGCTATGGGATGTTGCCATCTGTTTGTCATTTGCTACAGGTTATTTTCTTTATGAAAAAAATATATATTTTAAATGTGTAGAAGAAAAATTGAAAACTGGAAAAAAAAACCGGCGCTATATCTCTGAAAGCTTTCAATTTGGTAAATCCTTTTTCTCCATATTTAGGACATTGTGTATAAATTTCTGTTCTCATTAGTCATTTTTCCACCAGTTATCCACTGAACTGCACTTCATCCTGTCACTGATCACCACCCAGCTAGTTCCATCATTGATGAATGGCACCCTGGAAGTTAGCCACTGTCTAATGCTAAAATATTAATTTAACCGAAACAAAGTAAATAAAGCAAGTTATCCTTTTTTTGTTTCAGTGAACATTAAAGGTCAGTATTTTAACCAGGCCTTGCAGACAGATTGCATTGGATAATGGTGATCCATCCTTACAACAGCAATTAAATTCTTATCTTTCTCTGTTTTTAATGCTGAGGGGCACATTACCTTTCTTTCTCATATATGTTATATTGACACAACCCTGCAAAAAAGAGAGAAACAAATTCAGACCTAACAACATTTTTTTTAGGAGTTTTCTCAAATTAAATGCAATCTTTAAGAGTCTTAGTGTACAAAACCTTATCATCCCTCATTTCAGTATCAAAGGGGAAACTAATATAAAATGTATATGGCCCTCGGCACAAAGGATGGCACTGCATCTCGGTAGGGGAAGAAATGTGCTAAAAGCTTGGAACATCTGTGTAAACACATGGCTTTTTTCCAACCATGTAGACACTGTTCTCGTACCCTTAAGATAGATGTCCAAGGCAATATAGCTTGCCCTGTGGCGATACAGGAATGGCTTTGAACATCTGAAAAACACCAAGCTTCCAGCAGCATCCGCTTTAATATTCCAGCTTGATTCTTAAAAATAGATGGATTTAAACAATGGCTTTTATTTGACTCATGAAGAGGTGAACCACCTCCTCACCTCATCGCCTCCTGGTTGTTTAATATTTAGATTTACAAGTTTCCTATGCAGTCTTGAAAAGTGTGGAATTTGATTGTCTTCCATGTCTGGGATTTATGAGTATAGACAATGTCATAAAATCTATACTTTATCCCCCATCTCATTGTTTAAACATGTTATTCATCTCCTTTATCCCTTCTTTCATTGTGTCCTTCCTTGTGTCTTTCTTTCTTGTCCATTTTTTTGTCATCTTTCCTTTCTTTTTTCCAATCCTTGTTTTCCTTTGGTTTCATTCCTTCTTAACTTCTATTCTTCCTTTTTTGTCCTTCCTGTTTGCCTTTTATTTTTTAGATTCTTGCTTTCTTCATTACTATTCCTTACCTTGTTTCTACCTTTTCTTTTATCGTATCTTTTTTCCTCATGTCCTATTTTGCTTCTTTGTTTTCATTCTTTCTTCTTTTCTTGTTTCCCATGATTGCCTTTCTCCTTTACACCCCCTTGTCCTTTTTCACTTCTTTGTGCCCTCTGCTTTTCTTATATTCTACCCTTCTTCCTTTCTTTCCTTTGTGTATTAACTTCCTTCATTTCTTTTCCTTATACTTTCCTTTTCTCCTTCATTGTGTCCTACCTCATTTTCACCCCTTTTGTCATAATTTCCACCCTTCCTCCTCCCTTCCTTTCTTTCTTTCTTGTGATCTTCTTCTTTGCTACCTTTTATTCATTCCTTTGTTTCCTTCCTTCATGACTTCCTGCCCCTAGTTTATTCAGATTCCACATTTAAGGTCAACCCATGGTAAAAAAATAAATAAATCTTCCATATATTCATAGTGCATTTTGGTATTTTGAATTTTAAAATAACCTTAAAAGACTGAGAACTGGGGCTGCACAGTGGTGCAGTTGGTAGAGCTGTTGCTTTGCAGCAAGAAGGCTCTGGGTTCAATTCTCAGCCCTGGTCCCCCCGCATGGAGCCTGCATGTTCCCCCTGTGCATGCATGGGCCCCCTCCAGGTACCCCGGCCTCCTCCCACAGCCCAAAAACATGAATGTCAGGTTAATTGGCCTCTCCAAATTGCCCCTAGGTGTGAGTGTGTGTGTGCATGGTTGTGTGTCTCTGTGGTGCCCTGCGACAGACTGGTGACCTGTCCAGGGTGACCCTGCCTCTCGCCCAGAACATCAGCTGGAGATAGGAACCAGCACCTCCCGACCCCACCAAGGGACAAGGGTGCAAAGAAAATGGATGGATGGATGGACTGAGAACTGTGGGGGAAAAAAAATATATCTTCAAAAGTCTGGAATATGATTTTTGTTTTATAAAAAACATGTGGGAACCCTAAATTTACTGGGATAGGAAAAGGCACATTCAAACACAACAACAAAGACAGAACCTTCTGCCTTTGTTGTTGTTTAATTCTGTTAATAGCCCAAGGTAAAGATTTATCTGCTCTTGTCAATTTACCTCAACCTCAATATAAAGCACCAAGGTCACTTTTCCTCGCCTGGCCCACAGGATTAAATTGTCATGTCTCTCTAATAGGCAGCACAGGGAATCATTAGTCCAGCTCAGCTGCCTGACTGATGGGCATTTCAGTCCAATCATGGGAGCGTGCAGCTACAGGCCAGCCAATATTGACACTGTGTCAGGACTGAGAGGGGACGCCTTAATCAGCCAGGACACTCTCGGCATTGATTTGACAAGCTGCCGTAATGACCCCCTTGTTTTGGTAAAGAATCACTGTTTATCCGGGCTGGCATTGATGCACTTGGAAAGCTGCATTGTCATGGAAACTATTATCACCCGTATAAGCTGGGCAAAAAATGGTCTTCAGAGGCAACTGTGGATTTTTGTGTTTAACTTTTTCTAATTTTTTCACATTAAAGCCATCAGCTTTGATGTGTTTCTTTGGAATTTTCTATGATGGACCAATGCAAAATAGCTCATCTTTGTGAAGTGGAAGGAAAATGACCTTAGTCTTTAAAATGTGCTTTTCTTTTAAAAATGTGGCATGCACAAATACACAACCCCTTTACATTGATACCCCAAAATGAAATCAAGTGTAATTAAATGACTCACCTGTGTCTAAAATAATATAAAACACAGCTTTTCTGTGAAGATTGTTCGAGAACATTACCGGACAAAGTATCTTTAAGACCAAAGACCAGATTGTGTAGAATTTAAAGACAGTATCTCCATCCTTGAACATTTCAAACTTAATAAAATTTGTTTTAAGCTAACAGGCTGGGTAAGGAGAACACTGATGTGGAAAAATCTGTCAGCAGAATATCTATTGTTTGTGAATGATTGGCAAGAAGAAAGTCATACAACATTTTGGTAAAAGTTTGCCACAAACCATGTAGAGAAAACAGAACACTAAAATAAATCGCTCTAGTCAGATAATTGAAATTTAAGGCCTACATGCAAAAATACCTAATGTAATATATTCAATTTTCGAGTGTGGCAGCCATAGTTACTATGGAATGGTTTTGATCAAAGCATATTTATGTGCTAGAATAGTCTAGTCAAAGTCGATCTATTTGAAAATCAGTGATAGAATTTGATAATTAAAGTTCACAAATGCTCTCTATATAATCTCACTGAGCTTGAGCCTTTCTGCAAGCAGAAATGGGTCCAGAACGCAAGTCTCTGTATGTGCCAGGCTGGTAGGCATAAGGGTTTGTGAAAGTCTTGACTCGCTGGGGTTTCACTCCTCTGTTTATGTCTACTGCATAAAATCCAGATGTAATATATTCAGTTTTGGAGTTTTATGATAAATGTGAAAATGTTTATAGCCCCTGAACTTTTACAAGACATTGCATTTATAGCAATGCCTTGTGTAAAATTCCTCCCCCTTAGCGCAGGTATTGTTGTTAGCTGATCTTAGAGGATGGCTGGATGTGTTTGTTTACTAAAATGAGGTGACACAGCCGCTGGCAGGAGGATCTGGAAAATCAGCCGCCTCTCTGGGAGGTGTTAGACTGTAAATGTTATTGGCATGCTGACAGTCTCCCACAATGCCACAGTGTGTAAAATCGTTAACAAGCAACATAATGGGCGCTCTCTTTCCCCAAGGTGAGGACGTGGGGTGTTTTTATCAGCCTTTTATCCTTAGAGTTCAGAGAGACATTATTTGATCTGCTTAGAAATCAGAAACAAACCTCCTGTTCTTTTTGTACTGTCCATCTGTTTTGGTGATGTGCATTTAATTATAAACGAGAAAAATCTGTAAAAGGCATAAAAACTCATTCGATAAAACACCATACATCTGCTTTTAATTTGTGAAAATACAAAATGAAATCATGTACAATTTATGTACAATCAAGTTTATACAAGACAATAATGTTCTTTCTGCGTATAGTGACGTAGATATCAAATCAGGACTATCGTTTGACGAGTGGATGTGCTAAAAAGTGCATAAAATGAATACAAGCAATGCTGAATGCGTCTCAACACCACAGGTACCGTCAAACAGGAACACGCTACAAAGAAATACTTTACATTAAGTTTTACAGATTTACATGAAATACATTGCTTTGCGGTGGTGATGGAAGGTTTTTAAGACATTCGAGAGTTGAATTACCGACGGTGAGAAAACCAGAAGCCTCTTTTCGCAGCAGTGGGTCTTTGTGGAGTCCTCCGTTGGCTTCAGCACTGCCTGGCACATTACTGGCACTGAGGGACGGACAGCTCGGCACCAGTAAAATTGTCACAAACCTTGTGTTTTGTCCTTCAACATCCAACACAAATCCTAAGCTAGGCCATGAAGAATCACCTGTGGATTCAGAATGTCATGGACTAATGTTATTACTTCTTATCTTCCTGGACGCTAAAGTAAAGTGACAACAGTGCCAGTATAGCTGTGTTCCATTATTTAAATAAGACATGATTTCTGAGAGCAAAGCAACCATACTTGCTGATATTGTTGATCATTATTGATTTATCGGGATTCTTGTTTCTGGACACAAACCCGTTTTTATGATAGAGCTGTTTGACGAGCGTCCATGCAATGAAGCGATCATGGCATTAAGATTGGTCATGGAGTACATTCAAGTTTCCTCATTGCCTCCAAGACAATCCTGTGTCAGGCAGTGCTTACAGCCAAAGGAGGACTTAAAGATGCCCACTTTATGCGATATGTGGCTTTAAAAAATAAAATAAAATCAACTCATCTGCATACTTGGAATATTGTGCCATGCTCTGTTATAGAAACTGTCGATGGTATAGTGTGTTAATGAATAGATCTCAGAAAAAGAAACAGCTCTATCATAAAAAGTTATCTTTTGTTTCATTTGTGGTGATATTTTGGGAGTTTTGGTTTGCATAAAAAAGCATTTAAAACATTTACAGACTTGAAAAGGCAAAGATAAGACAAGTACATGTGTATAGAGATAAGGCTAGAGCCATATGCCATTTCAATATGGACACTGGCCGATGTTAACCATCACAAATGTTGTGAATTAGCTCCAAATGGCAAAGAAACCACTGAGAGTCATGCTGCGCACCACTTGCACTTGGAATCCTTGGATGCTGAGTTACAAAAAATAAATGTGACAAGTCCTGAACTTGGAATATCCAGGAGAAAAGTTGTAAGTTTCTTATAACGCCAACCACCACAAACATGGCTGCCACGCTTGCTAAACATTGGGAAAGGTTTAGTGGAAAACATTTATTTTTCAGTTTCGACTCTTGGTAAATCGCACTCAGAACGGTAAAATCCTACAGAATGTATTGCAGTGTTTAATGCATAAAATAGAGAGCAAATTCATTGTTGTTTCCTACTTCTAACAGTAGGTATCATGTTCATAAAGATCATATTGGCTGGAATCAATCATAAACATACCCAAGTGTTCCCACCTTCTCTCTTCTTACTTACTTTATGAATAATGTAGGTGGAGTGCATACCCAAGTAATAAAACGTACAAGTATATTTCTCTCTGTTGGTAAGTACTTTTGATGTAAGTTGGAGATAATTAACAATATAAATGTTCAAATCTTGCTTTTAATTTAACTGCATATTTTCAGAAGAATTTGTATTTACACCATATATTATTGATTATAATTATGATAATACCCTTTTGTGCCTGTTGGCTCTTACAGAATAACAGTTTGATGATCATACAAAATTACTTTGAACCACATTTATTGTGACCTGTATAGTTTTTTTTGTATTATTGAATACAAAAATACACAAATATGAGGGAAGATAAAAAAATTACCTTGTCGTGTATGTGTGTACACCGAATACTATTGCTTTATTGAGCCAGCTTTTGAGTTATCTCCTGTCATTTTGGGGACAGTTTAGTTGTTCTCTTGTAGGACTTTCATAATATTTGCTCATTTAGATCCTTATGCTAAATTCGTAGTTTACAGAGAGGTTAGAGGATCAGAACCGTCTCATTTTACATGCTTTGAAAAATATAATTTATTACCAGTTTAAGAAGTGGAAAGCTGAAAATGAACCAAAATGTGGTTCAGCCAATTTTCTGTTTTCCAATGAGCACACATACGTATGTAGTAGAATTTAAGAAATGTATAATATAGTATATTATTTATCACTTTGACTAATTGAATTTTGTGTTAAATTGCACATGATAAATGTCACCTTGAAGGTAGAAAAAGTTTGGAAGTGATTTATTGTGAGTTAATTGCTTAAGTCGTATCATAAAACATTTAGCATACTTTTATTGTTGAAACTAAATTTTCAACATGAATTATTCATAACCAAGTTACCTTAAACCAACAACATATTTTCTTTAGCTGTTTTTGTTGAGATGTTCAAATATTTGCTGTTTGGTGTGGAAATGTACAGCTACAAGGTCAAATTTTACATCCATATTATTTGAAAATGGCTATTAGAAGGTTAGATATGTAACCTATTGAGATTATGCTGGCATTTTCTTGAGATGAAACCAAAAATGTGAATTATCAACCACTGTTTTCTATCATATAAGTAAAAAAAAAAAAAAACAACCTGAAATACAGTTCCAATGCACCTGTTGCTTTAGAAAATGTCCGAATAAATTTGGGTCACACAAAGAACAAAACTGCAAAAGCATCCAATAATGAAAGGTCAGAAAATCCAAAACCTGCTGCTTGCATTGGGAACAATGCTATTCTCAAAAAAACACCAGCCACTCATTGTTAGTGCTTTCTTTAGCTTATCGTAATATTCTTTGGCTCATTTTGAGAATGTTTAAAAGTTTTTTTTTTTGTTTTTTTTATCAATGACTTACTGTGATTAAAAAACTATTCAGTATTTCTTCTACTGTTAAGTTTTTGCAGCAATGTAGCTGCAGCTCAGGTGCACTGTTGCCCCCTACAGGCGAATTGATGAATTGCAAACCTGTCTCCCTGACCTTTGAACTGATTATATCAACCCACCATTTCATAAATGTACCCACTTTAGGCCAGTGCTAATTTCCATCCCTTACTGGATTTCTGAGTCCTGTGGTAAATGGAGCGCAGCATCAGTCCTCAACAATGCCACTGTGGTAGTGGATGGGCGTTGGGGTGCAGCTGGATGTAAAATACACATTCTAACAAACTGTACAGAATACTTTAACCAGACTCAAATGCAGTAGCAGTAGTTGTTCATGTACAGCTTAAAAGGCAACTTTTACAACTAGAGTCTTTTATCCAGCAGGGCTTATAATCGCCTATGGTTATGCTCTTGCTCAAGTGACCCTCATTCTCCAAAATAAAGTGAAAAAGCAAAAAAACAAAACAAAAAAACAGTCATGGAGTCTGGTCACTGCTGTGCAAACTGAAAGTTGAGTGGTGGTCAGGATCGTCTTTATGTTTCTTCATCAGCTCAGATGTTGCATTGCTGCAAAGATGAAGGAAGAAAAGCAGTTTGTCTTGCTGATAAATGATCCGAGGTCCACACTGACACCCACTCAATATGTCCTCTTGGAGGTCCAGTTGTCCAGGTGTCGGGGTGAGGTCCGGAGCTCAGCACTCGTCCTCGGCTTCTCTGATGGGTGGGATTAAGCTACTGGCGGATTTATTGTGACCGACTGGTTTGATGGCGAGAGTATTCACAGGATTGATCTGTATGGTCGTCAGGTGGGTGTTCTCTGGTTCATCTGTAAACCATGTCTTTTCTGAGAACCAAAATCATATAGAGACAAAGAAGGAGGGGGGACATCAGACCATTAATGCTACGCACATGTGTTTGGATTTCAGTCAGTGTTTTTACATGCACACAGAGGTGAAGGTGAAAGTTGTACATTGAAAAAAAATCAGCTTAATGTGAGGATCTAGAGGAATTCTAACCTGCATACCAATAATATTATGCAAGTTTTTAATAATCCTTTAAACAGCCGGACTCTCTTCTAATCTCCTTAAGTGATCTTTTCCAAAAAACTTTTCAAAGAATTATAAAAATAATTATTGATCAAAGGTTAAGCTAAAGCTTCTGAAATATGTATAGTTGTAAATAAATATTGTCACATTCCTATAATAATGGCCTACATGATTTTTCCCTCTTATTTCAAGGAGGTGACAATATGAAGCTACATATTGTCCACCTTCAGACTGTTTTTATTAAAATATGTATTAAAGATACAGCTAAATAAATAAAATATCAAAGTTGATTTATTTCAGTAAGGTAGTTTAAAAAGTGAACCCTATATACTATACAGAATTATGACACACAAAGCAATATTTGAAGGTTCATTTCAGTTAACTTTGATCATTATGGCTCCCTGCTTATGGAAACTCAAAATTCAGTTTTGTAGAAAATTACAACTTACCCAGGACTAATTAAAAAAGAAAATTACTGGATGGTATGCCTGTCTACTGCACGATAATTGCATACATTTTTGCATCAGTGCTTTGATAAAACACAATGGAGTAGCTCCAGCAGGTGACACGGCTCCCCAGATCATCACCAGACATCACAGGATATTTATGCTCTTGAAGTGCTGACAGACTTTGTTTGAAATTTCTCTGCAGGGCGGACTTATGTCTGATCCTTGAGCTCCTTTTTCTCATACATCCGTCCTTCCACTAAACTTTCCAGTAATTTGATGCACAGCTTCTAAACATCAGTTGCCTGCTTGATGACTGTCACGTCAGTAGTCTTTCCTATGATTGTGTTGGCCATCAAATTTGTCTTAAAAATGTTTTTATTTAATTGGTCTTGATAAATTTATTTTCAGAGGAACTTAATTTGTGATTTCATTAGCTTCAAGGCAAGATTATTAAAATGAACAGAAATACACACTTATTCTGAAATATATCTCTGCATATGTAATGAATCTTTACACCATCTGAATTGCAAATTTTGAAGTGAACTGGTTCAATAGTTAAGAATAGTCAAAAGTTAAGAATTTTTTTATATGATTTCTAACTTTTATAAGATAGATCTCTGTACTGCCTTTGAACATGCTGCTTTATTTTCTCTGCAGAAATACAGCTCACCCAGTTAATATAGTGTATTCAATAACACTTTTTATAGAAGATCCTTAAAAACTGTTTGCTTTTCCAGAACTGTTGAACAGTCATGGGGAAGCAGAGGTGTGCATTGCTGCTTCCGTAAAAACAACAAAACACTGAATGAGTATCAATTTAACAGGGATGCCAGGATTTTTGTCCATACATGTAATATCTCATGGTAGTGTAGAAGTTGTGAACTGAGCTTGATTTGCAGCTTTAGGATTTGAGTACTTTGAACTCCTCAAGTTGATCAAGAAGCAGTTTATATGCCAAAGTATTTTAAAGCCAAATGTGACATCATTCATCCATCCAGGACAAAACTGGATTTGCAACAGGACAATGCAACTACACCTGTTTTCACATTACCAGTCACGACAGTCTTCGTTTTCCCAGGACTGTGTACTGGGATAGTACAAAGTTTGAGATGCGCATCAAACTTTTGTTTGAATGCAGCTTTAATTAAATTAATCAAACATATTGAAGGCCTCTTTTGGTTAACTAAACAGGTGCCTTTCAATAAATACATTGTTGAAAATCTACTTATTCAAGAGTATCAGTTCAAGAAGTAAAACTCATGTACACAATATATATATATATATATATATATATATATATATATATAGATAGATAGATAGATAGATAAATGTTGCATTGTGGCCTAAAATAATCAGAGGCAAGACTTCTGACTTGACATTTGTCCATGAATCACTTGTCAAATAGTCCTTGACAAAAAGGATAAGCTACAAAATGTTATTGCTAAAGAAGCTGGTTATAATTTGAAAACTGTATTTCCTTTAGAAGTTCAGTGGAAGGAAAGCAATTGTGATATGAACAGAATAACCAATGATTTTTATTTAAAATCTATATGTAATAAACTTTAAAAATGAGTTTTTATTTCTGAATTATAACTGAAATACTCGAACTTTTCTAAGACATTTTAATTCATTACGTTGCACCTGTATGTTTCGTAGGTCCATAGGCATGCGTTTAAATTAACGTTACTTAGCAGTAAAGTTGTAGTGGTACACTTCAGTCACATGTGTGAGCAAATACATGTTTTCAATGATACAACATCAAGCATCAGTGATAAAATGCAAATTAGCATCAAACCGTTCGCTTTCAAACACACCGTCTAGAATCGAATTTAATGTGAGATGTGCATGTGTCATAATAATCATGCACCCCTGATGCATATTTAGAGGGCAAAATGTCAACAAGGACATGACCGTGCTCAGAAAATTAATTAACATCATGCAGAATTATTTATCTCCATACCTTGGCCAACTCTATTGATCCTTGTTGCACTTCGGAAAAAGAAAGTAGTACACTATATGTAAGCTAAATGGACTTATTAATAAGAGAAAACTGTGCAGCATGATGATAAGCAAAAATAGGCATGTGAATGTATTACATATGAACATAGAACAAGTTAAAAGGAGGTTATAATTATCTCAACAGAAAATAAACAGACTATGTTAGATTCTGGTTTGCTGTTATAACCCCTCCATTTGCTGTGCTGAGCAACTTTCTGTTTTTCATGTAAGTTTCTAAAGAACAGAAAGAAACCAAACGTGGAACAGACAGTAACCATCCCAAACATGCTACACGTGTATAGAGGCTGAACTTAGACAAGCACAAGAATTATTTGAGGCTTTTTTTTGAGAAATATAAAAGACTGCATGATTATTTTTAATTCCAGGTGTTCTTTCAGCTGCAATACGAGAAAAGGAAAGAAAGTTAAAGCACATGATGGTTTACACACAATACCTCCAGCATCTCTGCTACTGAATGTCTTAAAGGGAAATTAAAAAAAAAAATTAACATGATTAATCAATTAATAGCAAATAAAAGTAGGCTTCTCACCTTATTTCAAAACTATTCAACAGAGCTGAGGCAATTTCAGAAGCTTAACGTTAGCCTACTATAGCTGGAACAGTTTGTTGTCGATCTTTGTCCTGCTGCATGTGTAAAATTTTGACTTTGTCGGTCATAAAAAAAATCCACCATAAATTGACGCTTGTGAACACAATAATTATTTTTTTAAGTTTGACATTTTTGCTGTGTGATCAGTTCACCCTGCAAAGGTAACTGCTCAAACGGATCATAGAAAGCTCTGAATGTATTTGACCTTAATGCCGATGAGAGTAAACCTCTGATGGGTACAGAACACAAGCCGCTCGACCAGTATATGGTGCAGGGTTACAGTATAGGGACAGACAGGATTTTTGTTGCTCATTAATGTTTGTCATGTTTCTGTACTGCAGAGAGAACAATTATGAAGTGAGAAAGATTGAGTTGAAGTTATTCAAACTAGGTTTTTGAAGGTTTCTGGTACCAATTCCACGCTTCATCTGCTAATGTTATAAATTAGGATTTTATGTGATAAAATAACACAAAATATTGTAGAATTTTTAAGTGAACTGAAATGATATGTGCTAAAATTTACACATTAAAACTATGAAAAAATGTGAGATACTGTATATGTGTTTTATTGGTCAATTACTTTAATTTGTGAATATGTTTCTTCTTTTCAGCTTCTCTGAACCCAGGGCAAAGAGTCAAAATCCCAGTAAGTCTTTGCAATCCCTGTTAATTCTGTTCCACCGCCTTGTAGGTAAAATTATTAAATGTCATTAACAGACTTTGGAGAAAAAGAAAAAGTTAAATAAATATAAACATGTAACGGCGTTATTAAAATCTGGGCATAACTTTATTATCAACACTTTCTACTTGCAAAATACTTTGACACAATTAAATACTTCATAGTTTCAGACATTATTTAATGCAAAATTAACAACTTTAATGGAAATAAAAAGGTGTTGGGGAAAAAAAAGTTGTACAATATTTTTAGACAATATATAATTTTTTAAGACATATCATTTAAAGTGCAGTTCAAGTACAATAAGGTTCATCTTAAAATAGAAGTAAAACGAAAGCAAGTTTTAGAAAAGACTTGGAAGATATAAGAATTAAGAAAAGTGTATCACGGAAGAATGTGACACTGAAAAACTGCAGGAAAGCTAATTGGCTAATTATGTGTAAAATTTGCAAACAAAAATGACAATGTGACATACATAAGACAAAGTTTTCCTCTGCTTCCAAGGCTTAAATTCCCCAAGTTAGAAAAATGAATGAAAAATATTAAATATAAGTGGCTATGTGAGCAGATACAAGCGTTGTAATTACAGCAATAGATGGCATCTAATGCAAACCAGGTGTAGATTAAATTAGTTTAAGATTGATTATTTTGAAACGACCGAAGCTTCTGGGTGCTTTTCTGACATTAAGAAAGAATGCAATTATTTACTCCAGATTGACATTAGGAACAGTAACTTGTCAATCCTCAAATAAAAACAAAATCTACCCTTATTTTACAAGATGACGAATTTTTCCCTCATTAAATCGTACAAAAACTGCGTACAAAATCAACAGCCTATTTGATTGGAGAGGAAGTAAAAGAAAAACGGCACAAAGAAATAAGGAGATGCAAAAAACCCTGCTTGTTTCTTACTTTGATTGCGAATTGAGCCTCTCCTGTTCAAGGGGAAAACACACAAAGTACTGCAAACTGAACCAAACAAGACACATGCATTCAGACGAACGTACACAAACAATCCAGATGCGGTCTACAGTCTGTCTGAGACTCGACGAAGGACACACAGGACAACACTGACCGCAGGCACTGGTCACAGACATGAACAGGCAGACGGCTTTAAAGGGGCACATACTTTTGTTTGTCTCGCGAGTCCCTGCTTTTGACTCGGTTGGCGCGGTTGGTAGTTTGGATAGAGTGGACAGAAGAGCTCTTTTTGCTCGAAGAGTGTGAGGAGTGAGACGAGTGGGAAAGGCTGGTCCGTGACTGACCGGCATTGTGGTCAAACTGCATCAGGCAGAATATGAGGTCGGAGGGCACGAGTTCAAATGCATATGGGGGATTGGTGATGACGTACCTGAAGAAGAAATTGACCAGGTGTAAGGAGGAGTATGTTACCTTACAACAACAAACTTCAGTGTATTTTCATTGGGTTTTGTCTGACAGACCAACACACGTTAAAACGTAATTACGAGCTTGAGTAAAAAAATTGCACATGATTTTGGAAATTTCTTACAAAAAAGTGACATGAGATTGTGCTTCCTCTACATTGTCTCTGATACAGTTGCATATTAGTTTTTGACTAAATGTACAATACGTGTAGGGGATAGTTAGTTCTGTACCTCATAATGAAACACAGCGCACCCTTGCTGAAACAGACGTGAGAACTACTTGTCACGGATGCTTCTTATCCAGTCTGAATAAACTAGAGATATGTCACAAAGCTAGCAAAAATACCCAAAAAGACCTGCAGCAGTACCTAAAGCAAAAGGTAATTCTACAGATTTATGGAGACTAAATATAAATTAATGCCACAACTTTAAGTATTTTGCGTTTGTGAGAAATGTTTAACACTAGCCATCAATTGCCTTCTTACGTCACAAGTTTTTGCTACTTTCGGTTGAGTCTCATAAAAAACCCAATAAACACGTTGGAGTTTGTGGTTGTAAACATGACAATTGTGAAAATGTTCAAGGCTTGTAAATGCTTCTGTCGAGTGCAACAATATAATGAAGACAAAAGCAAAACATCTTGCTCTCTTTTCAGTTTAAAGGCATCTTAATTCTCACCGTTTGGTGCACTGGCTTTGTGTGTTTAAATGTGCATCCCTTAAGCGATAGATGCCAAAACACAACATGTTGTACGTTTTCAAGGCTTTACAGAATAGGTCCCCATAGCACCCACCATCCTGAAAGACAACAATAACAGAGAAACAAAAAAAGTTAAAAGAGAGAAAAATACCAGAATAATTTCAGTTAATTACAATTTTGCTTTCTTTAAGATGTTTCTATGCGTTTAATCATAAACACTATTAGATCCAGAACAATGTTAATAATCACTGATCTGTATAAAGGAACAATCCTTAGATTGTTTTTTTTTTCAGTTGGAATAATGCGGGAAAAAAAAAACCCCAAACAAAAACAAAAACATGACACTCCATAACTGGAAAAGTACGTCATCCCAGTTGGAAGATCTCAAGCTGGCTCATCATCAGCACAGTAATAAGACTAAACATTCAAACAGTAATGGTTCACCTCAAACACAAAATTGACCTCCCATGGAAAATTCAGTCGTTATGACTTAAATCCAGTAGAAAAAGAGAAAAGAGTTAATTCTCCAAAGAGTTCTCTCTCTGCATGTTCCAACCTTGTTAAATGTTATATGAGAGATATGTTCCTATTAGTAGAAGGGGGCTGTGCGTGATATTGACAGCAGCCTTGCAATAGTTGTGGTGTCAATAATAGTGTAAAAAAAACCATTAAGATGGGATTTTTCTCTATTGAACAAATAAAATGAAATTAAAAGTTTCATTTTCAAAACATTTTACAGTGATCCTACCATGCTACAGCAATATAAAACTAATTCATATCAAGGTCTTTTAAACATTCAATCTTTACCTCGGTTGACCGTTAGTGTGGACGCTGCTCTATCACAACAAGCTCTTCACTGAAGGTTGAATGCATAATATGAGCAGACAAAGACGGCCTCAACCCCGGGGTGACAGGACCGTTCACTTACCCCGAGGTCAGCAAAGGGCCCGTCGTACAAGGCCAGCTGTGCCACGCGACACCTGTCCCTGTTTGCCAGGGTCTGCGGTGTGCTATAGCCACCGCGTAATGCATTCTCCTCGGCCAGCAGCCCCTCAAGCTCCGGCGTGGCGCCACCCGTTACCAATGTCCGGATCAAGGTGAGGATATTATCATTGAAGTACGTCTGCGGGAATAAAGACAGAGTAGGGGGGTAAGTCCTTAAGGAAATACAACTCTATCTTGACAAGATGCTAGACAGGTCGACTGTCGGTGTCTAACCCTGTGGAGCATAGCGGCGAGCCGCAGGCATTACAACTTTCATCTGTACAGTCTTTGAGAAGATATGAGAAAATTCCTTGGAAGAAAAAATCTCTTTATCCTGCGTACTTCAGTTGTTACCCTTCTAGTTCCTTCTTGTTATTGGTATGTTGATTTTAACGAGGGGAAATGTCTGCCCTTTTCTCCGCAGTGCAGGCCTTCGTCTCCCCACGCTTCTGCTCTGAAGTGACATCTCCCTTGGCTGCTGACAGCACTATTGACTAAGATGATGGATGAGGGCTGTCCATTAGGTTGCATTACCTTTGTCTACACTGGAGCACACTTGAAGGCAGCTTTGTTCTAACCTCACTCAAACTGAAAGGCAGACAAATGAAGCCATCAAACTCACTAGAAGTTCCAGCCTTGTCACTTATCGTTTTAACTGGGCTGCTGTTTTTTTTTTAAGGTGAGATGGAGGTACTCTGCTATCTTTCCTCATATGAAAACATAGCATGTCTTTTAAAATCTGATATCATAGCCCAAGGATTCTCAAACTTCATGTTCAAAAGTCCAATAAGGACCAACTTCTGCAATATTCCGGTTTTACAGACAATTCTGCTTCATAAATTGAATTCCAAGTTTGCATTTTCCTTACTGACTGCGGTTTTGTGCAAATCTGTGCCAAAGAGTCGTCGTTCCAGCCTGAAAACATTGTTCTTTTTTCTTTTTCTTACCGCACTCATCAAGGAGTCCAGTACACTGACTGCAAATGCTGTCCCACAGGCAAAAGGCTGAGTGAGGTATAATTCTGTGTCTGGATCGTCGTCATCGTCTTGGTCCAGAAACTGAACATTCGAGTCATTAACTGTTGGAAGGGGAAAAACATGAACTTCATGAATTATTCAAACTCTGTTTGCTTGCTCGCTTCTCACTACAAACAGATCTCATGGAAAGGTTTTTGACTTGGAAAAAGCGTGGGTCAAGCAAGTCCTTTGATTTGCATGAAAAGGGAGAACACAAAGCAGGCAGTAGCTGCAGATATGGACTGTAGTTGGAAAATTCTTATGTTAATTTGTTGGGGTTTTTTTTTCAAATATGTCTCTCCATTTAACTACAATGACTCTGTGTTTGATATTTGTACTCAGCTATGTGGCCTACTTGCCTCCACCACACTCCATATCCAGGCGATTCATGCACACTCACGACACCATGCATATTGTCAAAGTTCCGGGCTTCAATTCAAATCCCTCCTTAAGGTCAGTATCAGTACAACCAATATGCCATTGTTTGTCTTGTAAATCCAAGACAGAACTTCCAATTACTTCTACTCGCATGTCAGGTCAAATGAAAGTAACTGGTTGCCCCAGAACCTTCTTTAAAGATGTCTTTGAGCACAAAGAAAAAACAAAACGCATGCAGTGGCTGGAAGAAAGTAATGATGTAAAATTTAGTTGGAGAACTGCTCCTTCTGTGCAGACAGAAATAAATGTCAGTCATATGGACAAAGCTGAGATGAAAGAAGGGAACAGGCCAGAGAATGTGATCTGACAGAAGATGCTACGAAAACAGCCACAAGGACTTCTAAAGGGATCAAAGGCCCTGTAATTCTTGGAAAAAATAAAAGGGAGAAATTTCGCTTTGAGATAAGGGGGATGGGGGGTGGCAAAACAAGACAGGCAATTTCAACCAGAACCAAGGGTAAAATGTGCTCAAAGTGATGCCATGGGAATGGACTGAGCTTCTTGTGCAGCAAAGAGAAATCAAAAGAAAAAGCTGATATGGAGGCAGCAGCAGTTACAACACTGCAGTACAGGACACAGGCGCGTCTTACCCAGCTCAGTTATCATTTGTATGCTGGTCCCACTGCTTTTATCCTGACTGAATGAAATCACAGGCACTTTTTTGCCTTGCTTTGCTAACGGTGCTGGACAAGTGTTGAGGGAAAAACAGTTACTGTTACAAGTCAACAAGGGGAGAAAAACACACACACGCGCACACACACAAAAAGAAAAATCAACTTTTTTAGCTATGTTAACCACATATTAGCAGACTCTAACAGCAAAAACTGGTTATTCAAATCCACTACTACTTTAGAGAAATGTGGGTTTGCAGCTATCATATCAGCTATTAAATATTCAGCAGCAATCATACCAAGCTCTGTTATGATGGGAATATTTGCTCCAGTAGTAACAGAGGTCTGCCGTACTAATCCGTGGACTGGGCTGTTCTCAGGAGAGGATCGGTCCATCCCTGGCGGCGTGAAGCCTTAATGGACACACACATACGAAAACAACATGGTTCTGTTAATGCAATATTCAGTACTTCATCATAGTATGCAATGAGATGGTATCAGCCAAAGCATTTTTTTCACCACTTATCTGCCTTGGATGACACAAAAAGTGTTCCTGCCAACTAAACCTTTTTACATTCAGTTGTATTACAATGTATTTAACTGGGATTTGATGTGATATACCAGCTCAAAGTAGGGCAGGTGTAATTGGGATGTGGAAAGAAATGTATACACCGTTTCTCTGTAAATGTGTATTCCACTCTTTATGAAAAGAGTAGAATGGCCGTATGCTGCAATTTCAACTTTAAGCTTGCTGCGGTATGCCTACACTATTTTTCTCATCTTGATACTGAAATTTTTACACATTCTTGTTTGCAGATCAGTTCATGTTTTGCAACATAAGATTTAAGTCTGGACCTTTCTAAAACACAAATATGCTTTGATCTATATTATTCCACTGCAGCTTTTGGGTTCATCTGGTGGAGGGCAACCTTCTGCTTCTGACCAGAATCATTGTCCCTGCTGGGGAAAAAAAAAAATCATCCCTGAACCATTCTGTTGATTTTTCTTCCACACTGACAACATATAGGCCAAAAAGTTCAAATCTAGTCTCATCTGACCAGAGCAACCTCTATTACATGTTTCAATGAGTCGTAATATGACAAAAAGCGCAAAAGTTCAAGGGGTATGAATACTTTTGTAAGGTTTATAAGCTAAGTGCAGTGTTACTGTATTCATGTAAGCAACCAATATTAGTCCATGTATAATAGATGTGACACACGGCTCATTTTGTTCCCCTTAGACCGTGTGAGCACGGAGGCGGAAACCTCTTACACACATGCAGAAAAAAAAAAACAACAACAACAAAAACATGCGCAACGGAGCCATGAAAGAGAAAATAAATGATACAAAATTGAATTCAGATTGACTTGACATTTCTTGGTTTCCTCAGACTGACAAGTAAGCACATTAAATCAGTGATGCTGAATGTATAATACATGGGCCATGTTTTGACATCCATCACGTTCTGCTGACTAAGGCAAATGTGAGGTCATACATGTATTAGATGAATAATGAAATTGTCAGGTTTTTTTCTTTTTCCTTCTCCTCAGGTCAAAAGGTTTCTAAAAGCATTTCTTCTAATGCTGAACCATTGACTACATTATAGAAGACCATCTGATTCTAACTGAATGCTCTGGTGGTTCTTTTTTAGAAACCTGTAACATGTAATATTAATGGGTTAAGAAAGCATTGTACACAAAGCAGCCCCAGTTGCTGAAAAATAAGACTGCAAATGCCAAGCAAAGGTTTTCACGGCAATGATGTGCATGTTGCCACCACTGAGGTTTGTGAGGTAACCGGTTGTTACAGTAACCTGAGGAACAGTCAGTAAGGTTTATTGTCACACGCAGCGACAACAGGTCAGCCATGCAGCTCGCAGTGAGTAAATATTTTCTGTGCCGGGGATCCTGTCCCTCCCAGGCGAGGCAGTGAACTATGATAGGGCGCTACTTACCTTGCGAATTGGCCTGCAAGACCCCGATGCTGTCATCAAACTGCATGGATTTGATGTTAAGGGACGCCAGGATGCACTCTTTGTCCTGCAGTGATGCATCATCAATATTGTTCTGATTGGCTGACAGGATGACACACATGTCACAGAGGTTGATGTTGACAGCCCTCAGATCAGCCCTGCTCAACGGCGTGCCCTTCGAGAAGGAGAGACGAAAATATTTGCCACTCAAATAACGTGAAACAAGAGATGGCGTTCTCAAACTTGAGATTTTTCTGCTAAAAATATTGCACCAAATACTGTTGGGATTGTTAACATGGCAGGCAAATTTTTCATTACTCCAAATTTGTTAATGTGAGGACAACAATCCTGTTTATTTCATGAATGACTGGTTGAAAGGCAGATTTTGAAGATACTTACAGGCAAAATGGACACTTTGGGGAAGTTGTGAAGCGTTTCCCACTCGCGCTTCAGGTATTCCAGGGAACCGACAAACACAATGTGTTTCAGCTCGTGGTAGTGGAAGTTGCTCGCTCTCAGGGGCATGACAAAGTTTCGCAGACCGATCAGCGCCGATTTCACATCCCCAAAGATGCACACGACCACATGTCCGCTCAGAACAGTCATAGCTGCTTCGCTGCGGGTCTGAGAAGGAAACGATGCGATGAAAAATGGGGCTGTTTGTGACAGAAACATGAAACGTGTTACGGCGTTATTCATTTTCACGCAAACTGCTCTGCCTATAGATATGATGTGAAAAATGGCCACATGTATTAGTGCAGGAAATGTTCTCCGCACAGACCCTGTGCATAGCAAATGACATGTCAAACACCTCATTACAGAGTGTTTGTGTGCCTCGTCAATCTTCGATGCAGCTTTGTGACAGTGCACATCTTTCATGAGGCAGAAGAGTGTCGGGACAAATGAACTGTGTTCAAGTGAGGTATCAGGACCCACCAGAACGACCTTCTCGATATCTTTGGACGGGCACCAGTGAAACATCCCCGTGGAGTCGTATTTCTTTATGTTCTCATCCATGGTCTCAATCTGCTCACTGCCTGGGATGAGGAGTGGGTCGTGTCTAATGGAATTAGAAGGTCAGAGGCACAAAAACGACAGAAGATTATTGAACTGAGTTGGTTTAGGTTCAAAAATTCAAGACTACAATGTTTTAAATAATAAAAAAAATACATCAGTTTAACTTCAAAATAGTATTTTTTTTCCTGCTCTGTGCTCATTGCTGTCAAAGGCCATCTACAGAACTGTCAACCAAACCGCCCTGTCATCAAGCAAAGTGACATCAGCAGCAGCAATCAGGCGGAAGGAGATGCCAGCAACACTACCTTGACTGGCATGAGCAAGGAGATGCAATTACGCCCCCTTGCCGCGCAGAGCTTGAGATGGGAGTGTGCTGGGTGGTAAAAGCTTTAACAGACCAGATTTTAAATATTTCAGCAATTTGCCCAACCGTATTTGCTTTCCAAAGTGAAGGGTATTAATGTTTAAACAGACCATCAGGGCTATATAAACAAACTGCACCGAGCACAGGGGTTTAGCTTCGATCTACTCGTCATAGACTGCTAAAGAGGTCTATAAGTATGGGAGCATGTGGTTGGGTTACAGTTGTTTTGATCAGGGGGTTAAAGGCTGAAAGACTTTCCTCGTTATGTTCTTGATTTTTGTGACGTACTGCATAAAACATTTGCATAACTGAACATGATCAGCAACCTTTCAACAATTATATACAGTGTTGGCCAAACGTATTGACACCAGCAAACACATTGTTCTCAATTTCTCTTTGCCCAATTTTTCTAGAGTTACTCATCTTTCTTCAGCACACCCCTTTGCTTTTCTATTACAACTCATTTCCAGACAGAATATCCATAAAAGGTTGATTTGGGAACCATTTCTATTATGTTTTTGCCATCATCTTTCCATTGAAAGGTCCAATTATGATCTATTTGTAATTTTCTGGGAGAGGCCAATAGATTTTTATTTAAAACTTGTTGGTACTTCAAATAGTTTATGGCATGAACCCTTAAGCCCTAAGATTCTCAAGGCCTTTTGAAAGACTAACATGCCCACAGCATCACAGTTCCTGTGCCATGCTCAACACTGTCCATATTGACCTTTTAAAAATATTTATGCATTAAACCCACATGAACGACACAGAAAAACTCTAATGCTAACATTTGTGAGGATAAGAAGTAGGTCTTTCTTGGCATGCCCAGACAACCAGAAATATAAATGTAGCTGCCTGATGTTTTAAAATTGTATTTTTTTTTAACCACTGTCACGGTATGATGCTAGCCATTTCCATACCGTCCATAGCATATGTAAATTCAGACTTTTGACTGTAAAAATTCCTGTAATCTCATCCGTATGAACTTTAGTCTCATGTGTTATATATATTTTTTGACAGATTAATGTAAAAAAAAAAAAATCACCAACTGCTAGATTACACGGATGACTACAGAGCACATGCTATAAATGTACTTTGTCAGATTCAGACCACAGCTGAGTATGTCCAAAAAAACTCCAGACAGCAGCCTTCTGTCCCTGTCCAAAACCTTTAAAATGCTTCAAGTCATCTCTCCATAAGAGGAGAATGTCTTTAATCCATGTGAGTGCTCTAAAAGAATGCCATCTAAAATAACATGTTAAGTATGCATGAAAGTGTCAGCTGAAACTACCATCCCTCAGGCTGCGAGAGACTGAAGCCAAAAGAACTCGCCTTTGGGCTCAAATACCCCCAGGCAAGAGCTGGATGTCCTTTCTAGAGCAGATACAGCTGGGGAAGGAAATGTATTTACTGTCACTATCTACCACTCAGTCAGTTGGCTTTTAATTTAACAGTAGGCTGCATGCACAATGAATTTATGTGCACAGTACTTGTAGAAAGACCCAACTTTAATCAAATTTTGTTATTAGAGCTAGCATATAATAATAATAATAAAACATTTTTTAGCATTTGAATAAGACTTGAGACAGAGTTGAACTTACACTTCCAGCAGGTGCTGTGTGTACACATTTCTAAAATAATTTCTTTTTGTGAGGGGCTGTAGTTAGTGTTATGTAATTGTATTTGCCTCAAGATCTCATTGCACCCTTAAAGACACATACTTCTCTTTGGGTGGGACTTCACAGCATTTGTGGCTTGTTTTCTTTTATCACATAATTAAATAATATATTTACTCTGTGAAATAGGTCAAAAGTCGAGTTGTAAAACATTTCAGTACAATGTCATGGAAGTCACAAATTGAATCTGGGAATAGAGCTCGCATCAACACACTTCTGTTGAAACCAAAGACGATTAAGGAAGGAAGTGTTGGCGGAAGCCACTCTGACGTTATTTTTTTTTTAATTTTCAAGTTATTCCAGTAGCTAAAATAAAAAAAGTTCTAAAATAGTTACTTATTTACCTATAACACTTTATTTTGTCAAATTAAATATTTAGTGGTGGATATCCAGCCCTTTAATGTCATCAGATATCAGTTAATTTAATACATAATTATAAAAGTTGATTTTTGTTGGGCATTATTTTACCTCTGCATTTAATTTCCATCCCCCCACTTTAATATTTAGTGGCAACAGGCCAAAGTAAGATACAAGTGGGTATTAAATATGCACCTACAATCCATAGTGTCGATGAATTTTCAGATTTACATGCATTTGATTTGATCCTGTTTAAGACTTGTGACCTCAGAAGACCAGGTGAAAGAGTTTGCCCATGGTTGATGGTTTCAAATAATGGCTGCCTTCGGACTGCTGATAATCCTACTTTTCCATCTCTTTTAGTAATTGCCGTGTTTTCTAACCAGTAACTTTACCATCCGGTCTCTGGTTTTGTCATACTGTATATTTATCAGAACTGTTTGCAGTTTTAGTTTTCAACATAGCTTTAAAATGTTGGGTTTGTCAGAAACAAAGAACCCAAACAGCATCATTAAAAAAAAGGGTGCACTAAAAAGAGACGAACAGAAAACGGGATAAGCACATGCTGTTTTCTGCTTCTCCAACAGTTTTTTGTCTAATCAGCTTGACCTTAAATGCAAGTCCTATTAGAAGTGAAAGCACTTAGAGGTTTTACACCTTGGCTAAATATTTCATCAAAAGTCAAATGTTTGAGCACTCACTCAGTGGAGCCGCTGTCACTTCAGTTTGTCCTTGCAGAGATGACTGGTGAGGCTGAGCTCTGCCAGGATAGCTATCGCTCACTGTCAGCCATGACGGCCTGTCACTATCCTACACCGCCAATTGCCTCGGCAGTGCAGTGGCAGACATGACGTGTATGTCAAGGCGCTTCGATGTGACCAAACACGTTTTGACATGCCACAGTTAGATGTGTCTTATGACCCATCAAGGGAGCTGTGGAAGGGGTGTTAATTTCAGAGAGGTCGTCATTGCGGAGCTCCAGACGGGACACGTTGGTGTGCTGGAAGTGGGAGCCACAGCCTCACGGACATAAGTGAGGGTTGTTTGTGACGCCACAGTTCTTTTTGTTATTATTTTACCTAACGTCACTATAAATCAAAAGGTCAAGTGACTTCTAGAAGACCTTAATGAATCATGAGATGTAATAGGCGGTCACCAACAACACTACTTTGCACAAGACTTTGTACCTTTTTGAACCTTTCCCACATACAACCCCAATAAAATCCAAACTTTTTGGGATTTTATTGGGGTTGTATGAGACAGCTAAACACCAAATGGTGTAAAATTGTGAAGTGCAAAACAAAATATGCATGCGTTTCGAACTTTTGTAACAGATTAAAACTATATATCAGAAATGTGGTTGGTGCATATCTGTTCAGCCCCTTCAATCTAACATTATATTCCCACAGTTATACAAATAAGTATCAGGCTGTAGGCATTCCTTACTTTCACAAGGACAGGGAAATTCATCAAAGTTGATGAAAAGATGAATGGATACAGGTCAATTTAAGAAGAAATCCTGTTAAAGGCTGTGAAATACTGAGTTGAGCTTACATTACACTTAAACAGGAGAACAAACATAAAGCCAATGTTTTGTTTTTATCAAAGAGGACAATTATGTCTTAATTCATACTTGAATATCTTTAGAAATCTCTGGCAAGATTTAAGAACTGATGTTTACAGATCCTCTCCATCCCCTCCAGTCTTGAATTTTAAGCCAAGACAAATAATGTAAAAAAAGAAAGTTAGTCTAGTTTACAATGCTGGTGGAGACATTGGTTGTAATAGGACATAAATGTGATGGTGTACACATAATTTTGCATGAAACTGTATGCACATCCTTTATTTTTTTTTGTCCTACTGAAACTTACACAAGCACTGAGGGCTGGAAACGTCTTTGAAAACCCTCCTGTCATGTAAACTGACAAAGGGTTGCTCTTCAAAAACCCACAGCCAATCTGTTGATCATTACTTATTTACAAAGGCCTTGAGGCCCCAGGTCCTATAAAAACACATTTGATACAGCATACACCCAGATGTTTTTTTTTCCTTTGCTTGTTGCAATGAAGTATCCCTTAGGCAACCGCAGTAAATCCCTCTCCAGCGTGTAGACAGCAGGCGCTGAGTGGAATAACACATCCACCTGTATTGCTGTGGATTAGTGTGGTGAGTAGATGGATCGGTTTGGTGGGTTCGTATTTGGCTGATGGCTACAGTGCTGGAAAAGCTCGGGTTTTTGTAACCCAAGAGTCCGGAAAACCCCTGTAGCAATTCAACATGAACGCTTTGAAGCCAATAAAATAGGGGGCAAACACCCACCCTGCAAAACCCAAGGCCTTCGATCAAAGGAAATGCTATCTAACCAATGCATGTAAATACTTTTATTCATAATACAACAAAGTCACTTGTCTAACCTTTGCTTACTGTCTACAGTAAGCAAAGTATTGCAATGTTCAATAATATAGGCAAGTGGGTTTGGTTTAAAAATGTCAAACAAATAGCAGTCCCCATATTAGCCAACGCTAAAATAAAGTCATCTGTCAGTTTTAATGAAATTGCATCTGTTCCACTGTATATACATCAGGCTGCAGGTCCTCCCTGCTGCATGGCTTTCTCATCACATGGCACTTAATGACAATGAGCGCTACTATTATCATTCTGGTAATGGTCTCTTGTTGAATAACAGCGTTATCTTAAGTCAGGATCAATAAGCGCTGATTTAATTTCATGAGACAAGATAAAAGCAAGGTAACATTTGAATTCGCCTTTCATTGCGATGATACATATCATCTGTGGCCTAACGTGCTGAAAAGACCTCGGAGGGATCCGACAATAGATGAATAGCCTTGGGCTATCCATCCTTTAGAGCTTCTCTCCCTGCTAGGTGCTGTCATTAGTGCCAGACCTGTTTAAGAGCTGGAGTCTCTAGTTGTCACATGAAACTGTGTGGCATTTGCAAGTCTGACATGTCTTTTGACGAAAAAATGGGTTCAGGGAGTGGGCCGGGGGTTACAGAACATGCTCTTCAAGATGTTCTTCATGAGATATCGGTGCCGTACCTTGTTATCTTGGGCGAGGAGTTTGGAGAATTTCTCATGCCTCCATTGCGCTGCTTCTTTTTGGGCGACAGAGCTGTCTGTTGGTCCTCTTCAACTAAAACAAAATGTAAAGGTATGAGGAGGGTGGCGTTATCACACATCAAGTAAAAGTCACATGAAGAGATGACACAGCACAGAGCGAGGTCGATGAGTTTAAAGAGACGGTACACAAAACAGGCTGGAATGTTACTGGGCGGAAATAGAAGACAGACGATGCAGACAGAAAATAATGGTAGATGCTTTTTCATGGATTTATTTAGAAATGCAAACACACAAGAGCGCCACCATGAACCCTCATGCTGATGACCAAAGTCCAGTTTGTAGCCAGAGAACTCCTGTAATCTAGATAAAAAAAATCTAACAATAACGATATAGTAAGGGTTAATGAGATTTTCTCATGATATTGAAATTTCTCAATATTTATTATCAAAGTAAGGTATTTTTCCAACTGCTGCCAGTATGCGACTATGTCTGTTAAAGAAAGTTTACTGTCACAATGCAGTAAATTGCGAATGAAGATGAGTACATTAAGCTTAATATATTGATGTTGCTACATTTTAAAGGAAGTAGAGCTTTAGCCGCCCTGTTGTGTGATGGAGCTGTTGGGCTAGCCAGAATTTGCCTTTGCTACTTTTAATTTGGTTTTTTTGGGGGGAGCATTTTGGATACTTGGTAGAAACAGAAAGTGAGAGAATAATAGACAAGATGAAAAATATATATATATTTTTAAGCACTGAGAATACAACAACTTGGTAACTGTTGGCTGCTAATGAAGCTACTAAAGCTATACTACTCTCACACACGTATACATATTAGACTTTTGCAATAAGTATCAGGCAAGAAGTTTCCTCTTTTGTTTAATTTAGATTTTTTTCAGAAAATTATTTCTTGAATCAAGCTTTATTTGATTAAAAAAGGCTATTGTACAGTCACTCTCTTACCTTGCAGGCAGAAAGTGGTTTTGTAATGTATTGCTTGCATTTTGATTTTAGTCATTCATTTAAAATCTTCTAACATTAAGCCTCCTGCAGTACAATGTGGGGCAGCAGAGAATCTCCTCTTCATTTCTAGTGCTCCTTCATCTTGGGAGTGGCGGCCTCGGCTCATGTAATTAGGTTGGCCCCGTGTCAGGGTGATTTATGCACAGCGGAGATGCCCCTCGGACATTGTCTTTATCACTCCACCAAACCGCGCTGAGCTCTTCATCGGCACTGAAGGATATGTTTTTCCCATGGGTCAAGCAATCAGGCAAATATTTTCACAAGGTAATATCACAGCTCAGGAGGGAACAAGTCGGCAGGAAAATAAACAGGAGGAGCCAATAGAAGCAGTTTTACTGATGGAGCTTTAACAGCCACCATTCTGGGGGAATGGCTTGTTACAGTGTGTTAAGGCTGTTAAAGACACGCTTGAGTATCTTTTCAGCGACGATTCAAGCTGCGAATATTTTTTTATTCTCCATCTGCTTTTTTCTTTAAAAACATATGAAGAAATTGGAAGCGCTTTCATTAAAATTAATACAGTCATAGACGACACTCCTCTGCGGATGAACTCAGGGTTTCCAGCACTGATCACATGTCTACGACTGACATCATAATGGAACAAGTGCAAGTACACGGGGCCGCCGGTGGAGAGGGACGCTCCAACACTCGGGGCCTTTCACATCTTTGCTCGGCCTGTTTTAATATTTAATGTTTCGCAGCTGACAGCTGCTCAGGCTGGGTCATTAGTAAAGAATGCTACACATGCAGCCACTCCGGCCTGGCAAGCACATGCTTTGGTTGTGCTGTTGTTGAACACAGGCCTGCCTAACACAGCAAGAGTAGGAGGGAGGTGGGGTAGTTGGCTCTTACACTGCCGCCGACCGAGTGAGGTGACACTGGGGTGACCGGGGTGGTATCTGTACTTCACCGGCAGGCTTCGCGCCCGCTGAAGTTGACGAGTCTCCTCTGCCACCCCTGGCAGCCGGCCGACCTGGGCCAGGTCTCTGGAGCCCACGAGGCTCAGTTTCAGGGCGGAGGGCTTGCTGAGGGCCAGTAGGCTTCCCTTGCGGTTGTTTACCAAGGGAACGGGGACAGCAACAACTCTGTGGGGGCCCCTAGAGACCGAGCTGGCTGAGACCTGGTTTAGTTTGGCTGATTTGGGCTGATAAGGCGGCGGTCGGATTACAGGGCTGCTGTTTACTGCTAAATGAAGAGGAGTCAAAATCAACAGCTGGGTGATGGATTTTTTTTTTAAAGTCAGCTCATGCAATCTAAAAAAAAGCAGCATAATCTTATGTTAGAAATTGATAAATTAATATAAAAAAGTTAATCATTGGCACTACTTTTTTGAGTAAATTAATCTTTTAGTTTGTCCAGTAACACATTTAGTGTCTTGCGAAAGTGTCAATAGCACTTTTTCAAATTTTGACAAGTTTCATAAACTCGTACAAATACAATTTCTTTTAATTATTTTTAAGCGACGGACCAAAATAAAGTATGGTTTTGGTAATTGTGAAGTGAAAGAAAAATTATTTTAAAAATCACTATTAAAAAAAAAGCTTGGTGTGCATTTGTACATACATTATTCCAATGCCCATGAATACAATCAAGAGCAACCTACTTTAAGTACTCACTTAACAACAAACATGTGAAAGAAGATGCTTTGGTCAGATGATATTAAAACTGAACTTTTGGCCCTTGTACAAAATGCTACACATAGCGAAGAACTTACACTGTTTCATTACCCTGAACGCACCGTCCCCACAGTGAAACATGTGGTTGCTGCATCATGTCGCAAGGCTGCTTTTCGTTAGGTGAGGCAGAACAAAACATGGGCAATACTTACAGATTCGTGTTCACAAATGGTCTTAATCCAATCTGTGTTTGAGCTTAGTTGCAAAGAAGAAAGTACAAATGCACAATGGTGACCTCTAGATATTGCAGGTATAATTTAGTATACCAAAAGTAGTTCTACAAAGTATTTATACAGGGTACTGAATAAAAATACACATTGCACTGTTTATATTGCTAAAACACACATGTAGCCTTTTCCTTTCACTTCACACTCTACTTTGTGTAAATCTATTATATTAAATCCAGATAAAAAAAATAAATCAAAATTTGTGGTTTTAACATAACAAAATATGGAAAAGTTTGAGGGCTATATAAACACTCTTGCAAGGTGCTGTAAGGTAGGACTTCATTTAAAGTGACTTCAATAAGACCTTTATGTGTGTGTGTGCGTGTGTTAATGACACAAGTTAATAATTAAAGTACAATCACTAGTTTGGGTGGATAACTCTTCCTGACACAAGAATGCTAATATCTGAATAATTGAACAAAACCTCATTTTTATTTAACGCCACTTAACCAGCTCATATTCACCTCAGATGAAATGTTCCTTTTGACATTTTACTTTGATATTTATTATACACATAAATTAATAAACCTGCTTTCAGGTGCTTTAGCGATTGTTGTGCCACAATAAGAAGGAGGTGACACCGTGAATTACAGCTCGTCGCTGACGGGGGACGGGGAGTGGAATTCAGGCTAAGGCAGTGATAATAAAAGGAGGTATAAACTAGTGACGATAAAAGAGAGAGAAGAGGAATGCTTATTTAAGTTAACGGGGGGAAAAAAAATGTCTGGAAGCTAAAACCGGAGAAGAGAGATGATTATTCTAACAGTCAGCTGTCTAGCAGATTATCCTCCGTGTTTCAGACCTCCACTATATATCTGCCTCACGTCAAACATGAGCAGCACTTCTTCAGGACAACACAATGTGGCAGATTTGCCGCACGGATCCTTTCGAAGTGAAGTGGATGACACTTGCCTGATGGCTAAATGAAAAATGCCAAAATATTATATCAATTCTTACTTTTACTTTTATATATTTACACATTATTTATTCCCAAGAAGAAGAAAAAAAACTGCCATTTTGGGGTTCACGTATATGTTTACTCAAAACATTTTTGTTACATTTTGAATTGATCAGTGATTTAATGTATTCACACATAGAGCGAGGCGGCAGCACCCCCTAGTGGCGACACCCCAGCGTAAAGAAAACATTTTCTCCCAGCTTTGAATGCAAAATACAGTAATGGATGATGACAGAGGAGACTGTTGAAATACAGCAGGTTAGAGACAGATCAGGTGGCGACAGTTGTGAATGCGCATGTGGAAGTGTTAGAGAGAGACGTCAGGAAGAGGAAATCAGCACTTACTTGATTTGATATATCCATTATAGCTATTTTTAGCTGAGGAAAATACAGAGATGAATGAGAGGTTACAGGGGAAAACAGACGGCAATGAAAGGCAAATTAAAAATGAAAACAATGGATTGAAGGTTGAGGAGTTTATCTTTTTAAGGCACTGAAAAGAAATCCAGAAATGAACCTTGAAGACAACCGGAATTAGAGAGTAGAAATAAAAAAGAAGACATTTATGTTGAATAACTTTTTTTTAAAAATTGAATAAATTTCGGTGTCAAAGCTGAGATGCTACAGTGATTTTCTACATTAATTAATCAGACAATTTCTCATAATTGCCTGTGAAAATTAGCAAGCAAAATAAATAATCTAATTAGTTTTTTTCCTGAGACTTAAAAAAAAATGCTGCTAATTAACCCCCAGAGTCCAGGTGGTGCATAAAAATCACTTCCTAAAACCTTGGACTAGCATTCCAGCTTTCTCAGCATGTTTCTGAGAAGTGTGAGGAAACCTTTGTAGGTCAGATTGGCTGTTATAGGCCAGTAAAAGCACCACTCTGAAAGTTTATTTTGGGTGTTTGTTTACGTGCATCTGCTCAGTGGTTTGTATGGGTGAATACGCCAACCACAGCCCACACCCCCAGGATCTCCTCTGGTGTGAATTTGCTCATAATCTCCTCAAACCTGTGGTTATCCCTACTGCTAGGGTATCATTTCCCTCCCCGCCCAAAAAAAATCCTTCCACTCAACTTTCTGGTTTTATGATTGCATACAGCTCTCCATAAACAGCCAGCCACTTTTTGTAGTTTACCCTCCTGTGATGTTGTAGGCCTTAATATAGCATTCTTGCATTAAACATGCTTTTTATTGCTCTTGTGTGGTAATTCCTATTTTTTGAAAAACTGTAGGTCAGGCTGCATGAAACGCAATCCATAACTATGAAAGTTTGCAAGAAAAACTTGACAAAAGTCTTAAAATGTGTCCATATGAAGCTCAAATGTTCTGATTATTTTAATCTACGACAAAAGTCAAATAAATTCAGAAAAAATAAGGAACATATGTCAGACATTTAAACAATATAAAGTTAGTATATATTTTTAAGAGGTTTCTGTTCCAGCATTATTCATTATTCACTGCTGAAATGTGCTATACAAATAAAATTTGATTGATGATAGTCATGATTAAAATGCCATCTTCTTCAGCTCTTACAACTTCATGAAGGTTAGCATTTGGTTTTGAGCTTTGTGTTACCAAAATAAATAATCAAACTGTTCCTTAAATCACTTTCTCACTCCTCAGATGTGCCCATGAGAACCAGCAATGAATGTGCAGAAGTTTGTGCGAGTCACTTTTTTGTGTGCACGAAATCCCACACTTGCTCATTAGTGACTTATTTCAACCCCTTGCTCACAATAAAGGTCATGCGTTGAGCTTAAGGCACGATGGTGACAGCGATGTTCAAACAGGGACCTTGCTGGTCCTGGCATCTGTCGCCTGCAATTGCAGGGCGCGAGCAGAGTCACAGGACTAACAGGCTAGCATCTGTCCCACAACCAGAGCAAAGCAGGGGAGGGCGGGGGGGCATGTTGGTTTGCCTGGTGGTTACGAACTGTCAGGCTGAGTTTCATGATAACCGGTAGCATTCCAAAAATGAAAATGCAAACATAATTTCCACGTCAGGCCGCATAAGGCCTTGCTCTGTGTGTGTCGACAGCGGATGTGCAGCCACGCCGGGGCTATGTTAGCCAGGCGAATCTCACAGCAAACAGCCCTAGAAGACACGCCGAGGGGCGGAAATGCCCAAAGAAGCTTAACTCTGCTCAGAATGCTCTTTGATCTGGAGATATTTACTGAAATTGTATGGCAGTCTAAAATGTTTTCCAGCAAACTGCTCTGAAACCTCAGACACATTCTGTAAGTCTGCTGCCACGCAGCAGAACAGCCCCCTTCAGCCTTTAAAGGGAAGTCATACCTGAATTAAAGATTCCCGTTCATCTAAAATCAATTCTTTTACATTCAATACGATCCAGCACTCTCTGTTATTCCACATAAGATCCAGCTCTGTTCCAATCCTCTTATTGCAGACTTCAGTCAGGGTTAGGAAACTAAAAGCTCGAAAGCACATCCAGCAAGCGCAGCACTGGTTTATCTGCTCAACATGTTGCTGACTTTACCCTCAGAGCTTTTCATCCTAATTTAATAAAGCCACTACATTAACCTCAATATGTGCTGAAGTCTCCTAAAAGAAATTCCCCTCAGGTGTTCTCAAGATCACTTTTAAATTCTCCCTGCCATCTACTTATAATAATATCTAATCCTGCATTTCTCATTTCTGCAGGGTTGATTAGTGATGTATTTGGATTAAATATATTTGACTTCATTTACTCTTGGGAAAACATGAACAAACTCTCTTCAAAATAATCTCCAAACATCATGCTGAAAAATGCATTAAAATCCTACAAAAGTGACTTTGTGTTGGTGTGTGAGTGTGTCTGAGAAAACTTAATGTTTGATTATCTGTTTATTTAATTTATGCAAAGGCAATTTTTGATTGACAATTTCTAAACAAAATACCTGCATGCCTCACAACAGAGAGAAACTGCTTCCAAATGAGACAATACAAAGAGAAAGACAAGCACCAGCTGACCCAACAGTCAAAAGGCTAAAGCAAACATCTGCAGCTCTGGTCAGGAGTTTAAAAACCACTCTTAACAGACAAAAAAGTCATTTATTTGAGCTTTTAATAATTTTTTTTTGAATTGTTAATTTTTTCAGCTTGAGATGTTTATACAAAAACTACTAAATTGTTCTTTGAAAACAAAATTATGGGTGCAGATATCTGTTTTTATCACAGACCCACCCAAATTATTGGTCTGTTTTTTGACCAGCCATCTTGCCAGAATTGGCAGAAGTCATCCCATCAGATTCAAGTTCAACCCTTCTGAATCAAACAATTCCACTAGTTTGAAAGGATTTAGATTTTCACAAACTAGGGAGGTACCAATAAAGAAATTTCACTCTGCAAGAGATTCCGGGGAGTTGATATAATGTGTTAAAAAAAAAAACAAAAAAAACATTTAAGGCTCTTTTATGACTTGAGCAAATGTCCCTGGATAAAACACCAGGCCAGCAAATTCATATCCTTATTGGTTAAATAACCAATTTAAATGTGTGCATCTAAGTCTGGTTGAAGTTCTGCATTGTAAACGTATTCCATGCTGAAAAAAAAGAGAGGAATTCTATCAAATTATCAAAAGTCCACATTACTATGACTCGAAAAGGGTAAGTATACTTCTGACCGGAACTATATGTTCTGGAAAGTGAGGACAAGGCAGCTAAAGCCAGAAAGAGCAGAAGCCGCAGACACACTGTAAAGTCAACACAGAGCACAAGTCAAGAGCACACGTCACGGCGACAACTTACAGGCACGTAAAGTGGCCGAGCAATCATTAACAGAGAGAGCAGAGAGTGGGATGTCCCGATGAGGGGAGTCCAAGTTACAACGCACTATAACCGGCATGCAAGAGCGCTCCCACTTTGAGCGCCTGCGATCAAAGCAACATGCCAGTCTCATTCTCTTGTAGGCGGGTGTCTTGGCTACAGTCATGGGTTCAGACGAGAGGAGAGGAAGAGCAGGTTAATGTGGAGGGTCGCTATGAGGGAGAAGAGGGCAAAGGCAGGCAGGCTGCAGAACAAAGCCGTTGCAAGAATGAGCATGTTCAGCTTTGTTGTGACAAGTTACAAACTTTAGATCTTATTTGGATTTAAGTTTTTTTTTTCCTTCCAAATTTTAACTTTGTGGAACAATACCTTTCCTGCCTTTACTCATTCGCCCTCATGTAATCGGGACCCCAACAAGCTTATGCTCACTACTTTCTAAGACACTGCATATCTCAGCAAATGCTCATAATCTTTCGCTATGCTATGAGTTAAATCCAAAGACAGCACAGACTTCTAAAGAAAAAAAAAGTAAGTCAAATGTACTATTTTCACAAAAACAAAAATAAATCTTATATCGCATACAGAAAACCAGAAAGAGACATTCTAACTGTTGTACAAAACAGCACAGGGTCACAGATTATTTTGACATGACTCCAATAAGATGTGCAGTTGTTATTTTACTGTCCAATGGTGACATCTTGTGGTGAGGTTGAGAATTACTGCCTAAACTTTGCAAAATTCCCGTAATTAATTTACTGTTCCTCGTATATATGTAAAATTTAAAAAACTAAAATATCGTTAAATTAAATGCATTAATAATATTTGTCATTTATGTAATTGTCAGTCTAAATGCAACACATGGCAATGACTGGGGTCCAGGCAGCAAACATCCACCGTTTCATGCAGCATTCACTGTGCATTCAAACAGGTCGCTTCAGTTTGGGATGCAAGTAGCAGGCTGTGTTTTTTGTAGCAGAAACAAACCCACATTACTCACAATATATCACTAGAAAGTGATTTTTTTTTTTAATGTTCCCAAGCAGCAAAAAAAAAAAAAGAATATGTGAAATGCAAAAGTTATGTGTTGGCTTTAATGAAATAAGGAAAACAATTTGAAGATGATGAGTTAACAACAACAGCAACATGATTTTTTTTTCTTGTCTACTATAGCAAGATCCATCCGGGTATCTGTGGCGTTAGCAGTCTGTCTGAACGCCTGCTAACATGACAGCATGTTAAAGTTAGTTAACAGAACAAACATCGAGGTCAAAAACTCGGAACATAAAACACATTTAAAAGGAATTCAAAAGACTTAGATTCAGATGAAAACCCTGAAAATTGTATTTGCTGTTAAACTGGTGTGGACCTGAGAAATCAAACTGTAAAAGTTAGCAAAAAGGCACTTTGGTCCATATTAGTTGTTTTTAAAAGTCTTGTACAAATAAATTTGACTTTCTTATAAGTGATAAATTATGTATGTGCATGTCTTCAGATCTTTGGAGAGAAGGGCCTGATAAGAGTATAATTATGAGGTTTTATAAGATTGTAGCGGGAGAAGAGAAGTACCTAGTGAAGCAACTGTTGTCTTTAAAATCAAATATCTCTCTCCATCTTAAACCATGCATACATGTTTAAAAGTTAAATTACCAGACACTGTTTTGTTGTACGATAACTTACATTTCTTGCAGCCACATTTCTTTATTCTTTTGGGATCCGTTATGTCATCGTGACAGGCCTTGCAGTAAAACAGCGCCCTGCAGAGTAAAGGGAGAAAGAATTCATTAAATGCTGGTGCTGTTTAAAGTTACTATTGAAAAATAGTTTAAAGACGCTGTGAAACATGAAATGCAGAAAATCTTCATATCTTTGAATTACATTTGAAATGAAAGAGTCAGTGCAGTTTATCGGGGAGTGCCACATTAATGAACTGCACATTACATTTTGTGTGTGAACACTGTTTATGTAGTTCAGAGGTTCCCAAACTGTGGGGCGCGCCCCCTAGGTGGGGCGCCGTGCCATTGCAGGCGGGGTGCAGGAAGCCGTCTGGATGAAAAAAAAAACATGAACACTGTATGTGCTGGGTTATTACCTTAGAATGGCCAACTCTGTTATTCCTATGTCAATTTGATACAGTAGGGGCTTCCACACTTCCCATATCTATGTCCTCTGTCACTTTTATCAGCAGTTAAAACTGTTTAATCCGTTGCTAACATGTGGTAACCTGTTTTTCCAAGCCGCCTTTAAACGCAAGATGAGCGCTACGACCCTCGCGCTGGGTTTACACCTGTGTGGCAGTGAAGGAGACCTGCTGCTGCTGTGTAGAGCTATGCAGCTTTGTTAGAATCACGGCAGCAAACCAGCAAAATGCAAAGAACTGTTCAACTGAGTTGAGAAAGTTTCTGGATGCAGGTAATGTTAGCAAAAAGATGACTAGCTAGCTAATAAAGTCGAATCCCCCCCCCGGGTCCCAGAAATTCTGTCTGTAAGAATCTAAGGATCTAAGGATTCTTAGAGACGCCGGTCTCTAAGAATCCTTAGATTCTTAGATTCTCTGCCCCCTCCCACCCACTCCCACACGTTGTTCCACCAGACAGCCATTTGTAATCCATAGGGGGGCCCAGAAAATGTTTAGAAACCACTGGGGGGGGGGGGCAGGAGAAAAGGTTTGGGAACCACCTATGTAGTTTGAACCTTGATGAGTCATGATCCTCTGTGCTCAGTTAAGGAAAGGATTGAAATGTTTAATCTCCAATTAATCACCTTTTTACTTCTTTGGCATCACTTGCAATGAAGAAGCCCAGGGTTCCCTCCTGCATTTTCACATGGTTTCCAGGGTTGATCAAAGTGCTGGGAAGAAAAGGGAAAAAATTATTTCGGGGTTTGTATAGCTGATTTAAAGTAGCTTCACAGGTTTGACCAATCTCTGCATTACTTAATGCACCCAAACAGCTCAGACAATCCATTTACCTGCTTTCCCTTTGATCAGACTTGTACTCTATAGCTATCAAGAGTAACTTCAGCTTCACGTAGCAGAGTCTGCAAAGCATACCAAAATTAGATAAGAGAAATACTTCACCGATAATCATACTCTTCATGAAAACCATAACCAGAATTAAAATATATATTTTGTACATGTGTGGGCCAGAATCTAAAGATTGATCATGTAATGTGAGTGATAAAGTTCTAATCTTTTCATTTTAAAGGTAAAATATTTTCTATATGTCATAGAAAATATATAATATTTTTGATGAAAAGGCCTGCAATTGTAAATACAAAAGCGTAAATTGCCTGCATATAAGGAGGAAATAAAATGTTAGAAAAGAATGCTAATATTTTACTGCTTACTCGCAGATGACTGGGAAGGACAACCCAACAAAGGCACTTGACAGGTACTCTGTGTACATCTCATTGGCTACTCCTTCAAGGTAATACTTCTGCCATGTGTCCTCCTCAATCTGCAATAAAGAGAAGATTTTCTAACAAAATGTGAAAGTTTTCACATTTTGTCACATTAGAACCACAAACTTCAACGTATTTTAAAAGGGTTCTATGTGATAGACCGACACAAATTGGTGCATATTTGTAAAGTGAAAGGAAACAAATACGTGGTTTTCATTTGTATAACTTTTTGAAAAGTGTGCCAGGCTTTATGTGCTCAGCTTCCTTGAACAGCAAGTCCTTTGGGGGATTTCTCTACCAGTTCTGCCCATCCAGAGACTTTTAGTTGCAAAATATGCACCTATTACTCCTAATCACTTATTTTTGATGCCCCAGACAGATGAATCCTAGCTGTGGATACCTTGATAAAGGACCTCATGGAGAAAAGGTTGGCCAGCATGGTGGAGAGTCCTTGAGCGAGGCAGCTCTGGGCAATGAACCCGAGTTTCAGCTCAGCAAGGCAAATGGCGTCATCACCCTCCTTCCAGTTCCAGCTTGGGATGTTCAGAAGGTGAGCCTGTGGGAAAGGAATAAAATGCTACTCACTGCACATTTTTAGGAAAATTAAAAAGGTTAAGTGATTAATCTCAACACAAACGCCTTAAAATATTTGCAGACAGCAGAAATGTGTCCACAGCAAGATGAATACGAACCTTATTGTGGTACTGCAGCATCTGTGTTATTATTCTGATCTTCGGATGGTAGTTTTTGATAGATATTACCCTAATAATACACAAAAAGGAGCTTGAGTCTTGTATTATTTAAGACAGAAAAATGTACATCTTAAGATCCGATTTAGAAGCCAAGTGAAAACATGAACTAGTTTTAGAAACCTCATGATGTTGGATGCATCTTCGGCGTCTGGGTCAGCACAGTATTTGTTCGCTAAGATCAGGCAGGCATCAGCTGATTCAATCTAAAAATTGCACCAAGCAAACGTACAATTTCCCATAATGCACATCATAATCCGACATACACACACAGAAGAAGGATTATATGTTACCTTCACTCTGGCTAGGTCATGTGGGTTCAGGACAGACCCCTGGTAAAACTCTACTTGGGTAAAATGACGCTTGAACAAGGCTTCCAGCTCAAGATTAGGGGAAATACTAAGAAAAAAGTGGGGGGGGGAAATACTCATAATAAATCAGAAAATTTAAGAAGATGTGTTTCTGATGTAAATTTAAATTTGTTTTCACTTACAATCCACAACAGTACAAAGATTTGCACTTACTTATGGAGAAAAACAATTTCTACATTGACATCATCCCTGTCCTTGTGTAGGAAGTCTTTTAGGAAGTTTGACACACTCTCGAGCGTGATGTGACCACAGACCACGATGTGCCTGGAAAACGAGGGGCAGAGCGACAATAAAACTAAAAGGCAGCAAATAGACAAAAAAAGAAAAAAAATATCTTTGTGTTTTTTTTTATTTTGAAATGAAAGGGCTGTGATGAAAAATTTGAAATCTATGCTAGTGTGAACTGTTACAAGAAGGATGTTTAATGTTCTCATGATGAGGGAGGGTTATAAACGAAAAGGTCAGAGGGCACCGTGGCTTTCAGCGTCAGATTATAACGGATCAGTTTTCCTCAGATGGAGATTATAAAATCAGCACATGGTTTATCTCTGTTCCCACTTCTAACAGTCTCTATGCATAAAGAACCCAGATTAGTTTTAGTTTTGCCCTTATTCATATTTGTCTTTATTAATAGTTAATTCAGATGTTCGTCTAGATAAATGTTGCATTTCTCTTGTATGAAGAATTAAAAGACTTTAAAAGGCCAGAGACACCAGAATCCCAGATTGTTTTTCACTTTTGTTAAGGAAAACAGAAAAAACAGTAGAGGAGGAAATAAAGAAGACAGAGGAGAAGCACAGAATAACTGGCATGCACAGACACATTACCTGTAAGTATCTATGTCTCATTAGAAATTAATAATAACAATAAAGCCTGTGACTTGGATTGACAAACCAAAGTCACAAAGCTTAGGTTTATTAATTTGTTTAAAACATTCACAAAAAACAACTGCAAGGCCTTGAAAATGTTTTCCTGCTCGTTGAACTTTTACATTTTTTGTCCCATTAGAGTCACAAACTTAAGTCTCCAGGACCAGCTAATCGGTATTTATACTAAATTAATAGAATGAAATTAAGAGTTATCTACTACAGGTAAGAATACCAAGGCATTTTATGGCCCTTCTTCAGCTCAGCGTTGCTTTAACAATGACAATAATGCTTCTTTCATGATGACACAGAGAAAATTATGAAAAAAATGACTCCTTAAAGACTAAAACATGGTGGGAAATTCAGGTGTTCCCAAGTCATCCACATGAAAAAAATGACATCTTGATAATTCTGTATGGGGATCTGAAATATGCTGCTTTTATATTAAAACAAACAAAAAAACACTTTTATTATTTTTTCTGTTATGCAAGTAGCTCTTTGTGGTCCTCCAGTAGTGCATTGTGCCTTTGGAAGCACGCTCTGCACCAATAAACAGAGAGAAATATGAGTTACTCTAAAAAATATTAAAAAAAAACAAAGGAAAGAGAGGTACAGAATGTCAACTAAATATGCAATGAAACACACACAAGTTATTTTTGATCAGTAAAACATAATTATGTTAAATAAAAAGAAAGTTGTTTTATTTTTCAGTAGCCTGGTCTGATGTTGCCATTAGAAGAGATACATGAATACATACTTGGGAAAAAATTAGTTGCTGGTTTGGCAACAGTTGTTGTGACTTTTGTGATGTTTTAGGGAAAATAACAGACCATGCCAGATTTGTAACCTTTACAAAGAACAGTCAAAAATAATAAAAACTCTGACATATAATTTCCTATTATTATTTTCTTTAAAGACAGATCTTTCATTGTAGTTTCCAGAATATTATGATGCCATTAACTCAATCAGAGATGAGATCAGGCACCGTTTTTCCAGAATTAAATGTGAAGTTATAAGAAATAAGTGTAGCATGCGGCTTGACAAAAAAAGTGAAAAAATAATATGGCTTTCTTCATTTAATTATCTTAATAAAACAGAGAGAGATTGAATATGGAGTTTTATATGTTGCCTGATCCAACATTAATCATTACTTTCTAACGGAAACTTCTATATCGATCCTCTCGTTCAACTTTTGGCAGGAAAGCAAAACCAGAACACAAAATTTTCCAGCATGTCAAAGGATTATTTTTTTTAAATCAAGTTTTTATTTAATGCTGAGGGTGAAGGTCAGACTGAAGACAAAGGCCAAGAAAAAGCAAAGCATGGAGAGTGAACAAGCAGAGCAGGAGAGAGCCAGAGTTTTAAGCTCAGAAAAACAGCACATTTAAAAAGAAGCCTGAGGGAGAAATTGATGACAATAAAGGAGAAATTGGAGGATTCTGGTTCTTTTCTTAGAAGCTGTTAAAGCAGAGATCTAACATTGACTTTTTTATTTTTTAACATTACAACAGCAAACTTCAAAAGATTTTACTTTTATTTTAGGTGATAGATCACCAAAAAGAAGTGTACTATTGTGAAGGAACGCATCAAGCTTTTTAAGAAGGTCAGGAAGGATGGTAGTCAGTAGACAGACGAATCCGGGAACAGCCACCTTATATGAGCCACAATGGAACAACTTAGATCAAAACATGTTCATATTTTGAAATGGCTCAGATAAAGTACCAACCTAAACCAAATTGGAGAATCTGTGGTGAGACCTGAAAACTTCTGTTGACATGACCTCAGTCCAATCTGACTGAATCTGATCTATTTTGAAAGGAACAATTAGAAAAAAATATATTTCAACTCTGGATATGCACAGCTGGTAGATTCCTAAAGTTGTAATATGACAACAATTTAAAAACTTTAAGGTGCAAGCGTGCCTTTTGAAGGGCACTGCCTCATCACATGATGGGTACTTGTAACTATATTATATTGATCATAATGTTGGTGTTATATTTAGGTATGTATGTATAAAGATAATTGATATATATTCATATATTTATTTGGTGTGAGGGGAAGATGACAGAGTAAATGAAATGGTGAATGAATGACTGTAATACATGTGCATCAACCATAAAAATATTGACTTCAACAAAACATGTTTGATTTTCTCATGTATACAACTGTGATACATCCATCTGCTTAGTAGATTTAGTAACTTCTGCTATTAATTAAATTGGTTATGCTGTAGTATTTAGTTTTGTCTTTAAATGTTTATTATTCTATCTTCTTGTAACGACAGCAGAAGAGTTGGTACATTTAAAATAGTCCACATAAGGCATAAAGCAAAGATGGTTATTTAACTCCATTTCTGAATTCAGAGGCCATAATACATAAAATAATAATAAAATATAATAACAGCAGTTTATTTTTAAGCTAGTATTTCTTTATGATTATCATTAGGGTATAAAAGACAGTTAAAAAAAAAGCAGGTTAACAAATATACATTTTCTGCTTTTTCTACAACAAATGAATCATCACAGTTTACAAACAGTGAGAAAATTCTACACATGCATAATTTAAGCATGGCAAAATTACATATACCAGCACTGAAAGACAACTTCCTTACCAAGGCATTTTGTTGATTGTTTTTTGCTTGAAAAAGCTTTATTTTCTTCTAATGAAGGAAAACTCTTATATACAAGCAAAATTAATTCATATTTGATTTAATGTGAGTCATATTTCCAAAAGAAAATGTTTCCATGCTTTGCAATAACTGTGGTTTTCAAAAAAAAAAAAAAACTTTTAGAAAATGAGGCTAAAACTCCTTGTTAAGTTTGTGGTTTCTTTACAGTGTAGGCAAATGGACAGCAACAAAAACAAAACATACAAAAAAAAGCTGAAGCAATGCAATCAATACATTAATCATGGCCAAGTTCTTCAGTCACGGTGTGACTTGTGTTAAATTATTTAGGTCTCAAATCACTGTTTTGTATTCCACATAAAAGTGAGCATCTCCTTTTTTTGAGAAGGCCACTCAAGTCACACAAAATCACACCATAGCAAGTTTTTATTTTGAAGGTTTTTTTCTTCTTTATTTGTTTGACTTACTTTCTGCCTCTGGTCGAGTTATAACTCCCTCCATATTTCTTCCGATTAAGGATGAGAGCAGCAATTTCTGGCACGTAGCGAGCAAACATGGCCTACATGCATGAAAAAGAAAAAGAAAAGGGCATGCAGAGAAGGCTCTACTGCGGCGGAGGCAGTAGAGCCTCCTTGAATACTTACTTTCTCCCATTAACAGCACTATAGGAACCACCATATTTCTTGCGGTTTCCTATTAACTCTATGATTTCAGGGACGTAGCTTGCAAACATGGCCTAAGGAGAGGATAGAAGACAGAAGAAGAAACTAAAAACGACAAGCATAGAAGAGGAGGTCCTATGTTTTCTCTGCAAGATGATAAGTTTGAAATAGAAATGCAGCCATGTAGGCAGAGATATTACTACCGTCTGTTAACAGGCAAGAAGATTCTCTTTAGGGGAAACTGAGTAAATGTAAGCTGAATGTAATTTGAAGTCATTTCACAATTACATTCCAATTGTTTAAAAAGTATGAAGATGAAAAAGGACACTAAAAGGTTAATATTTACAGATACTGGAAGGATAAACTTGGAAAAAATGACAGCTGGTGAGAGATATGCCGATCTGTGGTAGAAAAATAAAAATGATGAAGATCAAGAAAAAGCCTTATGTGCCATGTTTTGTCCAACAAACACGTGTTGGGCAGATTTAAACACCACAACTTAAAGGATGGCAAACATTAACACTCCACTACTGCACACACCAATTCCTATATATGTCAACCTAACATAAAACAGAAGAGAAAACACTAATGTTTTCAATCTTCAAATTTTTGCAAACAAACTCTGTAGCGCTAGCATTTGACTTTTAGTGTTCAATTTAGGTCTTAACACCACCTGTTAGCATTCCCTGTTCGTCTCAATTGCTTCACTGGCTATCTTCATTAGTTCTATTATGTTGCTGTTTATGTTAGCTGCTTATTTTCACCATTATTACACATTTCTTTATTAGCTCCTCATTCCTGTTTGCATTAGTTTTTTAAATTCTGGGATAAAGTTGTTTTTAATGTTCTTGAATTGACATGTCAAGTACATTAACTGTGATAATTTTTCCCCTGAATTTATGTACTGGTGCTATGCAAGGATATAAGATGGCCAAAAGAATCTATGCAGAGTGAGAGTCAGTAATGTTGCAGAATCCATAAATCTGTGATTTAGTAAATCATACCCAAATATTTCACTGTGTTTGTTGAATGGGGAGAGGAAGGGTGGTACCATCTGAAACCGTAGCACTCTTATAGTTATTAATAAACCAAACCTATTGGTTATCTCCGACTCACAGTAACGAACAAGTGCAGGTATGCCCAAAATAAATTATACCCTTGGCAAATTAAGATTTAAAGTATTTTTTTTTTATTTTTAGTATGTTTCTTCTGATTGGAAGTGATAGAAACATTTTTGCGGTGGCCCAACCAAAGTCTAGACTTGAATCTGATAGAGAATATGAGTGGAGAGCTAAAGATTAGACTGTTGAAAAGAAGGTATTCCAAACTCAAAGACATCAAAATACCAACAAGTAGTCATTTTTAAAATTTTCAGTCTTTTCACATCGTTGTATTATTTTTTCAGATATTCTTCTGCTTTTATTATCAGAAACAAATTTCACGGATGACTAAAAAGCAGCCAAATCTAAATCTGCCAGGTGTATAAAAAAATTGGGGCTTAACTGTACCAAAACAAAATTCACACCCTTGTGCATTTTGCAGTATTGTGTATGATTCATACAGTACTTGCAATGCAACATATGTGGGTGAAGTAGTGAACAAAATACATCATAAATAGAAGTCGAATGGTGTACTGAGGCCCAAGATTTAACACCTTGCAAGGTGAGTTGTCTGGGTAAAAAGAGTATTTTAAAGCAAAAATAAGTAACAAGAGAGATTTTTACCAAACCACCAAGGATAAAGAAGACCATAAACAAGCGGCCAAGGGTGGTTTTTGCATAAACGTCTCCATAGCCAACAGTCGACATCGTAACCATGAGTAGGTAGACACATTCCCAGTAGGAAAGTGTTTGGGAATTTTGGAAGTTTTCCCAAGGATCCCCTGAGTTTTCCACCTGGAAGAGAGGTTGAGATTTACAGAACCACGAAAATGAAAATAATCCAAGTATGTTATGCTTATTGAACAAATATGTTTACCTCATGTTATTTGTGAAATCATCAGACTGTTGAACTTTATAAGAGGTTATTTTTTCATTATTCTGTTTAACCTTAACGTTGTAAAATAGGGCAATGGAATTAAAGTAAACGCATACAGATACCATTCAACTAAATGAGAGCAAAATAAAATATAGCAACCCTCATAGTGCCGGACTGCTAAACCTATATGCAATCTTTGTAACATTAACATGCGGTTCCTTCAGGTGCATCTCAGTAAATTAGGGTATTATCAAACTTATTTAGTAATTCAATTCAAAAACATGAAACTGATGCCTACATAAGAAATATTTACATTTTCAAAAAAACCTAACGTAACCATCTGATTTAACAAAAAATGCACATTTGAAAATTATTGCCATGTGTACAACGAATCTATAAAATAAACACATTTTATTTTTTTAATTGCATTTTTTTAAGAATATGTTATTTCCAAAATATTATAATTTACTGAGATGTACCTGTAAATGGATGCCAATAACTTACCAAATGAATGAAGCCTGCTGCAGTTAGCCATGTGCTTATGAAGATTGAACACAAGTTCACCAACTTAATGGAGTTGCTGTTTTTAATTACAAACACAAGCAAAAAAGACAATAATATATTATAGCAACTGTCATTTTTGTTTTGCTCACTGGATGTCACTTTTAACAGAAATGAAAAAGTAAGATGCTCAAATCCATCAGAAGTATTCACCAGCTTTTGAAACAGTTATTTACTGTGTATTGCACAACATATATGAGGAACACCTCATAAATAAACACCTTACATAAATAATAATTTTGTCAATAAAAGTGATTCATGGAATTTTAAGCAGAAAATATCAATTTTGTGCAGGAGTGATGAATAAAGTGGATGCCTCTATGCAATATGTATATTGCAGATCTTATTGTAAAAACATGTCCTTGCACAAACCGTGTCCACATCTTTGTGTGTTACTTTCATCTGAGTCAATGACTAAGAAGATTATTCTGAAGGATTTTGCTATGCTATAATCTTCCTGACATGACATCTGTGCATAAAGCTCTAATTCTGAGCAGCAAAAGCAAAAACAGAAATCTGGTTTATTTCAAGCCACTCGGTTCCAGAATTATTCTTTAAGGTTCCCACTAATCAATTAAAAGTACATTTTACATTCACTTTGCAGCAGCTGAGTTTGACATTGCTGACTGAGGACATCAAGAAAAATAAGAGCGAACATCGAGACTCTTACCTTGTCTTTAGAATATTCAAAAACTGTAAAATTTCTGAGAACTGTATCAACCTTAAGGCTCTTAAAAACCTCAAACCTGTGAGAAAAGACAAAGAAAATGTTCAGGACTCGTAAAAATTAAATCAGAAGCAGCAACAGCATTCAATCATGGCTCGACATTGACAACATCATACCTTTCATACTTTCATCCATATTTACCAGCTTGAGCGGATTCATAATGATGAAAAACAAAAGCCAAAGCAACAAGCAACTCTAAGCATTTAATCTAATAAAAGCCATTCAGAAAAACCTAGTTAAAGACAAAGCATAAAAAGAAGCTCAGCATCAACCCAAAGCATTCTCCCGTTAATTCCAGGAGTCTCTTGTTGACGCTACTATCCTACACGAGCATCGCTCCTGCTAGGCGAAACTGTGAACGTGGAGGAGATGAAAACCTGGATTAGAGTAAAGACAGGTGGATTCTGTCAAGCCAAAGTGAATCGGTAAACAGTGGTGACGTCAAATCCTAAATTTGAGGGTATTTATAGAAGAAGGAGAGAAAAAAACAGGATTGGTGACTGTTGCCAAGAGTTCAAGGACGACATAACCAATGAAACCAGCTGTGCCAAAACCAGCCTGAGCTTGAATCTCGTGTCAAATGAGCGCATTTTTTTTTTTTTAAAGAAAGCATTTTAGTAACAGCGTTAGCGAGGTTCCTAAATGAATTATAAGACTGTTTATGGTGATTATCATTTAAAGCAGGAATTGGGAAATGAAACCAAATGCAAGCGATCAAATCTCAAAGATTTATTTTGTTTTCCTGTCAATGTTTTGAGCAAACAAATTATAATATTAGACTAATATGTGCAAATGAGGACAATTTGAGGAAAAAAGATATACAAATCAACCTGGCTCAAAAGAGGCAGTAACCCTATGTAAATTAATCATGATTAATTTTTTTTTTTACTATTTCAATAGAAAACATCAATGACAATCAATTTCCGCCTCAAGAATCAACTAATCACTTAAACTTGTTTGAACAGCATGAAGTAGGCAAGAATACCTCAAAGAGCAATACATCATGCCCCAATCTATAAAAATAGATCTCCATCACTAAATGACTTTAAAAAAAAAGAGTTTAAAGTGACCTAGTCAAAGTCCAAAGTAAAATCCAATTGAGATACTTTGGGGTGACCTTAAGTAGTTCAGTGGTACTCCAAAACCTACTGGTATGGCTAAATTACTAGTATTTAACTGAGCTGATTACGCTAAGTAAAACCTTTTCAACTCAAATTATGAAGGAGATGAGGTCAAAGGAATATTTTAATTCTTGATTCACTTCAGAAACTGCAGTGAAACATCTTTAGGATCACAATATGGTCTGTATAGACAGTTAAGAGCAATAAATTCCTTCAAGTAGGACTTTGATAATAATAATACAACACTGAGAAAAATAGACAAAGATTTAAAAGTTATACTTGAAATTTTTATGCCATAAAATTTAGATTTTTAAATGCAAGATTTTTAGAAAAAAAATGTTGTGCTTCTGAGTTAACCATGAGCCATCAAGCGAAATAAACAATAAAAACAGCCAAAACCGCCACATTTGAGAGAAATTGTAATTAAGTGCATTTTTATCTCCATTGGCATTAACTGAACCGAACATTTCCCACCTCAAGTTATGCGAATGTTAAAGCCAAAAAAGGGGCAATAAACCATTTTCATAGCGTGAACTCTTGTTCCCTTTTACCGAAGCTCTACAGGAAGCATTTGCCAGGCTGGCAGCATTTTATGTCACCAAATCCTGAACCTGCGCCAGCTGACACGACAACTGATGTGCCAATCCTCCAATCCTCCACTTCCTCTCCGTGGTCTTACCCCAGTAAGAAATCAAGTGGAAGCATCCACCGAGACTGAAGCAGAAGCTGTCCTGGTCCTCTTTGTCGGGGACCAACCCGTGGCCCATCCTGACCCTGTAGCCCTTCTGGAAGAGCTCTCCAGTTGATTTCTTGCGTCTGGTTGTGCTTTCGACCGCCTTGGAGTACGTGTCCCCATCGGGGCCCCTGTACACTAGTATCTTTGTTGGAATCATGTCTAGAAACTATCGCAGCAATCTTCCAGCTTCAATGAAGCAAAACAAGAAGAAGAAGAAGAAAAAAAATCCACTTCTTCCCTCTTCTCGATCAGGCTCATCGGGTAAAATCAAGTAGAAAGATTACTCTCCGACAACCAAAATCAGCTGTTTCTTTTGAAGACGCATTGTGCTGTGATTTCTCTCAGACCTTTGCGGTATTCTCATGACGATTCAGTGCAAGCTTAAAGCAAGCCCTTTTCCCATCAGGATATTAGAGTGTAAGCTCCTTTAGGATTCATCCTGGGAAAGGAAGAGGCCAGACTGCATTCATGCCCATCAGTTGCTTTTTACAATAAAACCCACATCTCATCTCAGTGGCTCCACAACTGCTGCTCATGAACAAAAGTTCATTCTCTAATCTTGGACGAGAACAGCTTGTATCTTTGTTGCACACGATCGTTCAGCAAAGCCGTACATGGAAACACTGAGAAGTTGCAGTCATGCTAGTGTGTGCGTGCGTGCGTGCGTGTGTGTTTATGTCATAGATTCCCAAATAATCCCTCAATTAATCGCAGGCGATGTATTAACTGTAATTTGAGTTGACGCCGAAACTAGGTGCGCAACATGTGAGATGTCAACACAAATAGAGAAAATACAGCAGCTGATAGATTTTGCTCCGTCTGTCATTCAGTGTCGCAGCAGAAAAAAACTCCACACAGAAGATTAATCCTTACAGTGCATGTCAGAGTGGGGGGTTACACACAAAAAAGATCATTTCACTAGATTTGGAGAGGTTTTTTTTTTCCTGAGGGAAAAAAATCAACTTCACATGTTCGAGTAGAATACAAATAAATTATCTATTGCAGTATATTCTTTCCTCCTTTTTGAAGAAGCTGCACAATCCGTCAAAAATAAAGAGTGGAACGTCTAAAGGACCGTTTCACAAATATTTTTCAAAATATAGATAGCAGAGTGGACATTTTGCCATCTGATTAATCGAAAAAAATGTTTATCTCATATCTACGTGGTTTAGTTTGAATTAATCCTTAACTAAATAGATGATCATTTTTACACCATGCAAAAGTATTCGTACATCTTAAACCTTTGCAGATTTTGTCACATTTTAACCACAAACATAAGTGTGTTTAAAATACAAAGAATATGCACAGAGAATATAAAGTAAAACCTTTGATAAACAGAAATATGGTGTGCATTTCTATTTAAGTCAAGTCAAGATCTCCTACCACTAAGTTTTAATTAGATTCGAATTCAGACTTTGCCTATGGCATTCTAACATGAAAATGTCTTCTTGTAATCCATCTCATTTCAAGTCTGGCTGTATGTTTACGGTCACCTCCGGCCTCCAGCTCCAGGGTTTTGCAGGTCTTCTCCTTGATTTTCTCCAAATTAAGATGTATTTATCTCCCCATAATTTCTGACCAGGTTCCTTCATCCTGCTTAGAAACTGCATGATGCTACCTCTATAACATTTGGCCAAGATGGCGGAGTGGGGGTTGCGGAGTGGTTGGGGTCATCGGGATGATGTATATTAATTTTGGACCATACATGTGGGTCAAAAATTCAATTTTGGTCTCATGTGACTGGAGTACCTTCTTCAGCCGAGATTAAATTATACACAGGTTTCAATAGCTGCAACAGTGAATCTAATCTCCCCAGTGAGAAATAAATTTGCTGCGTGTCCATCAAGAGGCAGGTGGTCGCTACTTATCATTTATTTGACTTATGAAGACAAATGACTGAACTCAATTTTGTTTTGGAAGCATCGGAGTAAAAGGGACTAAATACAAATGCCACCAGATGAGCAAAGAGTTTTTCTTTTCTTTTGTGTTTTTTTTTATTTGCTGCATTATAATTTGTTACTTTGTATTGGTGCTCAACTAAAAAATTCAAGGTACAAGAAATTTTTTTTGCAAGGCACAACATTAATCAGTATCATTGCTCTAATTAACTTAAGATTCAGTTTTAAGACAAAGGAATAATTTATGTTGGTGAAAGCTTAAACTTTGAAGGTTCTGATCCTCAAAGCCTGAACCAGAAAATGCTATATGAAAAAAAAACAAACATTAAAATTTGGGGACAAAATATATACGAGTAGTGGACAGTTTAATAATAAAAGCCGCTTGTGTTTTTAGATTGTATCTCTGAAGGGAACAAAAGCTGCTGAAATATTAAAATCGTATCCCGTGTTATTTTCATCGTCAGAGATTAAAGCAGTACTCGTACATTCTGCCCTAGAGATCAGAATCCAAACACTGCACGGACAGTACTGACTGCATCAATGCCTGATACTGCTTTTGTAAAATAACAGATACTGTTTAAAACGCCACATTTCTCCATGTACTGTATGTATGCCCACACACAGCTGAGCATGTTAATGAAAGAGTATTTGCAAATACTGAGAGAGAATTTGTGTCAAACTGTTGTGACAGCAGGACCGGCAGATTGGAGGACTGGGTGAGCAGCATGTGCGGAACATACAGACTTTGGATGAGAAGAGAGAAAATCCTGAGCTGCTAATGACCTCGTCACCTGCTTGACCCCGTTTTCACATAAATTCAAGCAGCAATCGAGCATTTTTTTTATTTCCTCCCCGGTTTGGGGCAAACAGAGAATATGTCGACCCAGTTTAAATACTGCGCATTGAGTCATGCAAGATTGAATAGGACAACAAAAAAAGAACACCACCTACACAAATGGTAGCAATAATGACACAACAGAGACGCAACAACAATGCAGCTGTGCTGCCTAAGGAGTTTGAAGTGGAACTTGAGAAAAAGATGCCAAGATTAGGACTCAAATTCTCAGAGGAATGTTTATTATTATTATTATTATTATAGTTGTCGTTGTTGCCTGTCTCAGACTGTCTTACGTTGGTTTAACACATAAGAACTAGTTTAAAACTTCATGTGAAGATGTACTAGATGTACAAATACTATTTGCAAGGTGCTGTGCTCCTGTTCCCGAACAGTGGGAAGACCATAGAAGTGCCATAAACAATATATTTTAGAAGCATAATTTCACACAAGCTTCCTTCAAGAAAAGCTAAATCCAACTTGCTCTGGTTGCTCCAGTACACAGAATTTACAGCATGTTGCACAAAGCAATGACTTCCTCTGAAGGTAATCTGTGATATCCTAAATAAATGTCCAGAATGGCCACTAGATGGCAGCATTAGTCAAGAACAGGTCCTGCTTTCACGCCTGGAGTTACAACATATTGGCTCAGGGGGGACATAAAAGAAAATTACCCACTTTCACCTTTCAGCCCATCTCTGCCTACATATCTATAGCCAGGGACACTTACTACTAAACAACAACAACAAAAAAAAGACACTGTTAACGATGCTGAAATTCAGCAAAAAAATAAATAAGTTACCTGTTGTAATCCTGTAATTTCTCAAAGACCTCTCTGAGTGATGAGCTTCACACATTTAGTAGATTGACTTCTATTCTAAGCATCATGCCACCAAACAAAGCCTCATCATTCTATTCATTTTGTGCTTTTCAAACGACAAATTAATTAGAGTGTTTTTGCAGGTATTGCTTGAAATCCCTGGTGGAGTTGAAGGGGATCCGAATGCAGCCTGATGGCACTTGCAAGCCGGTGGTAGAGATAAGGAATCAACCAAAATAAACATTATTCAATGAGCATCAATTAGTGCACACACTTGTTAGAAATACAAAATCTGATTCATACAGAGAGCAAAAAACTTTGCATCATCAAAGAGTTTAAGCTTTTCTGCTTTCCTTACCCAGCCAGCTCCTGTTTAGGTACACCGACACGAACACTGGAGGAACTGTGAAGAAGTCCACCACCGAGTTCACCTCCAGCCAGAACCAGAGCTTGTCATTTGCAGCAATAAACTGAAAATAAAGAAAAAGTAGGAGAGCATGAGTTTTGAGATGAAATGTCATAATTCGGTTGCAAAATAGGAACGCTACACATAATTTATACACATTAAGCATATATTTCTGTCGATTTTATGAAAAAACGGGAAATTACAAAATAATTTTCTTTTGTTAGTCGTACAAGAACACATAACCAGATTCTCAGTTTGACTTTAACTTACACGCAGGCCGAAGTATAGCAAGAAGAACACGTTGAATGCCATGTCGATCTGCAAGGTGAAGTCTTTGTAGAAGTTCTGGCAGGACTCAATGGGACTGTGAGACAAAGGGAGAAAAAAAGTTATTTTATCTCCTTGAGAAAATTCTGACAGATCAAAAATTGCAACGTGTTTGTAAAATAAAGCATAAAACAGATGCATTCTTCTTTTCCTGAAAATGCATTTTTTTAGGACTTTCAACAGAAGAGAAACACAAGTGTTCAAAAAAAGGTGCATTAATTTGGTATTTCCTTGTTTTAATCTGTTGAGAAATTGCATGCATTCATTGTAACACAAGCAAGAACTGGTCAATATACCTCGTTAACCCTTAAATAACTGCAAAAAAAAAAAAACTCCAAGGAATTCCTTGCATTCCGGGAGTGATCGTTCTCAAATGGAAAAATGGTGCTGCTTTCCTCTCAGTCTTGCATTACGCATCCTACGCACACAGCAGGATGGAAATGCAGGGCCAAAAGCAGTAGTTTAAGGGTTAATAATGCATGCAGGAGTCATGTTTTCATCTATGAGATCAGGCAGCCATAGCAAGTGCTAGCAATGTAGTGAAGTCTCACCCTCAAAAAGCTTGTATCTGGCACGAAGAATTCAAATAAAGAGACATAATTAACCAAGCAGAATGAGTAAGTAATTGGTTAGTGTGATTGTGTTCTAATATTCATGACCTGAAAGTTAGAAATATTTTTTTAAACGTATCACTCACAGCTGAGATAGAACGGAAGGCTTATTGAATAACACAGTGACAGTGATAAAAAGGATCAACTTACTATTTATTCAAATAAAAAGCTCAATAAAAACCCAACAAAGCAGTTATTAATTAGAAGAATGATGGTTAGTTATGTTAAAAATGTAATGGAAGGCCTCTAAAAGCAAGCATTTGAGTTTGTTAGGGTTTTTGTGAGTCTATTTTTTAATTTTTTACGTTTTGCTGTTTTTCTAAAACCAGAATGGAAAAAAAACAACAGATCGAGTCAAAATAAAACTGCTGGTCAGAGCAGGGAAAATTTTTAGAGATGGTAAAAAACAATCCCAATAATGAACTAATGTTACAGTTTACGTGACAGCTACACATAATATATAATGTTTTATGTGAAACATGTGAAACATGTTGCAAACCATATTTCGCAAAAATGATCTAAACACAGAACAGTCATGTTGCTGTAAAACTTTACAGTTCACAGTTTGTAGCATTGCATTTTCCAAAGCAGTGGAAAAATCAACATCAACGACCATTGGAGTTGGGATGCGACCTGGGAAGGTTTCAGGTTTGCCAGACGCCCAGACACATCACTGGTTTTCCACCTCCACTCACAATGTCCACCAGTGCACACCAACAGCTGCAATCTCCCACTGTGCTAATGCCTCCTGGATTATAGCACATTGTTTTTGTTATATAAAAAAAACTGCAAAATCAAATAAAAATAGACTCACTCTGATGAAACACTGTCTTTATGGAGTTCCTAAAGCAGGATTAAGTACCTAGGGATTATTTTTGAACCGAGCTGATGCAGAGCAGTGACATGGGGTTGATATTCTGCTGCTGAACGGAGGTCGGCGACGTTGCCTCACATGTCATCCAGAATTTAATCAAGGAGGTAAAACCCTTACGGTATTTTACATATGTAGCTTCATTATAATTGTGGATATGTCTAATTTGTTGCTCTCTCCAGTTCAATTAAAAATGGAGAGATAGTAAAATAAATCTCTTAGAGCAACTTTCCCAAAATAATAAGTTGATATCTCACAATTAATGTTTTTTTCGACCCGTTGAACTGGTGTTGTGCCATTCTGCAAATGCAAAAAAGACAATAAAAAAAGAATATTTGACCGAGGTTATTATTGAGGTCATTATTAGCTGCACAGATTCTATCAGATTTAAAATGTGCTGGTATGACACTTCATCTCTACTCAACTTTCTTCCATAGAATAAAATTCACTTCCAATTGGCTGAGCAGTTTGTTGTGACGTCTCTTCTCCTAGAGCCTCTGGCTGCTGGGAAGCTGTACCGAATTTTAGAAAAGCACAAAATTCAGAAGAAAGTTGGGTTATTTTATGATTTTGGTCAGATTTACACCTGCGCCCTGCAGCAGTGCAAAATGTTTGTGTTGCATTTTATGCTATGCCAAGTTATTTCACAAATATCTGATCTGATTCTGAATCTAAAACAGAAAGCAGCTCTCTGTTCTAATAGAGCTTCTTATGTCATTGTAGAACCATATGTTTGCATGAAACCAACTCCATTCAACAGCAGCAACTTTCACTATTCTGTTTCTGATGGTCTTGTATAAAAAGCTGAAAGATTACCTCAGTGGCTGCAAAACTTCAGGATCTACTTTGTTTTTCCTTTGTCCTCTTAATGTCACTTCTTATAAAAAAAATAACAACAAAGGAACACTAATATCTATAAAAGTAGGTACCACAAAAAAAGACAGAGGCAAAACCCCTTTCTGTCACTCCAAATAGTCCCTCATTCACAGTAATGACACTTCAGCCTTGCAAATCCCTTTTATTGCAGGGTGACAGAGCGTACCATGGAGACAGACCTGCAGAGCAGCATAATTGAGTTCCAGGCTGAGTCGGGAACAGAGTCAATCCCGATATGGATCAGAAAGTCCTCTTTGCTCACAGAAGCACTCGTCTCACACGCCCACCGTAACGTTCCTCTGATCCTTCCAGATTTGAATCATTCCAGTCTCAGATCAAAGACCTTCGCTGCCTCCTAATTACTCCAGATTTGACTTGTTTGTTTTTAACCTTAACCTAAATTTGCAGAAGGCAACAATTTTGGTTCTTCACCGTTTGATAACGTAGCCTTTGGCAAACTTTCATCCCCTCACAGATAACAAGTGGGGTAAATTGCACTGCATACAGCGTTTATTTGTGGTTAAAAAAATAAAACAGATTTTTGGACTTTGGTCTATATCACTAAAAAATGATCAAATTAGAACTTTGAAAGACATTTTTTTAGTGTGGGCTGGTTAAACAACATACAATGTCAATGAATTTTAAAACTTGGATTTGGGTGCACAAGTTGTACATTTCTTGGATCTATTCTCTAATTTACACACCGTCAACTTAATGTATACAGACTTAATACATTAATTCTCCCCCTAAAATCAGGATAATTGCTTCTTAGCAAGTTCTGCCTCAAACACACACTCTTTGCTATCAACAAGCTTTAAAGTAGATGAACTATGCTTAAAGCCAGGTCTGTTTCAGACAACTACCTGGTTTTAATTCCCACCAGAATTAAGCCAGAATCTTGTTCTGCAAAAGGAAATGCTGTGGGTTCCCAGGAACTACGTGGAAATATATGTTGTACTATCCCTGAACCCTGGAAAAAAAAAAATCGAATTCGTCTTTATTAGCCCTAATTCGTGCACATGATGAAGTTAACTTCTCACTGGCCCCGTTTATATGAGATTTAGGTGAAAGAACGGGTCTGATATTATTCTACTGAGCATGTTTTTAAATTCTGCTCCGAATGTCCTCTAAGTGGGTCTGCTGTGTTCATCTCCTCCTGCGTCTCCTCCCATCAGGTCAGGCTGCCCGTCATAAAACAGCCACAGTAACCTTACAAGACTAATTATCAGGAGGACCAGGACTAAATCTGTTACAGTTGGTTGGCACGTCAAAACAATTTTAAAAAAGCAACAAAAAAACAAAACAAAAAAAAAATCATCCAACTGCCTAACTTTGGGCTTGCTATGCTGACACACAGCTGGAAAAAAAGTCTAAAGAAAGACTGAATGAGAACTACAGTAAATGACATGTATATATTAAAATGTAAGCCACTGATGCTGCAGCATTACCTTTATTCTTAAGTAAGGCGTTAACAATGACATGAGGTGAAGACACAGGCTTGAAGGTCAGGCTTTATCAGAGAGACTGGGGGGCAAGTTCTGAGAATAGAAGGCCACAGGTGGCTTCACTTAGGATGTAACTCTACCTGAGCTTGACAAGATAATGAAATGAGATCATGCCTGCAAAACCACAACAAAATGAGCCCAAGCTCTTTGCAGCCAGTGATCTTATGAAATAAAAATAACCTGTATGCTCGCCGCCAGGACTTTTAAGCCTGATTACGCGAGCTTACAGCACATTTTCTCCTCTCCGCCACGTTCACGGCGCTCCCAGCAGGAAGGTTCTCCCTCCGGGTCTGATAAAAAGCTTTTATCTTGGTGTATTTTGCTGCACTTCTTAATGGCACTTCCCGTTGGAGTGGCATCAGGCTGTAGCAACAGTGTGCTGTGGAACATGTGGCTGAAAGGACGTTTTCATTTCCTCTGGTCTGATGAACGATGGCGATTGTTTTGAACAGGAAGTCGGGCATTCCTGCCGGTTTGAAAAGGCCAATCCGGTTATGACGGCAATCGAACAGATTTTTATCAAGGCAAATGCTGCATGTTAGCAGATGCCACAAAACAATTGACCTGAAAAAGCATCTGATAAAAGCTAAGATGAGATACAGATAGACAGATAGATTGATTTAACATATACAGCAAACTAAATTATTAGGAAGAGATCATTTTTAGATATCTACATAATTTTTTTTTACTTCAGATTGAGAACTTCAAACAATTTGGAAAAGCTCAGCAGATGAGGCAGAAACTATGCAAGCTTGTGATTAAGTCACAACGTCTGAGTTAGTTTGAGGCCCACCTGCACATCTACTTCTGGGCTAAACCTCAAGCACAGCTTTAAGAGACGTGGTGACAATTCATTAGACGAGGTACTTACTCAGAGGAATCTATGAAGTATATAACAAGGGCTCCGATGCTGAGAACGAACACGAGAACTACCTGGAAAACAGAAAGAGAAACACCAGCTTAATAAAATCTGAGATGGCATTAGTGGTGATATAATTAACAAGAGAACATGTCTTTCAAGTAAGCTAGATGTGTGTACATTTTCATATAGCAAACATTTCAACAAGATGACATCAAAACAGTTGATTCTATCTAATATCTGCAATTTTGAAAATAAAACAACTGAGTAGATTTTTTTATGGTATTAGCACCTTTACCACACTTTATCTTCTAAAATATTTATATGCTGCATTACAAAACAACTAACACTTTATTTTAGGGCTTTTATTTATTTTAGGGCATCAATAGTTGCTTAAAAATTATAGAGTGCACTGCATGCTGCATGAGAAAATCATTAGCTGAGGAAGTTTTAATCCACAGAGAACGAATTTCAGTTTGAGCGATACTTGCAGAACTCATCCCTTCCCATTTACCTCCCAGTAAATAGACACAAAAGAAACCAGCACATCATGTCAACTGCCAGTAGAAGAAAAGCCCCAGTGACGGATTGTGGCTTCTTTTCATCAAAGACACAAACAACAAATGAAGGATAAACCTGAGCCTGAAGCCTCAGCGGCCACAGTCGAGCAGACCTGCTATCGCAAGCCTCCTATCACAAACCAAGACATCGTTTTTAATTTGTCACTCTGCCTCTTTGTTGCAGGAAGGATGCAAGTGAATGACACCAAAGCCTGGCAGGAGCTCAGATGCTTTTCAGGGCAGAGTAGGAGGCAGGTTGAAAGAATCTCATGATGTGATAACGTTGAGAGAAAATGAACTACTAGTAAATCACGATATGCAACAGGACGTAAATGGTTTAATTTAAAACACAGAAGTGATATTTATCAGATGGCTTTCTATTGTGTATATGTATAATATGTTCCATGATTACACACAGTAAAGGTTAAATAAGACAAGTTTATATGAAGCGTGCCATTCATGCATAAAATAATATAAAGTTATTTTGTAGGGAAAAAAAGGAGCAAAGGTGAAGAAAATTACATCAAAAGCAAAAATACATTTAAAAAATAGTTTTCAGATCAGGGTTAGGGTTTCTGCTCCAAAAACATAAAGTTGCAAGTCAAAAGCGTTGAGCAAAAAAAAAAAAAAAAAAAAAGACATCTTTTGGTCACTTTCCTATCATTCTATATGGTTTTGTGACCAGAAATATCTTTAAACATAAAACATCTTTTGTGTAAGTCTAGGAACAGTAAAGAAGCTTCCTTTAACCTAGCAGTGCACAGCTAGCTAAAACGAATCCCTGAAACGACTTTATCCTGCAGTGATGGAATTACATGATATTTGAGCAATTTTAAAACTGAACTTTCTGTTAAACCTTTAACATTGGAAACTGGTTCATGTCTGCTGCAAGATAACAAACTTGAGATTCAGGAGTGTCAGTAAGGACAGACAAGGACTTGTCAAGTAACAGCGCTGACACGATAAGGCTGAAGGTGAAACTTAATTACTGTCTTGTAGACCGAAGGGAGTCCAACTGAACTGCAAGTAAAACTAGTTAAAGTAGGATAAACAGAGAAAAAAGGTAACATCTAAAATTATTCAGAGGGGGAAAAAACAAGTTTGAGATGTTTTATTTAATTAATGATAAGTGCACCAGAATCCACACGACAAAGCTGAAAGGTGTTAAGAGGAAAAAGATGGAAGATTATCAGAAACGGTGGACAGAAGGCAAAACTTTTGTCTAACTGGAGTTCTATAAAGTTGGTTTAAAGCAACTTAATTATAGAGGAGTTATTGACTTTTATGCTTTGCATTTTATAGACCAGCTGTTACAAAACCAGCTCTGTCTTTCAGCTTAGAAAACAGATATTTTTAGTCTGTTACATGTGCGCCTCCGCCACCTCATTTTTTAAATCAAAAGCGGAGCAGCTCAGATATATTGTCCTGAATAGACTGTCCTGATTTTCTCCTTCAGACCTGACCTGGAGAGACAAAGACATGAACAAAAAGGTTTCTGACGGACAGCAAGACAAATGTTTTACATCCAGAAATATATTACCGGGTTATCACAGCCACCGTCTGTCTTTCATCTGTTTAGAAATGACACAATGGCCATCCCGAACAAGAAACCAATGGGCATGCATAATGAATAAGGCCAGCCTAATTCATTTCCATGAAGTAAAATTGTATTGTCAACCTGCAGCCGCTGATGGCTGTGTAATGACAAAAAGCTTCCGCATGTATTTTTAATCAGCTCCTCTCCTTTGAAAGCCCGCAAATCTCTTTATGTCTTTGCCCGTCTCAGTTTAAGGAACTGGAGACGATGTTTGGTGCAACCCTAGAAATGCTAATGCCACCGGCGAATAGCAATCCAGCTGTGGTGGGAAGCAAAGAACAAATGCCACGACAAGCAGCCATGAATGGGCCTGTCAATCAGGTGTCGGCAGATGGTGCCAGCATGCAACATTCGTTTCGGTCAAATAACCACGCACCACATCTGTATCTCCGGCCGCCAGCAGACGGCTCCGCCCTGGAGGGGGGCACGGCGAGCTCAGACTCACGATTAGGACCAACCGCTGCATAACAACTAAAGAGAGCTGCCAAGACACACTCAGCCCAATCTGTAGCCCACTTATTGTTGTCAACACACTCAGCAACCAATGTTGATGGCAGTAAGAGAGACGCAAAATGAAGTAAGAGAAAACAGCAACATTTAGCAAAGGTGATTAGGAACAAGATTATAAGGAGAAATATTTCAACCCTTAAATGTTGGAAAATTTTTATCATGATACAAAGGCAAAAATGTATTTATTGACATATTATGAGATTAACCAGCGCAAAGTAGTGCATGATTACTAAAAGTTATGTTGTTTTCAAATATTTATTTAGCCCCTTTTATACTGACATATCCAAATAAAATCCAGTGCACAGTTCAGGCAGGAGAATATCTATATAGAAAAACTATCAGTTATGCACTGAACAAACCCGGAAAACAATAAGGCATGTTGTTGTAATATGACAAATTTGGATAAAAAACAAACAAAAAAAGACAATGTTGACAACCACATTTAACAAATACATATGCAAGATTTGTTTGTGATGGGTAGGAATAAAATTAAATAAAAAGGGTGCAATTAAGGTTTCCAGCTATTTGTCTTCAGGGTTTAAAATGTAAATCTAATCTAAAAGTATCCCGACTCTTTGCCTGCGTTTGTAGAGTTGAGCCCAGAGCTCAACTCTACAAACGTCTAAGACAAGATCTACAAATAAAACCGACAAAAGGAAAAAATGAAAAGAGCTTTACTTGTGTGCTAAAAGGATTTAGCATAAGTTGTCTAGTTAAAACATACACTTCTGACACATGCCTTTTCAACGTGTGAAAGAAAAGAACAATTAATAAATTTCTTTATTTTTCCTTTGGTCTGTCTCAGGATATATTTTACCCAATGGTTCTGCTTATTATGCACAGGAGTGCACCAGGAGTTCACCAGCAGGTTTCAGGGGCTTGAAAGTCAATCTGCAAATATCAAAGAACCCACTCATGCTTCTCCACTCTTCCTGGAGAGTGACTCACCATTGAGCCGCATGAATAGTCTGCCAGAGTGACAAGGAACTGCATTTAGGCTGGAAAAATCACTCTAACTGTCTCTGCTGAGGGGAACTTGTATTTATGAATTGGAGCTCGATTTCATTTCAGTTTGAAGTTTGAGGACAAAGACTATCACAAAAGAGAAAGGAAAATACCCAATAAAGAGCTTTATCCAGAATACAACCATTCAACCCCAAAAAGAAGAATTTGCACAAGCTAAGGAAAATGTTGTGAGCTGTAACACTGGTGTGCATGATAGAAGAATGTAAAATGTTAACGCTGAAAGTGAATGAGTCTAGTCATTGTTCCAGTTTGCATATAGGCACGACTAGCTCCAGCTAAAAGCCATTGCTTTAAATCTTGTGGCGATGCATAGGATCTTTTTTTTATTGTGTATTGTCATGTGTATTGCTTCGAAATTTGGTTGTTTATCTATTGAGGAAAATTAAGTCGAGGAAACTACTATCTGAGGTACAACACGTCATTTAGCCCTAAAAAGTCACTTCCACTTCAACCTTTTTATTGAATGGAAGGTCAAATTACTGATTTACTGTCAAATAGTTAAACACTCTCAGTCACTTAGCTCATACACAGAGAAAGAAATCGCTGTTGCAGCTCATAACTGTGCTGTCAATGATTAGCTGCAAGAGGAGTGTTTGACATGAATGGTTACTGATTGTATTATTACCGTGATTCACAGACATAGTAGTTCTGTAATGAGAGGGAGGAAACTACCTGCTGTATTTTCCGGACTATGGAGCGCACCACACTATTAAGCGTAGCTACAAAGTTTTTTGAAAAGAAATGGAAATGTATATGTATAAAGAGCTATAAGCCGCTGCTATCTCCCCCGCTCTCGGTTTCCCATCAGGACCCAGCAGAGGGCTACGTCCTAATAAACCTGCTGGATTTATTAAGGACGCATACTTCCGTCTCCAAAGCCGAACCATGGTTTCGTTCACCGCCGAGCTGACGTGCAACGGCTCTATTTCCCTCCTATTCTGCCAGATCGATAGAAGAAATTTCTCCGTCGTTCCTGCTGCTAGCATGTCCTTGTTCTAAATGAAAATTAGCACTTTCTTCTTTGAGTTCCAATTTTGACTTCCAATGATTCACTTCCTGCTAAAGAGCCCCCTGGCGGTTGAAGAAAAATCCACAGAAAATCCGCACCGGGCTAGAAGCCGCGTGGCTCAAAGTGTAGGAAAAAAGTAGCTGCTTATAGTCCGAAAAATACACTATTTATTTTTCACAAAACTCACCCTTGTTTCCTGCGTAGAACATAATTTGAAAGGAAAAGAGCACTTTTTTTCCATTTTGTCTATGCAAAAGAGTAGCCACACAATCAGTGACTGCTTACAACTTTACAACAAATCCTTTTGTTGTGAAAGCAAAAACAGTGGCTCAGTTATGTTAAGCATTTTTAAGACTTAGATTTTCAGGCTCTAAGAAATGATAACAATTCATAGGCACCATAATAAATATTCCTCACAAAATAAATAGTGTGCCCAATATTTGTAGACGGGTTCAATTTGAGAAAGTAAATTTAAAATCCACCTGTTATTCTAATGATACTCTTCTAACTTAAGAGAAAACTATAAATACATGTCTGCGAGTGATATTTTTAATATTGCAGCAGGTTCCCCTACACACCATTAAAGAAACACATGTCAACTTCCTGCAGTGTGTGACCTACTGTTCCTGTTCGGTTGACAGCAGTCTCCTCTACAGCACACTGGTTTCCCAAATAAAATCACCTCAGGTCTGTCCTGGTGAAAACCAGCCAGTCCATCTGTCTGAGCTTAAATGAACCATAAATTAACTAGTGATAACCAGCATGTGAAAATAATGTGGGAAAATAATGAAGAACAGCCCAATTACAAACCTGCTGATTAAAAACCAAAACTGCTATTTGAAAAGTCAACATCAATTGAATCAACACTAAAAACATTTCTGGATTAAACGCCAAAATGGTAAGCATTCATTTGAATTTTCTGTTTCTTTTTGGTACAAATTGCACATGTAAATATAAGCTCGACCTTTGTTTTTCTTTATTTAAAATAGTGAAAGATTGTGCCTTGAAGAGACAGCTGTGCCCCCCTTCTCCCCCCCAAGTCAGACGTGTTCGCTGGCTGTTTCTGCATGTGGCCCCTTGCCTGTGGTGACAGGCAAACACACAACATGCATACTAATGCGGTCTCAGATAGTCCTGCTGAAGCCTGACGCCCTCCTCAAGCCTGATCTTAATATAACCTACTCAGCATGTGCTTCATCAACAATGTCCACCTCATCAGCTGGACAGGAAATATGAATGAACTGTCAAAATCACAGCATCAGTTTAACCTTTAAATTTTTTTGTGACACCGAATTGACCCTGATGAGGCCAAACCAGAAACATAGAGCTTTTATAAAACAAACACAGGAGTCTGAGCTAAACCTCCACACATCTATCACCATAGATGTTTTCAGGATGAGTTGTTTCATTTCTATTCTTTTCTTCTTTTTTTTTTACAAAATGCCTAAAAATAACAGTTTTAACCCTGAATAATATTAGAAAGTTGGTACAGATATAATGCAGAGTTTTAGGAGAAGCAGTCCTATTTATGATATTAAATAATACGTGTAAACTTTTAACCTCTAAGCAGTTGTCATCTCTTTCAAAAACCTTAAGTGAACTTCCAACTTTGTTGTTGTCCAAAGCCTTTCCAGCTCTAAAGTGTTCTTCTGAAACTCCACTGAAAATCTGTTCTCAGATGGAGATTACTAATTATATCACTGATGGAAGTCAAAAGATTTTACTGAGTTAAGTTGGCAAAATTATTTTTATTGCTAAAAAAAAAGGAAATTAAAACATTACTTTATTTTCGATACAAAGTCAGTATTTTGTATAAAATCGCGATCAAAATCGCTGATCATTTAATTTCTCAAGACCTAGGCGTGAATATTTCTTCAAAACATTTATTAAAGCAGCGAACTGTTGCGTTGTCAAAACATGTCGCATTCCTTTACAACTGCCAAGATTACAGAGACGATTAGATAATGGGCTGCTGTCTGTGACGCCAGCAACAGAAGGATGACAAGTCATGTACAGGAGATGATCAGTAGAAAGGTGGTTGAGTGTGGGTGAAAAATAGCTCATCACGTGTCATTCTGATCGTTCTAGAGCTATTTTGACAAAAAGTGATGCACGAATGAGGAGCTGTTCAAGGATGCAGAGAAGAACAGGGTCTATGTGTCACGGTTCTTGATGCTTTGCTGGTTTTATCGAGGAGCAGAGACTAATCAGGAGGAAGAAAGAAATGGAAAAATGGGAGGCCTGACACAAACAGAATAAAAATCCTTTGTTGTCTTCTTAAAATTCCAGAGCATAAAAGGTACATTAACTTTATACTATCAAATAAGATTAACAAACAAAACTTCTCACCAGCTGTATTTCCAGCAGCAGCCAACAAAGAAACCACAAACCTCAGTGGTCGGTGTGATTAAACCCAACTAATCTGACATTATTCAAAGAGCAACATAACAAATTATTTCTCTTATCTCAGAGTAGCCATTTGCAGCTTGAAGAATAAAACGTAATTAAAACATCTCAGTAAAGGAAGCAGTGAAAAGAGGGTGATAAAGCACAACAAAGGGGACATTTCCTGGGGGGATTCATCACTCAGTCCAACAGCTTTGATCGTTCCATTACTGTTAAGCTGAAAATTAGCTGTTTCCCAGCAAAGAAATTAACCAGCTTGTCTCCAGAAATTCTCCCCAACGACATCATAAGCCCCTCACTGTGTTCCAGTGTTTGATCAAATTTTGCACTTTTTTTTTTCAAACTTCATGTCAATAAAAAACATTTACAGTTGAGAATTATATTCATTTTCACACCTTATTTTTCTATAAATTTATTTAATGTGAGACTGGAGATGTTTACTTGGAAGCCATGTTGTGTTTATTTTTAGTCGTTAAAATAGGTGTAATGAAAACAGAGATAAAGACTGAATACATCCATTTGCTGAACCCGGCCCATTTCAAGCACAAATTACTGACACAGCGAAGCAGTTCTAATTAACGTAACATGTGCAAGAAATAATAACAGTTTAATCAAATTATGTTCTAGCAGTTCAAGATAACTTTAATACATTCCATCCTAAATACCATAATCAAATGGGAAACAATAAATCAAGGCCAAATCATCAAAGTCATTACTGCTTCTGGTTGATCCATCATTGCTCTAGGCTATGAAGTTAATCCATACAGACATTTAACATCTTTATTTTTTCAAAACTTTTAACTGAAAGTATAAAAATCAGCAATTAATTATTGTGATTTTTTTCAGCTAAAAAACATTTACCCCACAAAAACAGACATAAATTAACACCAGTTAATGTCAAATTTCTGCATAAACCCCACAGGTGATGCTTTTATTTTGAAAAACTATTAGTGTCCTTGTGGTAACGACAGCAACACTTCAGGATACCAAACTGTCCACTCCTTTACTGCGTTGGTTCAGATTTACAGGACTGTACTTTGAGGATCATTTTTAAAATGATAAGAAACCCAACACTGCATCGACATTTAAAAACCAGCTACTGTCTGGTGTGGCATAAAATACGCTTCGGAGGAGACGCTGAAACATTGTCGCTTCAAATCACGCTAACACGTAAAAGTGCTGTACTTTTACTCCTGATCACATGGGACAAGGTTTGCTAAAAGTGATTCAAGTCCCAGACCTCCAGCCTGGGCCAAGTTGAAAGATTTTCATTATGCAACTTAATGCAACTCCAGTCTCATTCCATGGTTCAGGGTTACAATGATGTTTTGGGTTCAGGCAAGAGGAGCAACATTAGCTAATTTTTCTGACAACGGTGTAAATGGTCCAGTTCATTGAGACACTTCTCAAATTGAACAGATTGAATACAAATGAATTGATCTTTAATGTGGTTCTGCAGAACTTTGTGATAGGCTGAGGAAATATTTCATCATTCCGGATCAGGTTTTGCAGTAAACTTGTCCAGGAGAGCTGGAATCGGGAGCGCTGATCTATTCCTTGGTCTTCACAAACTGTGCATTTGAATATTTTAGAGCACAGCCAACAGTGCTGCTGCAATTCAACTCAAACTGAACAATTGTCTTTCAGCAGGAAATCCCTAGAAACTCTCATCAACTCAGTGGGTGTCTGGAGTGGATGGACGTAACACTCAGCCTGCATCGTTTCAGGAAGCTTTCCAGGAGGTGCACATTCAGTAGAGAGTGCATTACCTTAAGCAGGCCATCATCATCTTCTTTTATCTCGGTGACATTCTCACGATTGAAAAAGTTGGGTTTAAAATACTTTTTCTACTCATCTGTAAAGTAAAAGCCGATAAATCACGATTTTTGTCAGACTTCCTTCAGAGCCATGTACAGCAAATTCCTTATTACTGAATGGTGCAGAGGAAAATTATTCCTAATTTTACCTGGATTCTACTGGCATCTCAGGATTGAACCTGAAATTTTCTAATCTGTAGGTTTCTTTTTGATATATATATATACAGTATATATATATATATATAGCAGTGAGTAATGACATCATATCTCTTAGAACTATATAGCAGACTATCCATGGTATTGAATCCAGTGAGTCAAAAATAACCAATGAACTTTCCAAACAGCTGCTGTCCCCACCGCTCTATGTAGCTGTTTGATTCGCATTTATTTACCACTTAATTTAATAACGACACTTGTGAGCAACTTTTATTCAAAAGCATCTCTTCAAAAGTATACATAAAATTCAGCCGTTGTAAAGATTTTTGTGATTTTAGAAATGAGGCCATGATATGCCGTCAGCATCTTACACCTTTAATACTGTATAACTTGGTCGCATGAATGTGCAAACCCTTAAATTAACACTTTGATGAAGAAACCATCTTGAATTTAATTTTAGCATTTAGTCTTGACTTGAAGCTGAGATTTTAACATGGGTGTGTACACTTTGAGTCACTGTGTAACTAAAATAACATGTTTTTCTGTGGCGGTATAAAAGTGGAATAAGTGGCACATAGTAAAGGGCTAGCTGTTTTCAATAATGAGGAAAGTGCTCATGGGGCTTGAGGGTTGTCTGGAGGGTCTTTTTAGCCATTTTCACATCTTGATTGACTGCAGCCTAATCTTGAGCTGCTCAGTCAACTACAAAGCACACAGTGTGGGGCAACAGGCTCCTGCAGGCTTACACTGGGAATCCCAAAAGAAAGAAATACAAGGGAAACTATTATGTACTTGTTGTCAGCCACAGTCAACAAAAGAACCGAGTTTGCAAACACCCGAGAAAAAAAGTAAGGCTGAAAAGCTTCTTAGCCGTTGAAAGAGATCCCAAAACATGTTAGCTGCACTAATAAAATATTCCAACTTTATGCTTGCATCACTAGGATGGAGGGAGTTGGGACTCTTTCAAAATTAAGTCATAAAAAATATCTGCTGAAGAGGCCCGAATAGGTTCACAGGTGTAATGACTTTAGTTTATTTCATACAAAAGACTCAGCATTTTCTTGCACCCCACATAAGGCTAAGCCACATGGTGTCCCAATACTTCAAAGGAAGGAACTCTGAGAAACTGAAACAAATAATGCAAGCTCTCCAGAAAAAAAAAAAAAAAAAGGAGCCATATTCAGACCTTCCTACAGGATGCGAAGAGCATTAGAGAATCAATTTTTAGTTCCGGCTGCAGTCCAAATAAAAAAAAAAGAAATGTAGCCTTGTCATCATATTTAACGATGAGCAGGCGGGAGACCTGAAGGAAGAGTAAAAATCCAATACAAATGCCACTAAATAAATAACCCTTCAGAGCCTTGCCATGATTTTGTACGCATGTCTCTTTCTGACTGTGCTTGCTGGGATATGCACAGAGCGTTATATCAGGTAATAATTAATTTGTAAAAAATGGCATGCTCAGATGTGTGCTGCATCCTTTTACTTGCGTCCTGTCAAACTATGCCAATACTGAGAGCATTTTCTCTTCCACAGTGAGAAAAACCGATGGTGGAGGTGCAGAGGCCTCTCATATTAGTAGAGCAAATGTGGGAATTTTTCAGAAACGCCCTCGGACTGAACAGGTCCTTCTCGTTCTTCTCGGAGAGGTTTTGTCTCCACAGTTGCTACATCATGCATTCTCGATATGAGGGATCGCTGGAAAGTCACGAACATGATGCAAGTGATTGCCGTCGCTATGTGCTCATCCAGGAGAAACGAATGCTGCAAGTCAGTGACTCGATGCGATCTGCTGGGTTTTGCTACACAGAAAACTTTTCAAATAAACTGAACTGAACTGAACTAACAACCTCCTCGCCGCTTTGAGGCAGCCAGAAAAGCAGCAAGAAGAATACCGGGCTCTGTTTGCGCCATGTGTCGCGGGGTTGTGCTTGCCTTCGCACTGAAAAGAGGGTCTCCATATTTACTGTAAATCAGCGACCTTCAAAATGTCAGGAAGGTCATGGAGACAATAGGGTTATTTGAAATCAAAGGAAATGGGAGTCTGACGTCACACTGTCCGAAATGGACAGTTTTGTCTTGGTGGACACCAACAACCAAACTGTGAAAATATGGGTATACTAGATTCTTAATAATTTTTTTTTCTAATTTCACGTCTTTTAGCTTCTAAAGGAACAATTAGTCAATTATATTTTTACAAACGAGGTTATTAACAGAAAAATCTGAACCAAGTCTTTACAAGCATGATTTGAAAATTGTTCCAATCCTGTTTTAAAAGAAAACTGACAGATAAATGCTTCATGCAAACAATGGTTTTAAACCCAAGACAACTTTATTGTTACACTGCACAAATGATTACCAATTTAAAAATTAGGAGCTATTATGAGTTGGGAATGGAACATTTTCAAAGTTCTCCAAGTGGATTATTGCAGCAAAAAGCAGAAAGATTTATCCCAGTAAATTAATAAGTATAGGGAGAACTAAATAAAGCATGCTTCAATCAAATTATTTTTCACTGAAATTTGGGTGATTAAAGGTCAGGTCTGCTCTAAGTTGACTCACATGAGTCACATTTTTCTTGTTTGTTTCACAAATTGGAAAACATGTTCTGAGACGTCTGTCCTCTGCAGGACTTTTAGGTCCGCAGTCCATCCAGGCTTACAGCTTTATATAAAAGCAAACCAACGCACATAAAATCTGTTAAATCTGTCAGTTTATGTTATAATCTTTCCAAATAAATGTTTGAAAATGAAAACCTTAGCATGGATTTATGCCTCCAACAAGTTTTCTTCCAGGTGGGCCATGTATTTAGCTGAATTTCCCAAAGCATGGTGTGAGCTATACCAACTTAGTTTTCTTTTCTCTTCTTTTAAATGGGTGTAGTGTATTTAGCTCATGTGCGATGTAAATACTTCTTGTCTGGTGTGTTCCTAGGCCTTGATGGTGCTGGTAACTGTAAAGGAAATGTTGTGTATTGGGGGTATCAAAGTAAAAGGGGGCTGAATGCAAATGCACAAGACATTTTTAAGGATCTTATTTGTTTAACATAAGTGTTCCCGGTGCAAGTATTCTTTTCCTTCCACTTCCCAATGATATGCTGCTTAAAGTCCCAACAAACACAGAAATTTAAGGTTGTGAGATGACAAAATGTGCCAAAACGTTTGACAGTTTAGCAAAGCAGTGCAGTTCTCTTCCATTTTAAGTTACTATTATTATTTACTATTTTAATTGTCTTTTAGTTTCAAATGGTTAAAAGACTTAGATCAACAACGGTCATGTGTTCAAATATGTGCCTATAGTAAAACATTATTTTTTTTAAAAAATACTTTATGAATAGATTCCAAATATTTATTTTAACTAGTCATTACCTTCTTGAAGACAGTAGTAGCCTGACGTTTGTCTTGTGACTGTGGCCATATTGATCTTATATTCAATCAACAATGATGGCTAAAGCACTCAGAAACCAGATCCTCCACTCAGTTTGTGTTTCATGTTGTATAGGTTGCACTGTAGCCACCTACAGCCTGAAACAGGATCCTTTGTTTGTTTGACAACGGCCTCCGTACATTGTGGGCGATCTGATCCATCAGTGCAGACGACGTCCGCGTGGAGCTCTGAAAACAGTGCTGTTTATCCTTGAACCCGTTTGGGTCAAGCCCAACGGATCCTCATTCATGCAACTCCAGCTCGCACGCCTGTTTAAGATTCTCTTTGCGTTTTGCAGACTCTTTCATGTGGCGCAATTGAATTATTCTCATTAGACCAAAGCTGCATGTTCTGCAGCTTTGGTCTGCTACTTTTTTTTACACAACAGCTTTCGTTATTATTCAGATATTAAAATGCTCCACAATCAGAACACGCAGAGCGGAGCTCCAAATCCATCAGTGGCTTAGCCGTGATTTAAGCCACCCCCTGGAAGCATCCCAAAAACTCTCACAGCGAGGCGTAAAGAGCTTACTGTAGGACGGGAGGGGGAAGGATGTTTCCACCCACAACAGCCACCACCACCACCCTCTCTGCTGAAATATCGACTTATCACAAATGACGAGACGTACAATGAAAATTTTATATATTCATATTTTTGTCTCTGATATTTGTCACCGTGAGTGAAAACAATGGTGACGTCTCACCTAACAGGCCCTTTGTGTTAAAATGTAGATGCTTTGTAAATGAGAGCGAAGGTCGCTCTAGACCTTTTTCTTTGTCCGTCGTTTTGACTAATGGGATCCAAAAAAAAAAAAACCCTCACTATCTTCTACTCGTAATTTAAAATGATGATAATGATATTTTCAATATTATTAAACTTTCACTCAATTTAACTGATATTCAACTCAAATAAGCTGAAGAGATTTTACATCGTGACGTCACACATCAAGCACGTGAACGCACATAACTTTTTCTCCACAGTGACTAAAGAAACACTGACTGTGGCTGTAGCGGTTTTATATAAACAATGAAATAAGGTGCCAAATGTCTAAAGTAAGCTTCCTGAGGAGTCTACTGTCATGAGCTTCCATGGTTTTGATATTGATCCTGAGGCTGAATTCATGCTCTATCGCCACACTGGAGACTAGAATTACAAGAGCCACTTCAGTCAAAGTTTTGAAATCGGATCACTTTTCCAACTGACGTGATCAGAAGTCAGCAAGGCTCTCTGAACGAGGGGGTTTCTGATCCTGCAAGCTTCAGCAGGAGAAAACCGCAACATGCAATCCTCTTGCACTGGGTTTGTTATCAGCTTTAAGCTGGAACCGTCGAAACTAACAGAAATGAATCACCATGTATTACTCTGCTGGTAAATAACAAAAATAGTAGTAGGGTAGAGTATGTAGAGTAGGAGCTTAATCGCTATAATCACCTGGAAAAAAACGTTTGATTATATTCTAATGTGTAGAGTCTTTATTTTTAAGGACTTTTTGGGAGTCAAATTGCATCTTTAAAGGTTTGTTTCATTTTCTCTAAGCAGTACAACAAAAAGCTTGCTTGGTATCATTCAAGTATTCCCTCAATGAAACCTTTTTTTTTCAGTATGACTGGTTAAAAGATTAATATTTGCTACAGATTATTGTGCAACATTTTTATCTAAAATGGAGTTTATTTCATGACGAAGTTCATCTCATCAATCTCTTCACAAAATGGGATTAAGAACATTTCGGCAAGTCCTTTCTCCCTGGTTTTAGAATACTTTGCTGCTTTACAGGACTAATTAATGGGTCTGACTAACATAGAAAAAGGACCAGAATAGAAAGAAATCTTCCTCTTGGCTGTTGGGATATGGTAATTATCACACCTGATACCCACTGCTGTCCAAAACTAAAGCCATGTTTGCTCAAAGAATTTGGCTCCCTGTGCACAAACAGTTCATGCAACTTTACACCTGCATCCCATGCAGAGATGGCTACTGCACACAAAAGCAAGAATTTGTGGCTTAAGGACCCTTAGTCCAGTTAACATAGTCAACTGTCATAGCTTCTCTATTTTTTGTTGTCTAATGCATTCTTCCCCAAAAACAGAGACCTCTACTGACAAAATTTACCTAAAATTATACAGAACTATAGTAAAAGTAAAATAAATCCACTTTCCATTCTAGATTTTTTGTCTTATTGTTTCTTTTGTCGTAGTTCAATAAATACTGAAATGGTGGAACCTGTGGTGTGTACCTGTAAATAGTGTAAATAGTTAGGGTTAGCTTTAAACAATTACAAGTCCTTATAAACCTGATCATTTATCCAATAAAACTATTAAACTGAAGTGAATACTTTCCTTCTTGTTTTGTGGATCTAATGCCAAAATGTCAGCTCTCCTGCTGGTTCCTGTGTGAACCTGGGTTCTCATTCCTGCGTAAAGATTGCCATCTGTGTTTTCTGGTAATCTCCAAAGAATGCAACTCCAAGTGCTTCTTCTTAACCTCTATAAATATTATTTCAAAAATAAACTCACCCAACAATAACAAATGAAAAAGACCAATAGTTTTTTAACCCCGCGATCGGTTCCAACACGTGTTCTTTGGAAACACGAGTCTGGAAAAGTCTGGAGTTTTTACAGAGTTCTCTTTCTCAGTTAATTTATTCCCTTTTATAGATAATAAAAACACTTTCCAGCTATCTTTTAGGAGACATTTTTACATAAGACAGACTTTATAGAAAAACCAAAGTCTGACTCTTAGTCGAAAAAGAAGGAATGAAGGAAAGGAGGGAAGGTCGTGTAAAGGAACCTAGTTTCCAGCAATCTGACTGTTACGAGGAAAAGCCCCTTGCTTTCAATCCAGAGAGTCATGTCAAGTCTTGTTTGTTTCACTTTTGAGAAAAAACAGAGTTCAGAGAAAGACGACTTCTGCGTTTGCCTTTTTGTGGAGTGGTGAATGATTTAAAAAACAATTCCTTGGTTTTGACTCCAGAGAGAGAACAGACGCAGCCAAATGACTTGAGCTTCACATGTCTTTTTTTTTTTCAGAAAGGCCATGACAAAACAAACCTGACAGCTGCTGTCTTCTGAAAATAGCGGCAGACACAGCGTAGAGGCGGGCGACGAGATTCTGCCGCGTTGTTCGTTCTGTTGTAAGGGGGTGTCAGTTCCACACACAATCCTTCTGGCAACTGAGCCCACAGGTGGCAAACACCGACCCGTCTTTCTGACACGGCCACAAGCGAGTTGAAAGAATATCAGTTACGTACAACAGCATTCAATCATCGTTAGCTCAAGCCATGATACCAGATAAAATGTCAAGCAAAAGAAAAAGAAGAAAAAAAAAGAAAAACACTGCTTCACACGGTGGAAAACATGCAATGACGAAGCAATAACAGAGGTGAAGTGTGGACATTCATTTAAAGTAGAGCTAAACACTTTTTATCCCAGAGGCAGGATGGTGTTTACAATTTCCCCTTTGCTTTTTCCCCCCACTGCATGTAACGGCTCAGTGTTTGTTCCTCAAAGGTCCTCTGGCCGTCTGTTGGAATGACTTTCTGCCCCCCTCACTACTTGCTGTGTGTGCGAGTGATCCAAAGTGCCATTATTTCTTGCTGACAGAGGTCAAGGCAGAAGTTTGCTTTTTCAGTAAGCCAAGTCGGCTCAAATTGGACGATCTGTATCACCGATTCATCCACTACAACACTTAACGCTTGTCCAAACGCTTCACTCGGGGACACATCTATGTAGTTTTCCACATGCCAGGAGTGACTGCTGGTATAAATTTAGCTGCAAATACCTTTCTGCATCAGATTGGGTTGAGCTAAAACTATAGATATCTGCATCAACGTCATATTTTGTTTTTCTCCAAATTAGTTTTGAGCTCATCATGGCTCATACTCCGCCGCTCATGTTTGCTTCCTCGATAACAGGAACATTTCCTTTTTTTTTTTTTTAAATCTGCAATTTCTGTGTGAACTCTGACCGGTTTCCATAGTCTCACTAATAAAAAGCATCCCTGCGACATGATGTTTCCAACACAATTTTCCAACTGTGGAGATGATGTGGTGTCCAGCAAAACTCAAAGAACATTTGTATTTGTAACAGAAATGAAGTTACAAAAAGGTGGGCTCAATTTAAGAATTTCTGACCTGTAAATTTAATTTGTTTACTAGATTCATTCAAGGGTTGTGAGAGTAGAGAATACATGACGCACTTTTCAGATTTTTTTTTGGTTAATTTGAAATTTGAAAAATAATCTATAATTTTTCTTTCATTTTCCAACTATGCATGTGTTGTTCTATCAAGTAAAATCTCCCCTCAAAATACTTTGAAATGCGGTCTTTTAGCGCAACAGAAGAAACTCTCGCTACGTCATAAATTCTGAGGGGAAAGACCTCATTTAAAAAATTGCCATATCTTGTACCAAGTTATGATTCTGAGAAAACAATTACTAGTGGCTATCAGGATCTTTTATGTAAAGCGTCTCAAAAACCAGAGACCAGATTGCAATGTAGGATTGAGGTCAAGTGGGTATCAGAGTAACATTCATGGAGTCACTAGAGTTGGCAACAACAGTGAGTTCTGTGCTACTGTTCCACTGTCTGCCTAAGTACAGCTGACTAATTTTATTTTTATGACAAGATTCCACCCGATTAAGAAAAGTGGTTACTGTGGTAAAAGGAAAAGAAACAAAAAAACACTGCTGAACCTTAGTTTAGTGTGCAAAGACCGCAAACCCAGTATGATCAGAATGCATCTCTCTGCTTTTCCATTAATAGAAACTGGTTCTTTGGCCAGAATAAAAGCTCTGTGACATCCCTGCCCCCACCCCCAGCAGACGCCCAGCAGACGTCCAGAGGCAGGCACACGTGGACTAAATGTCACTCAGCGGGATTCCGTCATTTAGGAAAAATCTTGTTTTCTTGCAGAATTTCTCAAACCCGTCCTCATTTTCTCACACAAACATCAGGCATGTGAATTAAGACCTCAATGGCAAAATAAACAGATGCACACAGTTACAACAGACCTGGAAATCAAAATCCCCTGATCAGGCTATAGGACAAGAGCTTGTGAGCCGAGCAAACATCAGTGTAATGAGATTCGTGATAAATAGGAAGGGTGGTCTTCTGTCAAGTTAAAGTGGCTGTGGGGGAGGGGAAAACGCAATAATGCATAAAATGACAGATGGGATCTTTCCGTGTCCCCAATCTGGAGTAAACTATGGTCTTATACGCTCATCAGGCTGCTGATTTGCTGATTTGTACAGGCCTGAACTGTTCAATTTTATTCGAGTGTTTGGGAGGCAGAATTCTGACCTCCTGCAAATAGACGTCACAAAACTGAAAAGGTCACCAGGAAGTGTCCTCGCTTCTAATCAAACACACCTAAAGGGAAGGTCTGATCTTATATAATCTACTAAGATGTAAGGTCGTCTGGGGAAATGAACATCAGGCCTCTGGGACGTTCGCGGAGCAGCTCGCACCTGCCTGTCACTCAACATTCACTGTCAGAGGTAAACACCTGCGTTTACAATACCGCTCGTTTATTTGTGGCACAGTGTGTGTGTACTCATATTCGGTTGTAATGAGTCATGCTACAGTGGCTTCAGCTTGACATAATGTAAAAAAAAAAAAAGTAAAATTTGGAAAATCCTCATGAACAAAAACAGTTGCACACATGGCTGAAGGTTTCAGCAATGACAAAATTCTGTTTTGTGACATTAACATGTTTCCTGCACTAAGGTAAGGTAGTTTTATTAATATAGCACATTTTCAGCAGCAAGGCAATTCAAAGTGCTATAAGCTTTGTGACTTCTCTGGAAGGCTGGATGTAAATTTCAGGGCCAAATCCTGACTAATGGAGATCCCTTCTTGTTTTTTATTACTTCTCAAAATTGATCACAATGTGCTGCTGAGGTTAATGGTCTCTTTGTACTTTAAAGTCAGTAACTTTTAAGTAAAAAAATCCAGTCTTTTTGCATACTGAGTAGATTCATTGTCAAATTACAAGTAGATTTTGAATAAAAATATAGATAACTTATCAAGATTAAGCAGGTGTGAAACATACCTTTCATTAAACCTGCATTTTTTTAAATCTGATATAAATATTCCAATCTTAAATGTCTCACACTTCCTGTTCTAATCCTTCCCACAGTTGCTCCACACCAAACTCACTCATCCATGTTCTTCTGGAGACCATCTTCCCCCCCTCCAATTTTTGGAAATGTAATTTTATGCTGCAGCATTAACAGCTAATTACTCTGGAAATAAATGACCACACCCAGCCACCGAGAAATGACACTGCACCAAGCTTTCCACACTGCATGTTGGCATCTATCAGACCCCTCAACATAGAAGAGTGATTTGTCTCTCCCAGACATGACGTCTCTACCAATTTAGTCCAATTTCTAGTGTGCTTCACACCACTGCATCCAGCGCTTTGCACTGATCTTTGTTTGGTTGTAGCTGTTTTGCCAGTCCATTAATACTTGGAGCTTACATGAAGTCTGGAAGCCTGTGGCCATTATCTCTGCAGAAAATATAAAGTGCAGACAGTTGATTACTGCTTCGCACTAGTAAGTGGTCACTGCGGTGCGGTTACATCAAGTGCATTAAATGAATTCACGCCCACTTGCTGCCAAAATTAAGTAAGCTCTGCATTGACAGCACATAATTTGGCAGCACAGTTGTCAACCAGGGGAAGACCGCCCCGATCCTGATTCAGGTCTCCTCGACTCCCTGAGGTCTTCTTCACTGTGAGCTTCTCACTCTGAAGTTGTCGGCGATCCAGAACACCAAGCATCACTTTTCTGTTTTACATCAGTCAGTAAGCGAATATCTTTAGCAGGGTCAGACATGTTTATGACAGAGTAGCAAAATGAAATCAGGTTTGTGAAAATACAAATAAAGCAGCTATGTTTTTGTTGCACAAAAAAGAAAATCTTTTAATATAATGAAATGCTTTGGAAATAATTTCATGTGCATCGGGCCACTTTCTCTCAGTGTACTCAAAGTGCACTGTCAACACACCCACACAGAACCCCGCAATATTTGTGTTCCTGACAAGATTTTGGCCTTGACTTTTAGTCTTAAACAGATGTGGTTTAATCATTAATGAGATTTTCAACTGTTCAATAGACTGAATGGAAGTTTGAGCTGACGATCTGGGATTTTATCATTTGTTTTCGCATTTGTTGCTGGGAAAGCTTCCAGTCATTATGATTTATGGTCATTTGGGAGCAAACGGTTGCCTGTGGAGTGCAGATGCAGTTCAAAATTGAGAAGATCATTAAAAAGTTAATTCATCTCAACAATTCAACTCCGACAGTGAAACTCATTTCTCAGAAAACTCACCTCCACTCAGAGAAAAGAGAGAGAGAGAGAGACATATCAAGTGCTTGTTTCTGTTACAGCAAATCAAAAAGGCAAAATTCCAGTTTTGGTTTCAGGAAGGGAGAAAAGAAGGAACGACACAGAGGGAGGAAAATATGAAAGGCAAAAGAACAGAAGGAAATAAGGAAAAAAAGACAATGAGAAGAAAATGAAGATGGATGAAAAAAGGAAGTCAAAGTCTAAAAATACTTCCATACTCATTTATTTCCTATGCGTCTCAAGACTTGGAAAATAATTCAATCAAATTCCATAGGAAACCTCCAAAACTTGTATCACTGTACTTGACTGACCAGCAAGATTAGCAGATCAATCCTCCACAGACAATCTCTGGGCTATTTTCACAAACAATAAAGATTGTCTCCAATAATGGACATTGGTTTAATTAATCCAAGCAGAACCACATTACGACTGTCTCCACGCAATGCCGCATTGATGAAGTATATTCATCATACTCTGTACAGTACACGGACAAAAAATGTTTTTGTCGGCCGTAAGCCATAAACAGATAAAGACAAGTAAAAGTGCTCTGTGATATAAATCTATACACATTAGGTGTTTAACTGGATCACTAAGATAAATAAACTTATCATGTTTTTATTAAGCTGCAGCTGTTACACACTAAGTTCCAGGGACATTTCTACACGAGAGTAGCTGAAAACAGTCGGGTATCATTTTCTCTGTTCCTGGTGTTATCATGTGTCCAAGGTGAGCCAACCCCATGTAAACTGCTTTAGTTACATGTGTTCACACCTGGCATTACAATGCATTCTGAGTGACCATTTATAAATTGGCGGGATCAGATTTATTACGACTACGCGAGCTTCTCGGCGCAAACAAACAGAGCACTGCTATGTTTTATTCACTCCTATTTTGTATGTTTAATTGCTGAGAAAGAGAGCTTTTCAAAAGCAACTAAACTGTTTATGATTTCATTTGTTTTCTATTCTCTCATTATTTATTTCTATTAAACTTTGTGATTGATTAAAATAGCAAAATTCTATTGTTATCTAAATGAGTGGTTTCACACAACAGAGAAAGGGTTAAAGACATAAAAAAGGACTGACAGCACAAAGGAAGTAAACAATAAAATGCCAGAAAAAAGAAGGAAAGAATTGAGAGAAAGGAAGAAGCAAGGAAGGAAAGATATAGGACACAATGGGGGAAAAAACAGAAATTGAAAGATCAAAAGATGAATCAAGCCTGGAAATACAAAATCTTTCAATGCAATTATTTCCATGCTTATCCAGATCTGGAAAATACTGAAAAATCCAGAAGTGTACAGACTTTCCAAATGTATCAACCAGATTAGAAATTAATCACTATGCTCATTAAACTTCAACTGACAAACAGAACTGACACTCAAAAAATGATCTCAAAATCTTATTTTTATACCAAACAGGCAAACGACGGTTTAAGTTACTTGCAAACATCACAGAAAGGTATTTAACAGAAGGACGTGCAGAGACAACACAACCAGATTACACTATTCCCTTTTACTTTAGCCAGCTTGCTCGTACTTCCCCAATACAACTGCCTCTCAGATGGCCTGAAAATAGGCTTTAATGTGTGCCCTAAAAAGGCAGAAAGAGAAAACACACATCTGCTGTGTTTAGGTAAGCTGCAGTTGCTATGGCTACAGATGAGCACTAGCTAAACAGTTGTGTGTCAAGCCGTCGTTGTACCAGAGCACTCAAGCTGCACATACACATACACACATTTGCTCACGCAGAGATGCTCGAATTGAGATAAACTTTCCTTTTTTTTTTTTTTAGAAAAATATGTTGGTATAATGATCACTAAGTGTACACAAAATTTCCATGGGCTCAAGCAGCCCAAGAATTTGGGTCCCTCAGCACTTCTGCTAACAAGATCAACAATAATCAATATAGGCGTATTGCATTTCTATATAATGGGCAAAAGTTCATCTAAATGATAGCAATATTTTCTACCTCAAGAACAAACCAACTCCAACTCTAAGCAGCTTTATGAAAAAACCCCCACATAATTAGACGCCAATTACTTGTTAGTAGTACTTCACTTTTATGTTGTTTCAAAAACTATTGTTATTAGTTACAAATAATATTTATAGCAAGATATAAGTTGGGGGAAAAAATTGAAAATTAAAAAAATGAGAAATTTGTAACTGCAAATAGTTGATAAAATTCATCTGGAATTTTATCAGCCAATACCTTTTCAAAATGTCTATGCTTCTTTTTTTATGAAATTTGGTACAGTTAGTGGTGAGAACATATACAGTACTATGAATTGCTAGAGGGTCTGAATTTCAATTGCATGCTTTCAAGAAAAATCCACATTGCATAATGTATTCTACAAGAATGTATTATTTTTTATATTTTTTACTGTGTGCCATATGTATGTGTTCTTACTCAGTGATACAAATGTTGATTTTTAGAACTCTGGAATATTACCTTTGTTTTAATACCAGAACCAGTTAAATGCACCTTGTAGTTCCTGAGATTTGTTTTGAGGGTGTCATTTTTGAGAACTCTCCAGAAAAAAAACCTATAAAAAAGGAGGCTTGCTGTTCAAGGGGTTTAAAATTAGTTGTTGCTTTAGCAGATTATTGCACAAATGAGTCCCTTAATAAGGAAATTATCTTCTCAAAACAACACTTCCAAATGATATAAAGAGTGTTAATATCATGATCTATTAGAATACTTGTACAGTACATATTCCATATTATATGTTTGAAATGAACATTCTTCCTTAGTAGTCATAGATTTTACTTTTCATTTTAACATTTTACAAACTATAATATTCTGTAACAGCGGTGTGGACTTCTTGCCCACCGTTAAAGAGCAACAACTTCTGTGTGCATGCCAAAAAAATAAATACTGCGCCACATTTAAAAAGACTGACAGAAATTGGGATCAGGACTGAAGCACTGCGGCAAATCTTGGCAGGGTGCTCCCACTTATGCCATTTCATTTCATCACCCGTGCGTCTTCCAGTGCCAAGCGTTTATGGCCAAAATCATCAAACACCTTCAAGATTAAATTATGACATTCAGCTTCTTAACTAGATGTAACCAAAAAGGTTTGTTTTTTGTTTTTTACAGCCAAAAATGTAACTCAGGAGAGTTTCTTGCAATGTAATATAAAGATAACAAGATAAAGTTGTGGCGCCACAAAAACAGGTTGACAAACCAGGCACTATCATATCACAGATGCAATTTTAAAACTACGTCCTTCAAAGCAATTATATCCGTTTATCTCTGCTGTCTGCAGACTTTATGGAGGGTATGACCTTAATACACTCCCTAAATCTCTTTCCTGGTAAACAAGATATACAAGTCAACAGTTTACAGGATGAGAAAAAATTAAAAGCATGTCCAGTTTGCTCACCTAGAGCGCAGGCAAAGCATTATCTTATGATAATCGTGATTTCTAGCAAACCAAAAACACAGCAAGGAACTCAACAGTGGCAGATCGTCACGACAAAATCCAGGGGTGATAGTGATTATCTGTCAAGAATCATTTGAATAACTAAGCAACAGTCTGAAGTGACAAAAGATGCTGGAAGAGTGTGAACTCACCAGGACTCTCCCAGTCAGCGTCTGGGCGGATATCATGACTCCGGCCCAGTCTTTCACCGACGTCATCCAGCCCACCTCGCTCGCCGCAGGGTCCTCTTTGTCCGTACGCTTAACGCCATCGCCTGTTGTGATCCGGTGTACGTCCTGAAAGGAGATGCACCGTTAGGACTTCACTATTGAATTTGAAACTTATAAAAAAAAAATCATGCAGCTAGAAACAATCTCAAGGAAAAGCAATCTGCCGTCTTTGGCAATTTTTCCACTAATGCTGTGCTGGTTTATGTAATGTTTTATGCGGTTCTTTTAGTCGTCCCTTCTTTGAAAACCAGGCCGTGTGAACCAAACAACGTGCATTTCAGCACACTTCGAATCAATCCTACGTCAGATGTTCTTTTCTCAGATTGACATCCACTGTAATCTTTTATTCTCTACTTTATGGAAATGTGCAACTCCAATGTAACCTAAAACCATAAGGTTACCCATAAACCCTCTTGTTTTATCAGGGATCATAATCTGTCATAATTTATGTAAATCAACAGATCATAAGATGGGTTATAATCAAATCAAAAAGAATAGTAAAAATTAATAAAGAATTTTTATAAACTATGTTAGCTTTCAATCTTTGTTCTCCCAACAAAATCCTCTTGAATCCTGTACCCAAAACGGCACGCACATTCATGCACATGAAGGAAGTTTCGATGAAATGTCAATGTATTTGATCCCTGTCAGATTTTGACATTAGTTGCATTCAAAAGAGAGTAGCTACTCTTTTTTTCCCCCCCAGCCTTATTAATATCTGATAATTTCCCTAAAAATTGTATATTTTTTGGGTAGTTTTTATGGGATAATAATGTCTTTTAAATAGTTTCTTGGTATTACTTATTGAATTAGCTTCTACATAAAAAACATAATAATATGTTACTGATATTTTCTGAATTAGGGCTGTTTAAAAAACAAAAAAAAAACGCACAAATAATAATTCAGAAATGGAAAAAAAAAATGATATTCTATATTTAACAACCAGGTTCAATGCCTCCAAAACAAACCTACGCACATGTTTGCACACATGCATTTGGTAAACATTCAGGGAGAGAGAGTGGCAAAGAGACTCCAGGAGTGTATCCATGGCAGCCACTGAGCTCCTGGTGTTTCTGCTTCACTGAGTGGGCTGCCCTCACGCCTGCCTGTCTGACTGACTGACTGTCTTTCTTACTGTTTTTCCATCTGTCTGGTGGGACTGCAATGATTCACGGAGCAGGAAATCAAGACAGGATGCAGAGGTTAGCCATGTTCCCTGATGAAACGCCCTGCAGCCACGAGGCTTCTATGTGGTACCCTCATCACATCACTCACACTCACTCACTCACTCAACTCACTCACTCACTCACTCATCATCCATTGACACTGTTGTTCAACAGTCGGCTGGGGAGACGGACCATTCACGTGGTCAGCATTAGCGTGCGTGGCATCTGCTGCGGGTCCCTTTTTTGTGTCGCAGCAGTCATACCTGGGATTTTAGCGTGCTACATTTTCCAGATGTAGAGCGGACAACAGTGTGTCCCTGTTATAAGAGCAGTGGGCTTCACAGAACTCCTGGCACGCAGCATGTGCTGTGCTTCCAGTCCACCATAACTCTTTGTGAACCTTGAGCATATAGCGTTACCGAATTAAATAAAGAGGTGCATGAAAGTGGTTTGCAACACATAAATATGGCCAAAGCAGTTATGATTAGGAAAATGAATTTGTCTGCAGTTAGGAATGAGAAATTGTTCTGGTGTTTACGATAATAATGCAAAGAGGTAAAATAATGCTTCCATTTAACATTTTGCTACGAAATAAATTGACTCAAAACTACCTGAAGTCTTGACAATAAGGTTCTTCAAATCTACAAATATGATTTTTGTATTGGTTCATAAAAAACACAATATATCTAAAATAGTAACATATGCCTGTTTAGTTGTCATTGTAAACTTCAGTATTTTTCCTTTAACACAGTTGTGGAGCCCAAACTGTAAATCCTGTAACTTCTGCCTGAATAACGGTCACTGACATCAGTCCCCAGCTGCTTTAGAAAACGACTGAACCCTCTCTGCAAAATTGAAATGTATATTTGTGAGCCGCCGTCAAAGATTTACATCTGGAGTAATCAATCGTGTCGAGTATGAATGCAGCTAGATGGTGCCAAGCGGTGTGGAGATGTAGGCAACAGTTCTGTTAGAGGACCGGGAGTCGGTGAGGGAGCTGAGGGTGGTAGTTTCTTTATGGAATTTATGGAAAACATAATTACCAACTTCTGTTTTGGAACATATAAGAGACTATCCTGCATATAACTGGAGACACATCTTTATAAAATGAATTTACTGCTGGCTTCATTTTTCAAAAAAAAAAAACAAACAAGCTATTTCCACACCGCTGCTTAACAGAAACAGTTTGAGAGAAATTACATTTGCATATGTAAACTTGTTTTTGTTGTTTTTTTCAGTGAGTAGGGAATTTAAGCTCCTGTTCAGATCTAGTTCACTCAGTTTAGAAAGTCTTAAATACAGACATTCACACATGAGAATAAAAAACTGAATGATCCTATCCCTTTTTTTAACTGTCCAACTGTGTTTATCATCTTCCAAGGCAAATCACACTTGAGACAAAGTGTCTGACAATACAGAAAGGAGTCAACAGTACTTGTTTTGTGTGGCAATATGTGATGAAACATGAACCTTGTCGAAGTATGGTGGGTGCCTGGCTGGGAGGCCATGACTCATGAGGAGAGAGCCGGGCCCTGGTGGGGGTTCTGCTCCTTTCACCTCTCTGGACATAACCGAGCGCTCTCCCCCACCTTGTTCTTTTTGATTCCTAGCCTTAGCCACATGCGTGGCGTGTTGCTGACTTGATGCTAGGGGATGTGGGAGTTTGGTACCCTGTGTCTCTCTGGCCAGCAGCTGCTGCATATGGCTGCTCTGAGGGGGTGCCTGGTGTCTGTCTGCCTGGGGCTCCTGCAGTCTCTGGGAGCAGCGTTGCCTCCCCGTCGCTACTACTCTTCTCATCATTGTGACGTCTTGGCAATTCCAGGTGACAAACTAGCACACATACATATTTACACTCATAAACTCATACAAATGATTGAAAAGGTTGATGGTCATATAAACACATAGCCTGGTAAACCCAGCCCATCGTTTTATATTGTTTCACATAGAGGGCCAGGACCTTCGGCCACTGCTGGAGGCATCGACTCTGTTGAAGTTTGAAATTTTACCTAATCACAATGTTTGGCCATGACCAGTTCAATGCTACGAAGCTCAACAACTTGCAACAACCATCCCCCACTGCGAAGAGAGACATCCCAAATTGAATGAGATGACTGATGACGTTTGTTCAATATTTGGAAACGTGGCCAACACGGACTGAACGGATTCTTTTACTTTCACTGCTGCTAAAACTACAGCCAGGCTACGACTCTAAAGCAGAGCAGAAAATTGACGTAATAATTTTCAACTTCTCCTAACGTTTGCTGATTTGGCCCAGTAGAAATTCTACCAGAGAAATCCATTTCAATGGGAGAAAGCTTAGACGGCGCAGTGCAGAGATTAGAATCTAGGAGCATTGGAAGGCGATGGTCAAATTAACAAACAAGTTCATATTTTATTAATGGAACCGATCTACTCTGATGCAACCCTGAATTAATAAAATCAATCAAGCACTTAGGATTAGGACAAATTATATAGCATTTGTATAGCAAAGCTTCCCCCCCACAGGTATGCAATGATGCTTCTCCAAGTAGCATACCTGATATAGTGAGACAGAACTATATCAGGTATGCTACTTGATCTCTTGCATTTTCTGTAAAAAAGAAAATGCAAGAGATCATTTCACTGTTTATGAAGTTCAGACTGCATTTCTACTTCAAAATCAATGCTTAGACTGGTCAAAAACTATGGTGAATGAAGATCTATTCAACTAAGGGTCCAGCTCTAACCCTGCGGCCCTCAGGCTGAAATTGGGATGAATCATCTTTAAGAACCACTTTTGCTACAAAAAGTTCCATGTGATCTTATTGTTATGAACTAAAAGTATAATTTTGCCCCTTCTGACACCAAACAGAGTACCTGGATCTCTCAGAATACTGCAGACTGTCATCACCAACAATGCCAAATTGTTTCAAAACTTTTAGTATTTTTATTTAACACAATAGTGTTTGTACAGTCAGATGAGCTTGCCAAATGGTAAAGAAATATATTCAAAGATAGAAAAGTCTTAGTATGTACAATGTAAATATAAAGTAAGTATTTCTTCCACCCACCTAAACCTCCCTGGTTTAGTAATCCTCAGAAATATTATGGCTACAGAGAGAAATGCAATCATGTTTGCAACCATTAGTCACAGACAAGCAGGACTGCATCAGGCCTCGTTTCTCTTTCTACAGCCTGTTCAGAGCTCTGCAGCTAACCTAATAACGCTATAATAACATGTCCAGTTCACTTAGGAGTAAATACAGACAAGAAAATCCAGGCAGTGAAATTTTCTTCTAAGGTAGTTCAGTGGTATCAAGCAACGGGGAAAAAATATATTTTTTAAATGTGCAAAAAGGGGAATTGCATTTTATTGTGGGGTATTGTAAAATAAAACAAATTTTGCAATATCTGTGCTTTGACCCGGACAACTGAGGCTTACCCAGGTTACATCATTTATTTAGTAAAAAATAATCTTATCAGACCAGCCTTAAATCATAGCGACCAGGGAAATAAAATCTGAACTTGCATTTGAATCCCCAAATGCATATCAGGGACACAGTGTGTGTGACAAGCGTGCTGCTCGACTCATCCGTCAGTTGCCTTTTGAATTTATGACATGAAACGTGATACAAAGGCCTCCTGCTTCTCAGTAATAAACTGGCAGCAATGACAATGTATCTGCCTGGTTATATGAAGACCTCACTAAGACTGAGGAAGGCCACTGTCCGGCCATAGACATAAAAATAAAACAATGTGGGTGAAAAGAGCACTATTCCTGAAATAACATGGCATTTAAATGAAACTGCGAAATTTACGGACAGAGAGAAACCCTTTCTGTAAGATTAGTTTGCACTCTGAACACTAAAACACTTGAAAACATGTGAGAGGTGACATTATAGGAGACTCCAATCATCAAAACGGGGAAACGAGACAAGCTCAGTCTGCCACTTTAGCAAACTGCTACCCATGCGTTTGAGGCTTTCCGACATAAAAAAACATGGTTCCAACTGTTGAGCATGGCAGTGGTAGCATCCTGTCGAGGGTTTGCTTTGCTATCACTAGCACACAAAATGGTTGGAAAAATGAAAATGGAAGACAAATTCTTAACTCCAGGTCAAATCAGCAGCCTGGATGATTGAAAGCTGGAGACGGTTTAATATCTCAACAAGCTAATAATCCTACTGACACTAAACAACACAGATGAACCAGACTAACTTTAAGCTTCTCCAAAAGTCTACTAATAGCGCGTTGACTACACTGAAAAGCAGTACCTTGTTGATGACTGTAGAAAGGACGTAGTTTCTATGCAATTTGCTGCAGGACATTGAACCAAATGAATCAATAAAGGATTACAATAACTTGTTCATCCATCTCTTATTAAAATCCTTTTTGTTCAAGTTGATATCCACTGCCTGATAATTCCAACCTAAAACAACACGATACCACTTCCATTTCTTCCCATTAAGAAATTATGCATTTGCTTGATCTTTATCTCATGCTCCGTGTAAACAGTAGCTTAGTGCGTTTCTTTTCTTTTAAGGCAGATGTTCAGTTAAGCCCCAGAGCGGTGGCATTGATGTTTGTTTCCGTTTAATACGCAAAACAAGCCATTTCATCTCTTTCCACCAAGTTTGCTTTTTCTTCCCCCACTTTGAATTTCTTACCAACAAGATCATAAATAATTTGGCTTCATGTACAAGTTTGTCTCCGTTCTTTCGCTGTACTAATGAATACAGTAACATAGGCAGAGCCGAGGGAAGCAATAGTCGTTAAGTAGGCCTAATTGGCACCACGCTGTTATCCTTCAGCACTTTAATGACCAAGTTTAAAAATATAAAGCTGAAAACAAACACACGACTGTCTACCGTTAATGCCACTAAAAGCTGAGTTCAAAGATTAATGACCTGTGACTCATGACACCGTCCAATTATTCTTTTAAAGGGTGTGGTGGCAGGTTTTATCTTAAGGTCACGCGCGGAAAAAATGCCTTCAGAGCAGCGCCAAAGTGCCGCGTTTTTGACATTTATATTTCAGAATACACTCACGGCCGATTTGTGTTTTTAATTTCACTCTGCTAACAACAGACAGAGACGTTTAAATCATCTTCGGCTGGAGTGTTTCTTTAAAAGCGATGCGTTTTTAATGGCAGCAGGAGCCGGGTAAGTCATTACAGGCACTTGGTCTCCTCCGAGTCACTTTGATCAGTATTCTGCGCCTCCAAATTTAGGTCTCACAGCCTCACCTAAATCAAGTCCATCTGACACCGGAGGTCATTGATCAGCACTGTGAGTCTATTCCCAGAATTCACCATGATCGTTTGTCAAAGGGTCAGCACATTAAACTTGAATATAACACGTAGCTTCAGATAGTTCCTCGAATGAATCAATTATTTAAAAGTATATTAATATAAATCGGATTCTTAATAATCCAAGATGTAGAAAGAAAGATCCTGAAATATCTCTTTTTGTACATAAAAAAATGATGGGGTGCATTTTTGTTCAGCACTTTTAACTCTGAAACCATTAAATAAAATCCAGCACTACTAATTGTCTAACTGTAAAGTCTAACTAGACAGAAAATCCATTTCAAGCCGTTGAATTAGAGCTGCATGGATGTGGGAAAATTGAGCTTTTTTGTTCTACATTTAAAATGCTACGTGTGGAAGACAACCACCAATGCACATCTTCGTTAATGCAGCATCGTCATGAGTCACTGCTAATGAAAAGCAGTGACAAATGCTACTATGGTGAAGCAAACGGGAAGACGGAGATGTGAGTTGATGGCGAGGACAGGACTAAATACACAATGCAACGTTCTTGGGAAGAAACTTGTCAAAGGTTTCGACAGGCTGAAGCCTGCATCCAGCAGGACAACACCCAACATGGTCATGGTTGGGCTAGGACAACCCAGTTAAAGTCCACGCCCGAATTTAATTCTCCGACAAAAATTTGCAAATACACGTCAAGCAAGGAGAAAAACTGACTTCAGAAGCAAAAAGTACATTTTTCCACATGCTGTTGCTCATCATTCCGAAGCTGAAAGCATTTTGTGTTTACATAAAGGCAATGTGACTGGAGATGTATTGAATTGACACGAGTTCCCATATTTGCATGTAAACACCAGCAGTTTCTATAAAATCTAAAAATGTCATCAGGTGCAAACTTTTGTGATAAAAAGCAGCAGGCTATGAGGCAGAAAAAAAAAAACATTTGTGGTAGTCACAAACCTCTGAGATCACAGATGGAGCCGAGCTGCAGCATGCTGCTTATATTATGCAATGTAGCAGCTAATAAGTAGCTAATACTCACATGGCCAATTAAGTGAACAGGAGGAGAATCCTTCTTCACTTATTACAATTAGTAGTGATGAACTAAGCAGCCTTAAATACTAGTAAATTGTGAAAAATAACTACTAGGTTAATGTATGTTTTCTGGGAGTCATTTTTTCAGTTTTACATTTTAAAAACTAACAATTTTCAAAAATATATATTGCACTGAAATACGTTTTTAAAAAACAATGGCAGGCACTTGTTCAGTCTGTTTTATAATAATCAATTTGTACTTAAAGAGGGACATTTTCCTGACGCTTGGACAAAGTCTAAAAAGGTTTTTAAGTAGGCGTGCACCCATTACAGGTTTATATGTTTTTTTTTCATAATTGACACTGTCAGGTCATCAGGTCACCTGACAATACCAGTGAAACAATACCAACTAGTGTTAGCTGCACATGAGGTAATGTTCTCAAATATAAATGACAGGTTTAGAGTATTGCTGTCCAACTACTAAATTAACTAAAATCCCAAAAGAAAATGTTCCTCAGTTCCTCTAGGCTTTCATTTTTCAAATTTTTTAAATAAACTGTCCAAAAAACTTGCTCAAAACAGCCTCTTACCAAAAACTAAAGTCCACTGTAATATTTTGCTTTTACAAAGTTACAAGATTTGACGTCAGTTAAGGACAAACTAACAAAGCAATTTTAAATCACCACTAAGAGATTTAAGTTTACTTGTAATGCAAGAAGAAAATGCCCAAATGCAGCAGCCTTAAAATGTCACGGTTAAAGTAGATATTTGTGGATTAGCAGGGGCTATATTTTTTCGACTTGCAGAAAGCCTTCTACACTTAACTATTACATGTTTATTGCCTTTTTCTCAGAATAAAACTTTTTAGTTCACATACATAAAGAGATTTGGTCTTCCTCAGGGTTTTACACTCAATCCAATTTTTAGGTTTTATATTAATGATTTTGCTGAAGTTCATCCATGTGCTTTTAGATGAATGCCGATCACTCTATTGTACATTCAAAGGTATCAACCAATAAGCAAGCTGCAAAAGAACAGTCAAGTTTAACGGTTAAGAAACATGAATGTACCTCAGATTCATTTTCAAACTCTGCAATTAAAGATCCAGATGTTCTGGTGGCAGGGGAAAAAAACCGCCATTAGCAAAAGATTGTAAGTACAGTATGTGGATGTAATAATGGATTCACTCATTTAAAAGTCAAAAACAAATTGAAATTAAATGTGGCGAATCTTACACAGATGAGAAACAATTTACAATTTATATTGATAAAACAAGATACAGTGTTTGTATGCTTTATTAGTGAATCAAGCCGTGCATGGTTTGGCCAAACTTTAGCTGAATAATTTCATTAAGGAAAATTAAAACTTGTCCAGCAGGTATAAGGACATTGTTAATTCCACGCAGGGAAATGCTTTTAGGTAGCATTTTCCAATAGGGAAGCCAATACGGCAACACTTTATTTGAAGGGGGGTGAATAAGACTGTCATGACACTGTCATAAACATGACAAACTCCTGTCATGAACATGAATAAGCCTTCATGAATATTTATAACTGTTGTCATAAAGTGTCATTCGGTAAATTATGACACGTTTAACACACAAAGTTGACATTATTCAAAATGTCTTTGTTATGACAACTTGACATTCACCAAGAAATCATTACCGATATAAATTTGTTATAAAAGTATTACTGATTGCACTTTAAAAATTAGGTAACTTTGTTATTAAAGGTAAAAATTTTTCATGAAGGCTTATTCATGTTCATGACATGCATTATGTCATGTTTATGACAGTATCATGACAGTCTTATTCACCCTCCTTCAAATAAAGTGTTACCGCCAATACTTCATTAAACTGAGAACATTAAATATTATATGCGATTCTCTCTCACTCTTCATTCAATGTCACAGGTTGTTTCTATTTTAATTACTTTGAAATGCCTTGCTACTGAAATGTGCTATACAAATAAAATTTGATTGATTGATTGATGTGATAACTAATCACATCTGGGATCCCATTAAAACCAATCAATGGTCATAACTAGTGGCTGTTGCAATAAAAACCATACATTTTTAAATAAATCTTATTTTTTCATTAAATGGTGTAAATTAATGTTTTACTCCTGTTTTTATACAACCAACTTGCCTCAGACAGCAGATGGAAATTCATCTGTCTTCATGGATAAATGTCACATTTACAAGATGAACTGAAGCGATTATCTTAATTTATGCGCACTGCCCATTTTAAAATGACTAAAATTATCATCAATGTTTCTGTGTTACATTCAAACTCATAAAAAAATCAGAATCTCATATGATTATTATTATTATTACTATAAATGGGTCTTTTTCCACCAGCGAGCTGCATCAACGTTCACCGTGCTTGACGTGCTGCGTTTGCGCTCATCTTTAAGCGCGTGTCAGAAACGACAGCAAAGTAGCATTCAGCTGTTTGAACTTACTAAATCGTGCCTCCCGAGTGTCATCACTGCAGTTTTTCAGACAGCACTTTAAAGCACCACGAGAGCAGCTCTCAAACTGAATCCGCCAATCACCACCTGATGCTACCGAAGGTTCTGAGCCGTTGCCAGAGGCTACATGTTAGCTGTGCATGAACTGCCTTGGGAACATTTATCAAAATAAAAACACTCAAACAATATGTCTGATTAAATACAGAGTTTAAAGCATTTTATATCCGGTGTCCAGAAAAGAGAAACCACACGCAGCAGTCATTGCAGTGCAGTTTTGCAATAATCTCTAAAGCAAACGCTGCTACGTGCCAACAATATATTTGAACACTTGGAATAAATTCCACTGTTCTCAGTTTCCACTCTTACAATAGATATTAGTGACAGAGAGACTAAACCTTAGTGGGAATGCTGTTATGCTGGAAAAAGTAGTAGAAGAATGAGATGAATGGAGCTTAATCACAGCTATATTAGAAGACTATGTAAAAAAAAAAATCCAAAGACCTTTGCATAAATATAGATTAATAATGGGGTCTTCATAGTGTTATCTTCCTAACTTCCTGTAGCAGCTGGCTGTGCTGCAATGCTTCTGCAGCAATCTTTGAAAACCTTAATTTATCATAATTTCTTAAAACACAGCTACAGTTCAAAACTGAAAACACAAAAATGTTGTCAAAAACATGATCGTTTTTGTTGCTGCTTATTTCATATCCCTGTCATGAAACTGCTATTGTCCTTGTGTTTCAATGCCATTGAAAGATTCACAGCATTAATTATATAATGTTCCAGCGCTGCATTCCGACACGTTTTATGCTGCGGTATGTACAGTGTGCTCACCATATATCACACATGTTCCAGGGATGACAGCAGCAGTAACAACATTATTTAATGTTTTAATTTAATTTTCAAAAAAATATCTAAATAATTACAGCATCCCTGCAAAGAAGAGTGTGGGGGGGAGGAAATCCTCTAATTTAAAACAACTCATTAACAGCTATAACAATTGATTAAAGGTATAAAGAGGTCAAATCAATTATATGATATGGTTCTTTAATATTTAGGTGTACTGAAACAGTGAAAACAAGAAACGTGTAAGATTCAAAATACTTTTTACAGCACTGAAGAAATTAAAGCAAGACAGACAGATCTCAGTAAAAATCATATACCCTTCATCCCAATACATACATAATAGGGATGAATCAAACATACTTACAATATTTGAAAGGACCTGAAGTAGAAAAAGCACACCAGCAGACGTGACAAGTAAAGAAACAAAGTATGTAGAAGCTTAATGAAGTGACGGTAAAGTTAAGTTGGCGTGTAATTGAGCCACCACAAAGGAAGGTGGAGGCACTCTTAATGCTAATGAAGTGACTAACTAGCTGCCACAACTTCTTTTCACTCAGCGCTGTTGTACTGCTCCATTTATTACACAAAAAAAATGCATCTTCAATCCCCACCACTCCATCCCATAACAGTCGTGATTTATCTGAACTCCACAAGTAATTGGCTTTATTGATTACCATCAGACCGGGGAAGACAGAGCCCACACTTTCCAGTGTCTCAGTGTCAGATCGGTCAGAACAGTGGGTAGCAAAAGACAAGCGAGGTGGAATCTAGTGAAGGATCAAACAGATTATCAACTCGTTTCTGTGAGACATTCTCCAGAATCTTGCTGTTTGACCCGTTAATGACATGCAGAGAGCAGGGAGGGAGCTGGGTGGATTGTTCCTTCAACACAATCTGCCACATCTCACAGCCTCGACAACTGCATAACACACGGACATTTACTCTTATAATGAAATCCATTGCTTCCTAGTTGCTTAGCAACCAAAACACTTATTCATATGGCGCATACTGTAAGCACCTGACACTGCATTTCTGACTCTTTGAAGTGAGACCGATTCTTGGACGAGGAACAGAGAATTTTAAGAAGATGACGGGGAGGGAAAGGTCGAAAACGAATGCCAGGAGTGTAAGAGAAAGTAGAATGCAAAGGAAATGGGCAGATTTGAGTGAAAGGATGATCCATCTATGACTCACTCCCACAGAGTAGCACAACAGGTTGGTGGAGCTCACTCGCTCCACTTGGCAAAAATCAAAGCAGGAAAATAAAATCTGACTGCTCTCTTTTAAATCACTTGGAAATATTGGTGAGCTGTGGAAATGAAAGAACTAATAACAACCTTTTTTCTCTCTCTCTCTTGCATTTTGATGGCTATGTGAAATATTTTGTGAAAAAGAAATCTAGCAAATTAGGAAATAGACCGCTAACTTTTCATGTGGTTTAAAATTAACATTTGTTAAATGTTCACATGCCACTGAAAAGAGAAAACCTGCAGTTATGGGTAAATAGCTAGCATTCTTTGAAATGGATATCAGCCTGTGAGATATTATGATTTTCATCCTCAATTAAGTAGTTTTTGTTCATCTTGATATTTGTTTAAAATGTATACTTTTGATATTTATATTTTCACCTTATTTTTTTATTTGCTAGACAATTTCACAACTTTAGTAACAAAACCACATTTTCAAGGTAATTAAAAAAAAACCTAAAATGTGGTCTAATTACTTTTATTATAAAAGCTGGGAAATTGTTGCTAAAAAACTATATAATATTGTCTTTTACATAGTACTATAATGTATTATTTTCCCTTTTCCAGGAATGTAAAAAATGGCCACCCTCATAATGTAGTAAGTTTACTATACAGGCACTAAAGCTTCAGCTTAACAATTTGCTAAATTTATATTCAAACATGCAATAAGTTTATTTATTATTGATGCATTTACATGAGTGTAGCTACATTATAAATTTAATGTACTTAGCACAATTCTGTTTACACCGTTACATGTAGATCAATATTTCAACAAGTAATTGTTGGATTTTGGCACTTTTGCTCCTCAGTTTTTAAGTAGTTTTAGAACTTGAGCCTTTCTGCTCTTTGTAGATGAACACTGAGAGCCTAGGTTTGAAAAAGATTTGGGTTTGGCAGTACTTAAGGGGTATTGGCACTGCATGAATTCCTGCAGCCAAAATACATTTATATGTTGATGACAGAGACGTTCATATAGCAGTGCCATCCTTTAATCAAGCTCCAGAAGTTTTGCAGGATGCTTTTCGGTCACTGCAGCGATTACTACTTGAACTGAACCGGTTCTCAACTCTAAACTAAACTAATTGCATTCAGCTGCTCTCAGATTGAAACAGATGATCCCTCCACTATAGTATGTGTATACAAAAAAGTAGCTTCAGATGAATATCAGACAACCTGGCAATATAAACAATTCCATAATGCTCACGTATATATTCAACTATATCTGATAAACGGATTATTAAACAGACTAAATACTCCTCCTCAGGCTAAATTAGCAGCCCAACTTTGTCCTTCAGCATCAAGAAGCAACAGGTCTAGCTTTCATTTTGAAAAATAAACGCTACAAGCAATCGATAACTATAAGCATAACCAATGCTAAATCAAGAAATGGAGGACAATCATTTTTAGAATTTCAGGTTCAAGCTTACCAACATCAATGTAGTCATAGCTGAGATAAATCTGAGCTGTTGTCTCTATATTGCCTCTCACAGTTGAACAATCTTTACAAATGTATGTTTTCTGTGGACAAAGCAACATGCAAAGTTTCATCGATCCACCTCATTGTTCTAAGCAGACGTCATTCTACGTCAGGTATCCCAAAATCCGACTAAGTGCTCCCTGGGATGATGGATTAGATCTTCCCCACAGCAGAGGACCAATCAGGGTCACAGACTTAAAATACAAAGCCACTGCAACTTTTATTACAACTTGTATAATAAGAGTTGCTATACACTCTAATTATCCTTCGAGGATGACATGGTCAAACTTAAACATGAGTCGTCTATAGTAAAAACAGTTAATTGGCTAGTTTTATTTTATAGTTATAAGTGAAACCTATGTGTAGTTTATACAGGAAATTTCACTCTGTACAGAGAGAAGTCCCAAACACCACAAGATTAAGTTTCTACTCCTCACATCCTCGTGTTTACTTTGAACTTGAGCTTCTGGTGGTTTTCCACCTGAATGCATTTGTGCTTGAAAAAGATAAATTAAGTAGCCACAACTCTGAGGAATTCTGTCAATTTATTATGGATTGTGAGAAAAGCTCTGTAACAAGCTCAGTTTCTTTCTTTGGCTCTTTGATTTGAGCAATTACAACAGGGTCTGAAGCTGTATAGCTTAATTTAACTTATGTTTTTATGTTGTTTTTTCAAACGCATGGAGAAAGCATAACTGGTTGTTCCCATTTTTTAATGGTGTCATTATGAGTATATTACTTTGATTGGATAAATTCAGGTAATTTAATTTACTGTGTTAATTGTGATGCCTTTTGTCTTTTTAAACATTGCAATTTTGCATGGTTTTTTAAAATGGATCTCTGTTGAAAATGAAATCCTTCGTCTGCTGACATTTTAGCTCTTAGAAAAGTATCGTCACCAAAAGTTAACATTTCATCATGTCAGAGGAGTAGCCAAAACACAGATGGCAATATTGGGGGACTTGCAGAAATCCAAAGCTCAGGTGGGGGAATCTATTGACAAGAAAGCTATAAGCTCACAAGTGCAGAAATCTGGCCTTTATGGAAGAGGGTCATGTTTTGTGTTCTCTATTGATGGGGGGGCCTCAGCACTGTCTTAATTACATTTTATAAATCAAACTGATCGGACACGCTGTTGCCACGCAGTGCTCCACTCACTAGGAAAGAAATCTGTAATAAATGTCCCCCCCGCCCCCCCGTGGGAGCCGAGCCTCTCCAAACCTACCTTCTTCTTGGCGTTACAGTGACAGCACACGGTCCACAGGTACTTCAGGGTCCTCCACAGGAGGATAATGAAGAGCCCCCCGAAGAAAGTGACCATGGAGGAGGCGAGGAAAGCCCACCACATCCGCTGACCGCTGCTGTCACAGGGCACGTCGGGCGAGAACGGGATGACCACATTCATCTTGGATATGTGGATCGAGGGGTCCGGGCTGTATTTATCCCCTTTCTTTGCCATCACGGACTTTTCTGGTCACCTGCCGGCCGCTCGGAGCAAACAAATCAATTCGGATGGAGAGAGAGAGAGAGAGAGAGCGAGAGAGATTCAGGCGCTTCGGGGAGCTCCAGCCAGCGCCCCCTGATGCCACAGCGGCTCAGGCATGTTGGATCGCCGCGCCTGGCTCTCCTTTCCCGCTGCCGCTCGTCTGCATTCACGGACGGGGGGGGGGGTCGTTTAAAGTTAGGTGGACGGCAGAGAGTCGGGGAATAATGAGCAGAAACTTCTGAAAGCGAGGTGCGCCTCAAGATTCGCGTCCACGGCGAGAGTTGCGCGTCATCCGTTTGATCTGTGCGTAAAAAAATAAATAACTAACAAAAAATCACATTATGCTCGTGGTCCAAAACAAAAAAAGCCGTAGTCTTCGCTATATTTCTGATATGTTTGCTTATTATTATCACAGATAAGGGGAGCGCTGTCCTCGTCAGTCGATGATTCACTCACTCCTCCACCTTGTTTGACGGCGCAGCTTTCAGCAGCTCCTCTTATCCTGCGTACTGTTGAATGCGCTCCTCACGGAGAAAAGCTAAAGTATTCTGTAAAAAAGGATAAAAGATTTCGCTTTCTGTGATCGTTTTTCTTTTCGTCCTTTAGCTCCAACGGCCGCCTGTCTGTCTCATCCATTTGTTGGAAGATGGCATCGCAGATTTACAGGTAGCTGGAGGTGGGGAGGAGCCATCAACAGCAGACGTAGATGCTCCCAGTTATTTATAGGGACCGATTCATCAATGTTTTATGACCAACTTTGGTGTCTATAGACAATAACTCAGGGGAGACGTCTTCATCACCTGGACGATACATTTCGAACCTCCGTCTTCCTTTATAAATATTTTAAACACTGAAACCTTAAAAATGCTTTTAAAAGGATTTTTTTTTCGTTCAGTGGCGCCACCAAGGGGGGGGGATCCAGGTGGGACAATGGCCACCCGTGTAAAACTTGCTTCGTACATTCTTTGCACACATTTCCAGCGTTTATTTCAGTTAAAAATGGTCTCCCACAAAAATTACACAAATTAAATATAAAAAAAAATGTTTCAGCCAACCGTACTTGACAGCTGTCAAAATAAAAAGTTAATAAATCTTGAGTACTGCACACATGAGAGGAATGACTCAATATTTAAGAATTTGGCTCTGCTGAAGTTGATGTCAAGTTTCCACAGTTTGATGATTTGGGTAGGAGGATTTTATTTTATTTTGGTGTCAGTTACCTTAAACTGTAGCAACATTCCAGCATTAAAAAAATCTTTTCTGAAAAATTTAATTTTGAATTGTCATAAGTTGTTAACCATTATCATAAAATTAAGAGACATCCTCTGATGCTATACTTTCCATTTAATTGCAGTTTAACCTTTTGTACTGAATTAAGTTAAGTTTTTGAGAAAAGACATACTCCTGGACAAGCACCTAAAAACAGTGATCAAAAAAAGTACATCTTACTTACCTGAAATGGTAGATTGCACCCTCTGGTGGTGAGTAGGTTAACTTTAACAAAGTCTTTAAGTTGATCAAATAAAAAGAAAAGCAAAACAAAAAAAAAAACACAAACTACTTTTGAACAAATTCACAGAATGCTTGCAATTCAACTATAGTTAGATTTTATTATTTTTAAAGGAAATATTAACCTTCAACTCATCGCAAGTGTTTTATCCAAGAAGAAATGTGCCAGGATGAATCACAAGGTAGATGTGGGAGTGTTTAACTGACAGCCATCTATGATTTTCAAAATAAAAAATGGTCCCTTTTTCAATTTAAGTTAAGAAAAACTACACTGGCAGAATTTGAAATACATAAGCAGGGGACATAGTGTCACAACTGGAAAACCTGCAGCTTTCCAACAAAACCTGGATTGGCACAATAATATTTATGAGGACTGAAATGGAAAGGGAACCTTCATACCACAAAACAAAAACAAAATGTAAGAAAGACAATTGTCTCCTCTATAAATAGGAATTAAATGGAAAACATTATTCCTAATAATTAGACAAAAGTAAATGAGAAGAAAATGCATATAAATATAGAAAAGGAAGAGAGCATTGAAGTCTAGTCCATCATCACTTCAGGAATATGGTCTTCACTGTGGTCCAACATTATTTTATGGCAACAAAAAGGAATTTAAGGAGTGCTACCACATCTGAGGGAGAACAGAGCATTCAAGTATCAAACACTAGTGTAAACAAACTTATCTGCTGCTCAGAATATCACTAATGTAGTGGGAATATTGCATTATTACCATCATCTGTGCTGATGTTTGTAAAATTGAGTAAGCCTTGGACGTTAACGGAAGGGTCAGCGATTTGTAGTGCACCTTATGGTTAAAAAAATATAATAAAATGCTACATAAGTGTGAGAGTGGGATGAAATCTCTATGGTGCTCCATCTGGAATCCAGAGGACTTTATTCTGCTCGTGCTCCACGATGGTCGTGATTTGAGTGCAAATGGAGGAGACGCTGCCTCCTTGGACAACGCCTGCAACACAGTGGAGGGTTGGGGAGGAATATTCACATGATAAGCATCCAAGTCAAATATGGTTTGTTTCTAAATATTAACTTAACTTATGACTAGTAAATAAAATGTCTGAAAAGTAGAACCAAACAATGGGACTAAGTAAACTTCATAGGTTCTGGTTGACATTTAGAAATCCCAGGGTACTGAGATTGGGTACTAATCCTGTCTTACAGGATTAGTAAACATAAACCCATAGGAAGCAAGTTCATACATCAGAAAAATTACTTGAAAATACAAAAGTAAAACATTTAGTTGAGAAAAGATGTCCAAAAAACCGTCAGAAAAATTCTAAAAGCCATTTGAAAAACCAAACCTTTTTATTTATTGTGTTTTTTTCTAAACGTTCTTTTAAATGTTATTTTTAAGCTGATCAGAGTTTCTGCAAACATCCTTTTAGTAACCCATTTGTTTCTGTCTTACAGATGTATAGAGATAGTGTGACAGAGCAAATAATTTCTTTTAGCAACTCGATCCTAGACTGGGTGAGGACTAAAATTTATAAAATTACTTATTCATCAGTGTGGATTTTGAAAACCAATACACAAAGAGATGCTCTAGTTTCCAGTTATTTAAATGAGACAGTGGCATTAAAATAATTCAAGCTCAAATCTTTGGAATTAACAAGAATATTTTCCACTCAATCTCTCAATTGTCTCTACTAGATAAAAACTGGTTTGTGTAAAAGATCAGTGATGGTGCCTTTGCTCCCAAAGCTGTTTGCCACAAGCTGCCTCCTCTTGTGCACATTAATCAGCTGGACAGTTGTGGGTTTCAGATTGTCTGCTGCTCCAGATCATAAATCTTTAACCCTGATCTGATAAGAAAGATGGGCATAACTTTGATAACTTTCACACTCACGGCTTGAAACGAATGTTTGCGTACGTTCCATGTCAAAGCTAAGAGTCAGTTCATTACGATCAAAATGAATAATTTCCACTAACCTGTGAAGAACCGGCTGTACTCCTGCTCAATTTTCTGTGCCGCTTCAAACTGCTCCTTGGAATGTTTCTGAGAGAGTTTATCCCGCAGGTAAAGAGGATCCTTCTGCTCCCTGGGGAGAAAATATCCACAATGGTTAGCACCTCCACTCAGCTTCATGAAGAGCTGCAGAAACGCTGCAACAAACCAGAGCATCTTTAAATACAAAAATATATTTTTATTGACTGCATTTAGATTAACAGAAAGGCATCACAATTAACAGTCTTGTTTGTCACTTTATTGCTTCAAAGATTAATAACTTTTGTTCAAATTCCTCTAATATGCACTACATTTTGGTTACATTCCAAGTACCAAGTATTCATAACCCTTGAACTCTTTCACATTTGCCATATTACAACTTCAGACCTTCATGTATTTTATTGAGATTTTAAAACTAAACTATTATTTTGTACTCGGGCTACAAAAGGTGTAGTACATTTGCATTCAGTGTGCCGAGTCAATACATAGAACGTGATATCTGAAATTTGAAGAATTTTGTTTTTAATTGCAAAAATAAAACTAAATAGTGGATATTCTGCTAAAAACAACAGTGACTGATATGAATCCTGACATAAATAGTAAAAATCTTTTAATATCTAAACATTCATTACAGAAGAGGTCATGCTGGTTTTCATGATCAAAGTCTACGTCTGCGTCCTTGACTATAAAGGTCACATCAAATACTTGAAGCCATTGTCAGCTGCTCCATCAGTCCAGGTGGAAATGACAGCCACCCACACAAGCTCCAGGAAGCCCCTCCCAGGACAGCTGGCACTCAGCTGATGACATTGAAGGCTTAGCAGGAATCAATCTCAGCCACGTTCAACTGCTGCGGTTTTATAAATTTGCAGCCATTTGTGTGTTGTGTGTGTGTGTGTGTGTGTGTGTGTGTGTGTGTGTGTAAGAGAGAGAGAGGCCTCGAAAGCATGAGAGCTTGTTCTCACTTGTGTCTGTGCTTATGCGCTTGTGCACAAAAATAACATGATGAGAGTTTAACAGATTAAATCTTCCGTGCTTCCCGGAAAAAAACAAGGAGACGTCTTTCAGACTCACCGGCTGATCAAATCCAATGAAAGGAAAAAAAAAAAAAAAGAACAAACGGCTCAGAAAAAACGTCGTTCAAGGTTTGAACTGTAATTCTAATCAATAAACAGCAGCTTCAAGACAAACACAAATCAAGCTGGATAAGGACCGGACATATCCTCAGGCCAGAAAATGAAAGGTGAACCACACATGCTTCCAGGCCCATGGGATTACTCACTTTATCTGCTTGGCATTTTTGTATCGAATGAATATGACGATTGGGTAGATGTGAACGCTGTGAAGACGTTCGATGGCGTGAGGAGCAATGTCAAGTAAACAGTGACAGTCCTATGAGAGAATGACAGCAAAAAACTGCATGAGAAATGAGGGATGGTGCAAAGCAAAAATGTTGGTCAAGATTTAGCTAAACATACATTTATAAAATATAAATATATTTCTTCATATTTCTACACTCTGATTTGGAATCCATTATAATTTAATTTTTTTCTGCTTTTATACTTTACTTTTCAACCACCATGGCATGACTGTAGATACACGGAGGAAGAACAGTTGAGCTGACATACAAAGCTTTACTGCTCTAGGACAACCTTCAGCTGACAGTCTGACGCACAGATACCCACTGATGACATGAGCAAAAAGCTTCACCTTCTCTATGATCTCCTTTATTGATGCAACAGTTGTCACATCAAAATGGCCGCTCCTCCGTTTGTAATCGATGAACACGCAATCCTTCACGCCTCGCTCTATTGCCTGTTGGGATGCCTTCATGATTTCTAGATTTGAGAACAACAAAATAATACAATCATAAATTATTCAGCTTATCTAGTCATTTTCTGGCTTTAGTGCAAATACATTTTATGCGAGTGTGTCTGGCTGGCACACTCACCAGGCAAGCAGCGGCAGAAGTTAGCAGGAGCCTCTGTCACCAGCAGGTCCTTACAGGCCTCCATTAACGGACCCAAGATCAGCACCGGTCTGGGGGACGAGCAGTCCACCTTCTGAACCCGCTGGTACATCAGGCTCATTCCATCTGAGCATGACATACAGACATTTACTTTACAGGGATTAATTATTTTAACCTGAAAGGAATGTTCTAGAACTAAATGTACTTCTTTAGTTCTATCCTGCTTCGTATGACCAAGCTAACATCTCTGACTTCCCAGGCAGCAGTGCAGAAAGACTATATTTTCACTCTCTAATTCAGAGCAGGAAGCTGGGAATAAAGATAATAAAGGGCTGGACTTTGAGTAGGTCATTCTAATGTCTGCTGTAAACCTCATTCTGAAATTGTTTGGAATAGACAAGATTCAGTAAAACTTTGAAGTTGGTCAATGACTATTTGGATCAGATCTGAAATTAGTAATGAAGACATTTCTAGGGCGGTGGGGGGGGGGGGGGGACCTCACCTTCCGGTATGGGCAAAGAATCTGTGCTTATGGAGTCGAGAGCCATCAGGTCTTTCCCATCCTTGGAGCCGCTTCGTTTGTGCTTCAGCCGCCGACGGAAAAACGACCTCCGAGCAGCAGCAGACATGGACTTACTGGTTCCGTTCTCATCCTTCATGTCAGCCAAGCCGTGTCTTTTGTAAAACTCCTGATCCATCCTAAGAGACATTTTGACATGCGCAGATGAAGTCAAATGTTCAACAATGTAGTCAATAATTCTAAAATTATTGAGCTCCGACAAACACAGAGGTCATTTTATTATCTACAAGATGAGACACATGAGCTTACTTGAAATTATGAGCTTAATATGGTTAATTACATTCAAACAAACACTGATTTAAAAACAAACCAATTCATTGCCGTTGGCCGGACCTACATGTATTTGCTTGGGATGTGTCCCCTCTCCAGCCTCTGTGCGTTCTCATCAAGCTGCCAGGCCATCCAGAAGCCAAAGTTGCCATTTGGTAAAGTGTCTTCAACATACAGGATGTCATCCTTCTTAAAGCTCAGCTCCTGCTCTGCTTCTGCAACCCGCTCATAAAGCGCTCTGACAAAATTAAAACGCCATCATAAATGTGTTCATTCAAATATTAACATACAAAATTTCTAATTCTGAACCACACATATGACATAAGACAAGAAGTCTCATTTATTAAACTTAAATTACACAATCTTTCTGATTTTAATTTTTAATGGGGCTCCTATTTTTTTTTTTTATTTCCCAGGCTTAACATTTATTTATTAGGAAACAGCAATACAAAATGTTTAAACTCTAAGCACCTGATGAAAAATCCATCTCCTTGAGATTCTTTGATGACAGCAAGGCTGTCCCGTAGTTCTGGACCTTGAACATGACTTGATCAGCTGGTTTCAACATTTCCAGGTAAGCATCTTCTTTAGTTTTATTCTTCATGCCGACACCATTGTACTGAAAGAAAACAATTGTACAACTGACAAATAGGAGACCATTCTGCCAGAAACAAAGAACAATGACATTTACAGTAACACTCATAAGAACATGTGGAACAGAGGTTGAACTTGAAAGTCAAATTCTGGACGTATTTTTCAGCTACATGCAAACGTATAACTGAATAGTAGGCCTGTCACTATTTTGTCAAATTTTGCTGGACAATTAATTGTCTAAAGAAATTATTGCGATAAACGATAATATTGTTTCAAGACCTCTTGACACTGATTTAATGGAAATGACTAATAATACATGCGATTTCCTGATAATTATTTTCAAAATAACACGCAACACTGGAACTGATAAACTAAATAAAAGAACAACCAAAAACAAAAATAAAATGGATTCTCAGTCTCCATTAACAAAAAACGTACTTGAATAAAAACTAAACAACATAAATAAAAATAAATAAATAATAAATAATAAATACTGCATTCAACCAAAAGTGTACAGATTATGAAGTCTGTATTGTCCTTCAGTAATCTCTAGATTTAAATAGAGAAAACATTTGACTTCCTAATGAAATAGTTCACACTACACCATTTTTTGCCTCTATTTTCCCCTTATGAGAATCTTAGCTCGTTGGCCGATCTAACCGATCATCCTCCAGTGTGTGGTGGGTTACGGTATATCGTGGTGGCCGCTCTGATCTAAATCAGGGTTTTCCCTGACTGGGAGCTTAACGCTGAATGTGACAGGTAGCCAATCAGAAAGCCGGATTCTCCTCCTGCTTTCTGAGGGGAAATTACGGAGGAGGATCTCAAACAGCGACACGGCACAACCCGAAATTCAGCGGACATTGGAGATGATATGTGGAAACAACATTAATGTTTATTTAACTTTTCGTGCAAAGAATATAGAAATGAAAAGGGGAGGAGTTGGAGCCAAATTGCTACCGCAGTTGATGAACCGGTAGGTTTTCAGCTATTCTTTGTTAACGTAACATAAATAGGTTATAATGATTTTCATTCAGCTAGGACTTTACGCTGACTCTAGCCACATGGATCACAGCTAGATTCTAGTAAAGCATTGATTAATGCCTGATTTTAAAATTAGTTAACTGGACTTGTAGCCGTTATTTTGTGCCCATGTGGCTGGACACCACACGGCACGACAAACCCTATTGAACCGTTATACCAGGATTTCTGTCGGCTAATGTGTCTCTCAGGGATTGAAAATGGGCCGACAACTCGTGTAATGTGCGCTGGACATTAGACTAAGAAAATGAAGAAGGGAGGGTCAGTGGAGAGCACCGGAGTTGAGCCTTTTTTCATTCAGTGTCATCAATAGAAAGAAAAAAGGCAGGAAGAGACGATAAAGACAATAATTAAAATGATCTCGATAGGATTTTTTATCGTCCGATTATTTGATTTATTGTTTATCTCGACAGGCCTACTGAATAGCATCCAATGATTTCTTTCTCTAACTATTGGCAGACATTTTTATAGTAAATCTGATTCTTTACACATCACAAGCATTGATAAACCCCGTTTTTACCTCCAGAATGAGGTCTCCAGGAAGCAGTCCATCAGGAGTCTTTGCTGGGCTTTCATCATCCAGCATTTCCACAAAGATGCCACAGACGTTTCCTCCACAGATCTGCACACCCAGCTCTGCATCAATCCTCTTCAGCCTCACCAGTCGAGGCTCTGCAGCCCGAAGTACAAGGGAACCTGGAAGCCTGAAATTAAACCAAAGTTTGAACTCCTTAGAACATCAAAATTTGCAGCTTAATTGGCTTTTCAAATGTAACAATGGTTAAATTAGACTGTTCAAAAGGCAAATATATTATTATTTTACAACCAGAAAATCTAGAAAACATGAACATAAATCAGTATCAACCCATTCAATTGGCTTGTAAAGCAGATAAGCAATTTTAAAATGTATTATTCTGAAAATTTTTCAATTTCTGAAATGGAAATGAACAGACATATTGTGAGCATCAAATATAGACACAACCAAAAGAAATAAAAGGCGATATGTCCTTAAAGTTCAGTGGAGTGAGTGAAACAGCGTCGACACCTGAAAGAGTTGTGTGGACTTGTGGCAGGTGTAGTCTGCCTGGAAGGAGGCGTCAGTGTCCCCTCGTCCTGTTCGCTCAGTGTGTCCACGGCGGAGTGATTGTCTGGACTGGCAGTCAGATGGTTGCTGCCGGACTCCATCCGAGACCTAAAAAAAAAAAATAAGATGATTGAATATTTATTTACTTTCTGGTTGTTTTAGACTATCGTCATCTATAACATTTGGTGCTAGTAAAGAGCTTCCATAAATTCATAATGAGCAAGAATATCAATAATTTTGAGTCTTCAGTCACGCATTTGAGTAATTCTTTTTACGGTGAAACTATACAGCAAATTACCTCAATTATTTTTCAAAACAGGATTTGAGTGCATTAGTTTAAATGTATTTGGTTATGTCAAATGCCCTTTGAAACAGTAAAGAGACAACAGTTTTTTATAGCCATCAGCAAGAACGAGGCTCGATTCCAATTGGATGTTTGACCCGTTATCTTGCCAGAAATGGCATGGTTCCTTTAGACTGGCTGATTTACCAAACTTTTGCACAAAGCATTTTTACAAATCCTTATTAGGATTGATGTCAGGGCTAAAGACTTAAATAAACTTTGACATTTCTGACAATAAATAGTCCACCAGGATCACAACAGAAGCTTTTTACTGGCAACAAAAGGGTGTGGTTTCTCTCAAACTTTCTAAAGGACATTTGTTCAAATATTGTTGTGCATTTATATAGAAATGAGACAGCATGTACAATTTTGACCACATATAAACAATAAAAAATTCATAAATTCAAAGTTGCGCAATGAAACCACAGAATTTTTGCTTTGTGATCAGTTAGTAAAAAATTAAAATGTTAAAAGTGAACATGAAACTCATGCATTCTGTCAGTTAAAGCGTTTGCTTTGGCAACAACTCTGGTTCAGTCGTTTTCTTTAAAAATAACCACAAAACCAACAGACCAGCTTACCCTGATCGGGAGTGGTTCCCCAGCTGAAACATGTGAGGATTATACTGAGCCAAAATGGTGACCGTGTCGCACTGCTGTCCGATCACCGCCGTGCCTGTTGCTCGTTGGCGTTGCGAAGGTTGATTCCATTAAACTGCAAACAGTTTTGATTTATTAGAGACAGAATAATAAAGTGAACTTGATGTGCAGGTGAAGCATGGCGGCTGCTTTACCTCCAGCAGCTGGTCTCCGTACTCTAGACGAGCTTGATGAGCGATGCTGCCCAGTGTTACTTTGGAAACAAACACTCCTCCATTTTCCCCACTCACAATAGAGATCCCAAGCGGTTCTACTCCTTTCTGTACCGTCACATTACGTGGCTCACCTAAAAAAGGCCTTAAAAACAAAAGAAAAAAAGGTCCAAAAATTCACTAGCCTATAATTGTATACCGCAAAGTTCAATAAATAAATAAATGTTTATAGGATGCACCACAAAAATTATTTTAATTTCTACAAAAAACATGTCAATAAAACTTGAATCTAAATGTTTTATAAATGAGTGCATCTTTAAGTACCTTTCAGAAGTAGTTATTTGTATTTTACTGAGAGTTAATATAACAAGTAGTGCTTCATTTATAAGTAGGAAGAGAAAACTAAAGATATCTTACAAATTAAAAAAGTGTGTTGTGAATTTGCATTTTGTGTTCTTTACACTGAAACCTAAATAATGTTTTCAAAAGACACAAGTGAAACACCAAACACCATCATAAAGACCAAAGATCACACCAGGCAAGTCAGAGTCGCAACTGAAGAGCTATAGATTATAAGACAATATTCCCATTGTGGAACGTTTTATTATATCCTTCAAACAGCTGGAACAGCTGGACGATGGATGAGGCTTCACAATAGCAATTATGGTCTAATTTTTGTTGGTTATACACACAGAATCTCAATAAAATCAATTGAAGATAGTGGTTCTACAGGGTGAGAATGCTTTTTCAATGTACTGCATATTTAATGTCAGATCTTCGTCCTGTAAATTAAATTTTTTTAAACATTTATTAAGTTAAATAAAAGCCTTAAACCACATCATACAGAGAAGTAGCCGAATGTGCTTTAGTTCTTCTTCAGTCAAGTAGTTCTACTGAATTTTTATGAACCACATGCAGAGCAGATTAGAGATGATGCCCTAAAGGGAAACACATCTATTTAATTTCTAGGTTACATTAAAAATGTAAATAAATCATGCATGAGGGCTCCTAAAATAGGGCTGATTATTGCGTTTATTTGCACATGCACAAAGATTATGTTGAGACACGCTTGTGCATACACTGTTCATGCTACAAGTGGCCTGGAACACACCTCAAGCTTCTCAAAGAGAAGAACAAGGGCTTTCCTGCTGGACGTCTAACAGAAGGTGTGTAGGAAGAAACAAATCTGAGACGTAGATGAAGGGGAAAAAATAGACACATATATATGTATAGATACATAAAGAATCAAAGTGGTAGAAGAAGGATTTCAGGTTTTAATCAGAGAAGAGACAGAGGCAGGAATAAGGTTAGATGGTGAGCCAGCGTGAGACGAAGGCTGACAGATTTGTTTATGGCAATCTGAGCATTTCATCACAATGAAGCAGACAAATTGAGGAAAACTTGTCATGCTCTGCTGAATGATGACCGGATGAGGATGCAGGCGACACGCTGGCTTACCCATCCTTCCTCCTGTCACCAACAGGAGCAGGGCTAACTGATATCCTGGGATGGGAAGAAACTGAGCTCTGCGACTGGCTGCTGGAGAAAGACGACGTGTCCAGGTTGACGGGGGACATGGGAGGGGTTGGGCTGCTGCACTCCGAGTGTGAAAGAGACGCTGGAGAGACAAAAGAGGCGAAGCTCCACATGATTTACAGCAGCAGCATTTATGGAGAGGTGATTTAAGATCTGCACTGAAAAGTACCTTTGTCAGAGCCGGTGGAGCGAGAGTAACGAGTCCGGGGGATTTTTATCCGCTCTGCCCTAAACTGTAAAGTACCAGGAGAGCCTAAAGAAAAGAGGAAATATTTGTTACTCATGCAAAAAGAAACAAAAAAACATCCTCATCTCCATGGGCTGCCAGTTATGTGTATTTGAGACTTTTTACCTAATCAGTCAATGTCTATACCTGAGCTATATATATGGTAAATGGCCTGTCAAGTTCCAGACAATGCCACTAGTTATTTCTAACAAAAGGTCTAGACCAGGTTTCTCAAAGTTGTGGGGGAATTAGCAGGTTTTAGAGGAGTAGTTTTGGGTTTGTGAGGTGACGTCCTGTTGGAAAACTCCATGTAGCAGATAACCGTCTTAGCATCTTCATTTCGTATGAATCCAGATCAGTCCATCCCAGAGGGTGAGCCAACAGCTATTCAGAGAGGGGCTGAGACCAAAGCAGACTTTTGGCATCTTAATAAAAAATCCAATCTAAAAAACAAAACTGTTTTATGAATCTTTAAACATTTTCACTGGGCAGCTATTTTACAAAAAAACCAAAAAAAAAAAACAATTTCTTACAATTGCTGTTTTAATTTCAGACAGCAATTATGACTAGGAATGCTTTAAAGGCTCTGTTGTCAGAGTAATTTTCAAACTAGAAGATTATTGACTGGTGTTATTAGACAGAAGTATCTCTTGGATTAGCAGTCAGCTTTAGCCAATGAATCTGGATTCATACTTATTGAAGTATTACTCTGAACTGCTAAAAAGTCTGACTGTATTTTACAGCTCTGAGTAGACTAAAACAGGGGTGGGGTTAAACTTTTGATTTTGTCTACATATCCACTGTGGACAAACAAGAGCTTCTGAAATTGTGTTACAATTTGCAGCGTCAGGCATCTTCAGTGGGTAAACGGTGGGAGTTAATCGAAGAAAATGTAAGCTTCTCACACACTCGGTATTCTTTTCCAGACTTTAGTTTTATTTTATTTTTTTTAGAATAAATACAAAAGTTTGATTCATTTATGCAAGATATTTTCACAAACTTTAAATCAGGAAGAAAAAATATGGACAAAGGAGCATTTTAAAGAACAGATGAACAGATGGATCAATAGAATGATAGATGAATGGGTAATGTTTCTGTCAGAGGGATGGCCGACTACAGATGGATTTGGGTGGATGCACAAATGGATGGCAAAAGATAAATCCATGGATGCTCGGACGGATGGACTGACACAGATTAACAATTTGGTGATGGATAAACAGATGGATTGATGAACAGAATGTCGGTTGAACGGAGGATCAAACTTACAGTACATATGTGGCCAAATAAATGTGACAAAGATCAATCAACAGATTGTCTGAAATAGAAATTATGTTCTTTTGTTTATAAGAACAATATTTGTGATGATATGATCTTGACTGAAGATGTTCAGTTGAAGTCAGACAATCTATGTAACAGATGATAAACTACTTCTATGGTCACTATTGTTACAGCAATATATAAACTTTAAAGGCTGTATTGTCATTCCTATGACAAAAAATGGGTGAAAGGACAGATGAACTGGTGGATGAACAGATTGATGGTAGACCATGATGTTGTTAAGATGGGTAAGAATCAGACAATAGTCTTGAAATACATATTTTATACACAATCTGGTTTCTATTTCGAGTTTTCCAGACTGTAAAAACACCATAAATGAACAATTAATCATCCGTTTGCTTTGAAAGACAATAGCTGCCTGGATGAATACAGGAAACTTAACGCTTAATGCGTGAAGAACATTTACAACTGGAAATTAGATCAAAGCTAAGCAAGCATACGTACTCAGTCTGGCTCCAGAGGGCAAAGACTTGGTGCTGTGTGGTGGTTGGCTGTGGCTCGTCTCACTCAAGTGTCCATTGCGCTTGTGGCCAAAGTCCAAACTGAAAGGAGTCCGTTGCTGGGGGCTAAAAATGGAGAAAGAGGCCTATGTCAAGTCCCCTGGCAGTCAGTTATTCAACCCAGAGCAAGATCTAATTTGCCTCATGCCATCTGTTCGTGAGATCTGGGGCAGAGAGTACATGGTTGTTTTTCTTTTTTTTTTTTTCATGCAGGACTACACATTTAGGCCTCAATTAGTTTTGAGTCAGGAAACTCAAATGCATGATACTTGTATTAAAAAAAAGTGTTCAATACCGAAGTCGGCCATAAAAATGATAAATATACTGGGAGATGACCTTTGTGGATGTTGATCAAGGCCTGAATTGGGAACCGGAGGACAGTTCTGGATCTCATGGCTCCAGGCTGTGTAAACTGGGTTCCTCATCACAGCAGTCATTGAGGGGCATGGTGCTGCACGTCGCTGTGGAAGGTCTAAAAGCAAATAAAAGGACAACTGCAACTGTAATTTTTTTGCAGTGAAAAAATAAAGACAGCTACACAAATTCCCCAGCTCCTGTTTAAATGCAAATCAAAACCACTTAAGAATGTGCCTGCCAATGACTTACGTGCCGTCAAATAGCTTGGGGGTGCAAATGGCACGCTGTACCGATTTGTTCTCAAAGGAGAGAAGCGCAACAAGTCCACTGGCTCTGGAGAGAGCTCATCAGAGGAAACCTGAGTCTGCCAGAAGAAAACAAACAGCAAATAAAACCAATAAATTATTGCTTAAATCTAAGCCCGTGTCTAAACAAAACGAGAAATTAGAGATACAAACAAGGGATTACAAAATATATCCATGCTCCTCCGCACCATTTTACATGTTCCCACTTTACAAATATAAAATTTTATTCAGAGTTTATTTGATAGGCCAACACACAACAGAGCACAACTGTGATATGTAGAGGAAACAATACATGGTTTTCAAACAAATCCAAGCAGTGTGGTTTCTATATGTATTGCTATCAAGAACAATTGCAGCTGCAGTCTTTTGGGGGTTTATCTTTAGTACATTTGCACATCTAAAAACTGCACATTTAGAACTTTTGCTATTGTTTGAAAAATTGCTCAAGTTCAGTCAAATGTCTGAAAATTCAATTGGATTTAAAAGTTACACTTGAATATGCATTAAAATAAACCTTTCCATTATAGCTTCAGCTGTATGTTTTGGGTCACTGTCCTGTGAGTCAAGGTGAAAAAATTCAACATGTATGATTGTATAAATCTAGGTATGAAAATCTGTCCACTTGTTACAGTTTTGATCAGTTACCTGCATGGGAACAGGAATGTGCAACGGAGTCACGTTCCGCCGTAGAGCTGGCGCTGACTTTGGCCTGTACCTCCTCTTTTCCTGGACTTCGGTCCGCCGTCGGCTCTCCTCTTCTTCCTTGAAGTTCTTTTTGTTTTTTCCTGCAGGTGTGTTGGTGTAATATTCCTGACTTCCCACAAAGCCCTCATCCTGGGGGCTTGCGGCCAGGGCCAGGGAGGCTGCTGGCGTGCCAGTGGTGATGGTGGAGTCGGACGCAGAGCTGTTCTGTTGCCGATGCTTAAATCTAAACGAGTCCCTCCTGGTGGGCGGGGTTGGAGGCGTCTGAGAAGTTTCAGATGCCGAACTCTGTGGCGAATGCTTCGGCATATAGTCCAGCTTAGGAGCCGTCTCTGGCCTCCTGAAAGCGTTTACTTCAAAGATGGACTTCCTCTGTTTGGGTTTTTTGAAGATGGACAGCTGTGTGCACTCGGTGAGAGAAGCCCCAACTATGACTTTAGGCCACGTTCCTCCACCGGCCTTCACTGGTGGGCTCTGTCCTCTGTCCACAGGCGGCTGAGGGGGGCTGCAGTCAGACACCAAAGGCGTGAATGTAAGGGACCGAGGACTGAGCTCCTGGCGCTGGTAGCTGAACGCTGTATGAGGCTCTGACAGACTGTGGGACATGGACAAAGAGCAGGAGGGCTGGGAGCCATTGGAGTAGGATTTGTGATGGGAATGAGAGCTGCTGTTGCTGCAGTTTTCCAGGGATTCGCATGTATCTTTACATACTTCCTCCTGTCTGATGTGCGATTTGCAGCAGCAAATGTCCGTTTGAGTTGAGCAGTTGTGCTTGGAGTTTCTGCAGCCTCTGGGGTGGAGCTCGCCAGATTGGAGACGCAGGGTCTTTTCAGAGTCCCTCAAACCTTCAAATAAATTCTGTCCAGAAGAGCTCTGAGGGAGGAACTGTTGAGGAAGGAAATTAGACAGTTAAATGTTTTAGATTTAGACTAACACGTAAAATGGAAATAATTTTTTTTAGCTTAAAAACACACATTTTACAAAAGACTTATAGTAAAAAAAAACTTGGCCTGAGGTCCATTTGCTCACAATCATGAAGAATACATTATCAGAAGTGATTAATTTGCAGCTGTTATATTTCTGTTAAGGTTGAATGTATTCACCTTCATAAGGGAGATACTGAGAGAGTTGTCACAGGTCCTCAGCAGAGATTCGCATTCAGAAAGAGATCTGTCATGAAGTTCAATTCCATTGATCTGCATGCAGTAAAAAAGGAAAATAATACACACTTAACTTATTGCAACATATTCTTAAAGTTTTCTGATCACCAACATGCTAAGCTACACAAATCTATCTTTAAAAACCTGAAGACTTTGACAAATACCAATGTTCCACTTTTATAAACTTGTTAACTTTAATGCTTCCCATTAATTTGTTTTTCTTTTTTTAAAAAACCCAGTAAATAGCAACATCCAGCAAAAAAAAAAAACGTTTTTGACAACAGGTTTGGGACCTTACTGCAGTTTGTGCTTATGGTCAGTAGAGAGCACTACAGGCCACAGTGAATGCTCACCAACAGAGTCTTGTTAAAAGCTTCTTAAATTGAGTAAATTTTTAGGATGGATACTTACAGTCAACAGTCTGTCACCAACAGTGAGATTACAGTCTCTGGAAGCAGGACTTCCTGCAGCCAATGTGGCAACAAACACTCCACTCTCCAAACCAATTCCACAGTCTGAGACAACAAGAAAAGAACAGACTTAATATAAGAGCTTAACTTGACAAACACTAATAACACATGCCAAATACTTTTTAAGTTAATCAACAACATAATTGTGTGACAGCAGCCTGTATAGAATTGGAAAAATACTAATATTTTGAATTTTAAATACCAAAACTTTTCAATATATTGTCAATTATGATCTGAAAGTTCGATGTGTTTTATAGAGGTCTTTCTAAACAGATTAAAACAGCCTGCAGCATAATAATACTTGTTTTCCTTGTCCACGACAGTGATTATAACAATCTGCACAACTGACCTATTCTTTAATACCACTCTTGCATTACTTGGTACTTATCTATCATATAAAATATATTGTGGTTTTAACATTAAGTGAATTTGGAAAAGTCCTTGGGAAATAAATACTTAGCATTTCAAAAACAACTCGATAACTTTAGGTGACTGTTTAACTGCACCAAGAAACTGACCTTTGTGTCCAGCCAGGTTAATCTGTATTGGGGTGATAACTCGTCCTCCGAGTGACTTCCTCCTTCGAACCACCATATTGATTACTCCCTCCCAGCTCAACACAGCTTTGATCACTTGCTTTCTGTCCTTATTGGTCAGATCCACATCATTAATCTTCAACAACCAGTCATTCACCCTGCACAGTGAAGGATCCGAGATCAACTTTTGATTGTTTTTACTTCCATTCATAATATTGTCAAAATGCTCTTAGCATATAATCTAAATCTAAAGGAGTAAAACAGACATTTACCTTAATCTTCCTTCTGCAATACTTCCTTTGTCCACCTTGGAAACAAATATCCCGCTATCTCCTGGTAAATATGGATCATTTACACATTCAGCAATATCAAAACCAAGCGCTTTCAAATCCATATCCTAAAAAAAAAAAAATACAAATATTCAATTACTCATTGATTACTGAGCATTTAAATAACTTGCTGTTTAACAAAATGAATTAATAAAAAAGCATGACAACTCCCACCCTGTGCTTTTCCAGCTCTACAACTTCCGTTTCCCACTCTATGGAGTCTGTGTCTATGGCTGAGTCATGTGAACTGTGAGCCATTAGCTGGCGATATCTGGCTTCTGTCTCCAACTGGTCTTCCAACTTCTCTCTGAAAAAAAAAAAGAACATGAAATATGTTGGGGTGGGGGGTCTAAAGTATGGTAGCCAAGATGCTTCACAGACAAGACAATAACATTGTAGTAGTTGGCCTATCATCTAGTATGAGGAAAATAAAGGTAAGGGAGAAAAAAAAAAAAAAAAAAAAAAAAAAAAAAAAAAAAGAAAACTCACTTTTGTTCTTTGAGTTCTCGCATAGCATCGTTCTTCTGCTTTCTCGTATCATCCAGATTTCTAAGAGCATCTGCCAGATCGCTCACAGCCCTGTCTCTCTCTCGTCTCAGGTTGTCGCATAACGTCCTGCAAAACAGCAATAATGCCAGATCTTACAAAAGGAATATTTTTGTCTAAATCTCTACACTACGGAGCAGAATAAATATATTTCTACGTTTTGAACAGATTCTTTACCGAATGCTCTCCCTCTCTGCCACAATCTTGTCCCTTTCCTGGAAGGCCCAGTCCCGTCGACATTTAGCGACCTCTGCTTCTTGCAGCGCCTCCTTAAGCTCCTGAGAAATGGCCTCATATTGCTTCCTAAGAATCTCAATCTCTTTGTTGGCCCGTTCCATGTCCAGAGTGGCAGAGTCTTGTTTCTGGCGCAAAGGATGAAAACATTAGGCTACAGATAATCAACTGTAAAAAAAATAAAATAAAATAACAAATTGTGCTGCCAACAGTCTAAAGAAATCCAGACCTGGAAGAAACATCCAATAAACCACTTTCAACTGTAATTGCAGCAAAAATTTATTTGTAACACAACTTTAAAAACAGACAACTTTCCCCACGCACTATTCATGTTGGTATATTGTGCTACTTTTTGTTGGTCTTATAAAAAAATCTAATTAAAATGTACTGACATTTGTAATTGTAGAAAAACTTAGAAAGTATTTACACAAAGTAACCTTTCTCTGACTTAAGTGTTATCTCTGGTATTTTGAAAATCTAAAGGCCTTTGTGAGTTTTTCCAAAAGAAAACACTTCTTTCATATATTCTAAAGATATAGGTCAGCAATCAAAAACAAGCATGCTCTTTTGATTTAGAACAGAATAACCCACAGATTGGATTATGTAGGGCAGCATGAGGTTTGTCAGACAGAATGAATGTAAAGGTCACTCAGTCTGCTGGAGTAAACCTCTTTTCTTTCTACATAAATCTCCTGTAGAAAGGCTGTTAAGTGTATTGAGAAGATAAATTAAGTCAGCTGCTAAATTAGACTGCACTGTGCCGTTCATTTTTCATGCAGTGCAGTTTTCCTGGTCTCTTAAAAAGTCAAACGGCTGAGGCTCCACATTTAAATTAATGGCAATTTTCCTAATGCAGAACTCTTGAGTTAGACTGTAAATAATCCAACAATTACTGAAAACAGACTGAAAGGTGATGCATGTGCTTCAACAAGATCAATGGATGCAAACTGCCAAGCTTTACTTTGAATACAATATGAGATCAGACGAGAGGATTATTGTCAGTCGGATAAATCAGTCCTACCGTTTGGACTGATGAATCACTTCTGTCTGTCTGGGTACCTGTCTGGCCTGGTAATACTCTCGCAGCAGCTGGTCCCTTTGGATGATGGCTTCAGTTCTCTCTTTGCGGGCCACATCCCTTTCCTCGCGCACCGTCTCGATGTCCTTGCAGGCCTGGTTCAGCTCCTTCTGGGCCTCAGTTTTGTCCTTTACCTCATGGCAGTATTTCTCCAGCAGTTCGTTCTTTTCGCAAATAGCTCGGTCCCTGTCCACCAGTGCTGAAGCTAGCTCCTTCAAGTTACAAAAACATATGCAGAGGTGTTCATTTATCCCAACTTTATAGTTCCTACTCATTTTTTCATGACCAAGGAGTTTTTGGTCTGTTACATGACACAAAAAATACTGAAGAATTTATAGAAGATATTTCTAGACAAGGAAGATTTTAAATAAAAACTGAACCTTGCAAAACCAGAAAATGTACAACAGGGAAGGAAGGACGGACAGATGTTAGGAAAGAAAGAAAAACGGGAGAGAAGGAATGAAACAAGGAAGAGAAATGCAATCAGGAAATGGAAGAAGAGTACGAGGAAGGAAGGACAGAAAGAATGGAGGCAGGGCACAAGGATAGAACAACAGCAGAAAGAAGGGAAAGAAATAAGGGTACAAGGAGGACAAAAAGGAAAGAAGGGAGAAACAAATAATGCAAGAAAGGAAAGAATGTAAAAATGCAAGACACAAGGGTCACAAGGTTTTGATACAAGGAAACAAGCAGGGAAGCAAGGAAGGAAGGCTGGAAGAACAAGCAGCAAAGGAAGAACAAGGACCTTCGCGACAATTCCCCCAATACTCAGTTTTTTGCATTTTTATCTTTACCAGGAAAAAAAAACTCAAAACATACAAATCTTTTTCAAACTACGCAGGAATCTCCCATTTGAGCTCTTACTTGCTGTAAAGCCTCCAACTCCTCGTTGGCCACTCGCCTCTCTGAGGAATTGTTCTTGAGTTTTGCCTCTGCCACCTCCAGCCCCGTCTGGAGCCTGTCCACCTCTTTGATCACCTGGTCCCTCTCACTCATGATCAGGCGGTATTCGCTGATCACAGAGTCCCGCTCCTCCTTGTACTTCTCGCAGTCCTTTGCGGCCTTCAGCTGCTGGGTTTTAAGTCGCGTCGTCTCCGACTGCAGACGCTCCAGCTCTCTCTGGAGCTCCAGATTCTGGATTGTAGCCTTGGAGAGCTCATGTTGGGTGTTGTCGAACCTGAATCAAATAAGGATTTTACAGCTATTTATCAGTATTTTACAACTTGCAGAGTGCAGAACTCCATTCAGGAACTGAAATCAAACTCTATGTTTGCAGCACAATTACTTGAAACAGCCATTAGTCACTTTTTCTAAAATCATGTTTTCAGTTGATTTGTGGTGACCAACTTGTGCAACTTTACCTCTGAACAGATGTGGAGAACTGCTGCTGGTAGTGGATAGCAGCATCCCTCTGTTTCGACAGGATGTCCAGGGTCTTCTGCAAACGATGATTCTCCTCCTCAAATTGGTCCAAACGGCTCAGGTCTGTGTTATGACTGGCCGTCTTCTCATTGTAGCGCTTCCTCAAAGCTTCGTAGTCGCTTTTTATTGCCTCCAGTTTGTCCACCGTTGTTTCGTACAGCTTGTTCAGCACATCAGATGATCCTTCTCTCATCACCTGCAGTTTGGAAATAATATTTTATTTTCCAAAAGTACTAAGTGCTTTATTTGCAAAGTAGATTTCACCATGTTTAATAAAATATAGATCTCATTATTGTTGGTCAAGTCTTGCATGTCCGTGCACAAAAAAGGACATTTTGTAGAAGTGATGTATTCATACTGCTCGATTGTTATTCACATTTTCTCACATTATTACTGCAAAGTTCAATGCATTTTATTGGGACTTTATGAGACAAACCAACACAAAATCATGTGTGATTAAAAATGTGCTGTGCATTTGTGTTCTACCCTTTGCAGAATTACCTTTTGCTGCAATTACAGTGGCAAACTTTCTGGAGACTCTACAAGCCTAAAACACACTAGGAGACTGGAATTTTTTTTCCCATACTGCTTTGCACAACTCGTATTTCTGTGTCCCCTACATGGCTTATGGCAAACGCCAAAGAGGAATTCCTAAAATGTTCATTTAGTCAGACAATTTATTCTCTTCTTTCCTAACAAACCTCACAGGCCTGTATTTATACAAAGATTAAATTACACACTGATATTTACTGTTTCATTTGCTACTTGGTTACATATTCAAAAATCACACCACACAAACCATTCGTAATTTTCCTTCCATGTCACTATTTTGTGTTGTCTATTAAATAAAATTCCAATAAATTGCATTGTAGTTTATAGTTGTAATGTGACAAAATGTGAAAAAAGCGTAAGCGGAATAAATCTTTTTGTACCGTCCTCCACTTCATATGACCTTTGTTCCTTTTTATTCAAATACTACCATAGAGTAATCTTGAAACGTAATAAAGCCCGTGGATTAAATGAGACATTTTACCTTGAATGCAGCAAATTGACAAAGCTAAAAACAAATCCTAATCTCAATACAAATGGCTCTAAATGTTAAACACCTATTAACCAGTTAGTCAAATTCTACATTGACCATTTAGACTTATTTTTCCTTAAAAATATTCAAGACAAACAACATTTGAATGGAAGAACTTTAAACAGTTTGTGATCAACATCTAAAATATCAACAAAGGTCACCTTTCTGTGCTAATTTGCTTCCTTATTTGAATGAGATCAAAGTTTGTCCTACAAAGACATCAGCTCTGGAGAGAACAAGAAATGCAATTACAATCAAACATTGCTCCAAAATATTCCCTGTAGCTATGCAAGAGATTGCAAAGATTTAATGATGCAACTTTTGCACTGCAATGAGGTTAAATACACCAAATGTCAAGTAAAATAATAAATAGAAAGGCACATCTCAAGTTGTTTCTTTAATTCCTAGAAATTGTTTGGTCCATGGAAATAAGGGAAGACCAGGATTGCCTGACCCCATTTTTCTAAACAATGATTTATTCTTGGAGGTAATGGACTGAAAGACAGAATTTCAATTACATTCTGTTTCAAATGTCTAGATCCAGCTAATCACATGTCAAGGATATCCAGAGATGTATTGGAATGCAATAATATGCACTGATAGTGCGCCTTGTTTGTATTCCATCCATGCTTTATGTGTGTAAAAGTAAAAATGCTGAACTACCTGCTGGTGCAAAAGCCTCATGTCAGCCACCTCCCTCTGGTCTTCCTCATGCAGCCTCCTGAGCTCCTCACAGGTCTGCTTCACATGGTTGTGCTCTCCAACCAGCTGGATGTTGTGCTGCCTCACAGCCTCCAGCTCTTCTTTTAATTGGTTGTGGTCACTCGCCTGACGTCTGCAAAGAATATTACCAGTACTAGAAAAGTACTGAGCTTGAGGAAGCCTTTTCTAACAGCACACTAGAAATCACAGTTACAAAAAAAAAAAACACCCAAAAACTTTACTCTGAAAGGAATGGCTTTGAACAGATATATTTTCTTGAAGTTATCAGTGTGTTTTAGAAGGGAGAGCATTTATCAGATGCAGCCAAGAGGCCAAACTGTTAAATGTGGAGGAGCTGCACAGATTCAAAGGTTAGATGGGACAATTTTGTAGACATGGAAGTTGCAAATGCAGTGGAAAAAAATTATTTTTCAAAATATCTGTGTTAATGTGGCCCATTTTGTCTCTAGTTCAGAATTTCTTAATGCTGAAGCACAAGCAAGCTAATTCAGATCTTCTCTCTCGCTATGAAATTAACTTATACACATGACTGTTTTAAAAGAATTATTTCAGTCTAATTAAATATTCCAAGAGATCAAATAACAACAAGCTTAGACTTAAAAATATCTAACTTGACTGGGCTGAACTTCTCTATGTGGAGAAGCTGCTGTACTTTGATCATTCCCCACTTGATTTTCTTCATTAAATGCATTTTGCAAATATAACAAAATTAAACAAAAAAATCATCCCTCCTCAAGTATAATATTACTGAATAAAATACTAAAAGTAAAACTTCAAATAGTCTTGCAATGTTCTTTTTGTTGTTGATGAAAATATCAACATGATAAGTCATGTTTAAAACCTCTTTAGCCCATTGCCACACAAATTGTAATTATATCACAGAAAAATACACAAATACTAATTAATTACTAATGTTTATACATGCTCAACATGACCTGATATAATTACAGTTCACCATCAGGTATGAATGTGATTTCCTGTTGACCTGGTGCTTCATGGATAAATGCAGAGACAGACCAAACAGCAGTAAATAAATACTTTCTGTGAAGAGCAAAACAGGCCCAGAAGGAGCGGCTTAAACACGGCAATAATCCTTCATCTGTTTGTTTGCATTGGGGGGCAGATGTTGGTTGCACACAGTTTGGGGGAAGAGTATGGCATCACTAAATCACACAAATGGACCAGCCTTTCCACCATGTCTACTCCGGACAGCTTATTCCACAGACCCATAAACACTCCGTTTGCAGATTTATCCACATGGCACAGATGCTCAGCCATGAAAAGTGTTTTATTAATGAATACAGAGGTCAAATGGGCATGAGCAAGGGATGCAACTCTTATTTTAACCTAGTCTCTGAATCTGGCGTTATAGACTTACAAAAAGACGACTAAAACCCGTCTAACCAATCCGCTGGGATGAGAATGAATACATATAGCAAAAGAGAACCGGCTGTTAAAAAATGTACAAAAAACATCCCATATAGCAAATTTTCCACTTACCGATAGAAATCTGCTTTCTTCACAGCTTCCTCGCACCTCTTCAGAGTGGTGCTGTGCTGGTTCTGCAGGGACTGCAGGTCAGCCATTGCCTTCATGCACTGCAGCTTTAGACGCTCGTAGTCGTGGCCTGATCTTGAGTTTAGTCTGTTTAACAGAAGGTACAGTGACAAAATCCCAGTTAGTTTGAAGAAATTTACTTGAGGGTAAGAGAGCATCGAAATCATCGAAATTTCTGCCGACAGGAACAAAAGAAAAATTCAGTTACACAAAGCACATTTTAACAGTTACGCATTTAGAATAAACAGGCTACAATATTAGCATCAACAAATCTCATGAGGGAAACAAATTCCCTAGATATTAAAAAAAATTCATTCCAGCGATCATTAAATATCAACCACCTATTACAGTATGTTTTTTTTTCCAATAACAAGCAGCTATTTTAGAAGATGTGGTGTACCACTGAGGTCTTGGGGCTAAACTATTTAATATACTATATGGATATCAAAAATAAAGCAAAACTCATTACAAAGATTCCCTATTTTTATTACTCTACGTTATTTTGCCACCGTAATGATTATTTTTTGTTAGTATCTGTTAAAATTCTTCAAATTGCCTAGTTGAAATATGCTAAACAAATAAGCTCGTCTTGCCTAGTGATGTTTAGCTTTTAAATTTTGTCAATCACAAGGCAAATTCTTTTTGCAAAGTGCTGTATCTGATAGACACTGATGCACCCCACCAACAGAAATGAGTTTTATCAGAGTCAATGATGGAGCCTCCCTGGAAATTTTGGAGCGCTTCATGTTTCCATAGGCCAGTCATTTTCCAACAGAATTCTTGCAACTATCCATCTTGTCAAAAGGATCAGCATTAAATTGTTTACATATACCTGCATTCATCAATAGAGTTTGAAGCTGTAGGGAGGGCCACACGTTTGAGCAGTTCATCCCTCTCACGAGTTACTTGTCTCAGCTGGAACAGCACCGTCTCCATCTTTTCACTTGTCTGATGGACGTCGACGTGGGCAGGAAGAGGGGAAGAGGCTTGACCAGAGGTACCTGCAGGAGTCAGCATGTTACTGAGGGTAAAAGCCTTCCACAAACTGCAAAAGAAGGAGCAGTTCATCCTATAAGATAAAACTGTTTACGTAACTATTTCAATTGAGAATTAGAATAAAAAAGAAGCCAAAAAAAAAGGCAGATTTTGGTAAGGTCACAGGACACATCTCCAAAAATAAAGAGTATTTGTTATTGTGTTCATTTGCAAAGCGCATACATTCTCAACTGTAATTATTTATATGCATTGGGGGTGGAGGGGGGACAAAAAAAAAAGAACTACAACTTTAAAATTACAATTTCACTGTTGACTGCTGCAATAGGTATTGCACATTTTGACTTATTTCCAACACAGTTGTTACAGCGCAGATTTGGGTTTTTTCCGCAGCATGTGCTGCTCAAATCCTCCGTCCCTGGGAGAATGATCAAATGAACCAACTCTGCGTGTCTGTGTGTGTGCATGGTGCTAGAGTGTTTCTAAATCGTTCTCACATCTGTCTAATCACTTGCATGTGCTCACAATCTAAATAGCAAACAACCAGTCACAGTGTTATTTATAAAACTGTGGTCAGATCCTCAGAACAGACTGCTTTTATGTAGGGGGTGGGGCCAGAAAATGTTTTGTTCACAAATCTTTATATATGTTAAATGTGTAACTCACCAGGGGTGCCACACTCACCCAAGCTGCTGAGCGAGCTGCTGCTCTCAGAGTCTGATGGCATGGTGGACAGAACGCTGTAAGTGGACCCTGTGGGACGAACAAAAACATTAAAGTCAGCTCCGTGGCTGCATTATGGGTCGATGATTATCTCCGGCATTGTGTGGCACATCAAGGCTCCACAGCTTGAGTTACAATCAGGAACCTTTAGTGGGAAAAAAGAAGTCCAGCTGGAGGAATAAAAGCTGGGACTTTCCCCAACTTTGGATGACAAGCCTGTGGGCTTACAGAGTGTAGCTAATAATCAGTTGGGCAGGAACTTTGAATACAGACTCGCCGGGGCCCCAAAGAGGCTGCAGTCTTCGAGCTTCTTCTTTTATCTCCTCTGACAACAACACATCATCCTCTATGTACCCTTTTACGGAGTACAGTGATTTATAATTAACTGTAATGGAAGAACAACACTTTACATTATAAAGAAGAGCATGACATTTGACTACCTGATGAGAGTAATGACAGAACAGAATCAGGTTGAATATAAAATTCAGTTTATTTTTCAGTTAGTGGTAATTCACTTGCCAATTTTTTCAATCCTTTGATTAGACAAATTAAATCTAGAATTTTTATGCAACAGGTCAACAAATTCTAATCAAGCAGTGCAGTTGTAATTCATCATTAAAGGGACGTAAAAAACAAACATGTAATTCTGGTACTATTGCAGTCATTAATTGGGTGGCAATTTAGCTTTTTTGTGAGCTTTTCTGTATAAACTTCTAAAAATGTGCATTAGGTGTAAACATCAAGATCAGTCAAAGTCTATCCTATATGCTACATATATTATTGGTTTCGAGAGTCTGAATGCACGGCACTTGAAATACAATATCCGACCAATTACTCCATAACTTTCACGTACAAAGACTCTTTGCTCTCCTGCCCACTTAAGGTGGATTATATGGATTTTGTCAACATAAACTCAGTTTAACTGCAAGAGAATCAATAAAAAATACAAGACAGTCTCTAAAAACAGTTACTAACTGCTGTTTGGCATTAAAAAAAGGCTTTCAAGTGAGGGAAGGTTTGATGAAGACCGAGCCAAAGAGCACTTGCAGTTCCTGATCCAAAGTGAAAAACCACAAAAACACCAAATGAAAGGAGACAGAGAAGGCAGCTTTCCAGTCTGGGTTTAACAAAAATACAATTTTAAAAAAAGCAAAGTTTTTGTGAAGATTTCCCTGTCGCCCAAGCCAAGCTGCTGGAGAGTGTCAACTGCACACCTGGTGTGGTTGAGTTCATCAACTGTAAGCCAACAGTCCGACTGCAGACCACAAATTCTTTCTTCACTGGTGGTTCTGGTGTTGAATACTGATGGGTTATTTTGGTGGAGCCAAAAACCTTTTTTTTTTATTACCATCATCATTTCTCCCCTGGCCTACAGTGAAATTACAATAACCTTTTATTGTTTTTGAGAATCTGACAGGTTAGCAATAGCCATTATGTTCTTAATATTCACATTTAGAGCTTATGCCACTCATTTCCTGCCTATTCCTCCCTCAGTAAATGTGCAAAATGCATTACTTTTTAGCAGTAAAAAAAAAAAAACGCAAGTACCGAGTAAAAAGTTGCTTATTTGATTTTTAATTATTGGTTCATACTACTCTTTCATAAGTTTTTCATAAGTCCTCCCCCCCTTTTTAAACCTGAAAATACATGAATCTCTTCTTTAAAAAGTGCAATCGTTATCTCAAATGAAAAGGTAAAGATCATAATTTACATGGGTTTTAGTAACATATCAGACTGATATGTTTATGAATATTCTATAAAATACTGGGAAATGCATCTTTCATTAACCCAAAAGATTTGTCATTAGGTCCAAATAAAAAAGAATATATGATTTAAACTGGTGTTAAACTGTTCCCAGCAAACTACAGATCTAATAAATTCTAATAAAGTGCTACAGAGAGCTGGAAACTTGGTTTAAAAGGCTGGCCTTGATCAAACAACCAGCACTGCACATTTACTGACGTCTTATTTGGCGGACGAATGAACAGCTTATAGTTTGGTTAAATCAGCATCTCCCATCCATGATGTGAAGCAGTCCAGTGTAGATCTGAGGCAGCCAGGACCATGACAAACGATTCTATTTACCCAAGTCCCAGTACTCCAAATAAATCCCCGCCTGGCTGGATTCCCTCTAACTAAGGGATACTATGAGCAGAGACTACATGGAGCCAAGCTAACATGCTTCACTCTTGTTTTTTCTCCCAGCAAATGACAAAAAAAAGGAGGGAAAAAAAAGGAGAAGACTGATGTGCCTCAGGAATCGTACCATCCCATGGCTCAAGCTCTTTTTGTTCTTGCTCCAGCTTGAGTTTCCCATGACTTTGACAAGGTGTGCTGTGTTTGAATTGTGGTAGTCTTATGACTTTCCACATACTGCAGTCCAACACTCGTCACTTAGCTGCTTTATTAAGGTTTAGTAGTTGCTTAGTGATTTGTCTATTCTGTTCTCCTAAACAGGTTTTTAAAAGTGGTTTGGAGAAAGAGTTTTCTAGGCTATTTGAAAGTATTTTAAACTAAAAGGCTTTCTTTTTATATTTGGCAAGTACTGTACCATTTTGAGAAAATTATTTTTTGACAAGACATCCAGCTATGACCTGTAATATACAGTACATACAGTATCTTACAAAATTACCCATGGCCCTTAATATTTTCCACATTTTGGCACATTGCAACCACAAAATATACAGCTTTTCCTTGAGGTCTTATGTAATAGACCAACACAAGGTAGCATATAATTGTGAAGTAGATGTGAAATTAACATGGATTTCAGAGATCATTTTTTATTGAATGAACAGCACCTGATTAGAAATTGTTAAAACCTTCAAAAGCAGAACACTAGTCACACAAAATATGGACTGTGCGATCACCCAGGCCAAACACGGCTCTGTAGAATTCTTATAGTTTTCAGGGATTTAACGCAAACAATTATTTAAAAGAATTCAACATTTAAAGTTTTTAAACCATTATATTACAGAAATGTTTAAATTATTTTTGCAAAGGTTAGACTTTGTGCTTCTTGTTTTCTAAAAATCACAAGTATTTGTGCCCAAACATAAAACCCCAAAAAACTAATTTGCTCTTCTGAGAAATCAAAAGCAATCCTTCTAGAGGGAAACAAGTTTGCATTAAATAAAAGGTTAGTAATAATGGACATGTTGACTGTTTAAGGTCATTTATTAGTCACTGATTAAACAGCAGCAGAAAATGTTCCTTCCAATATAAGTAAATAAAGCAAACCTTACAGTGAGCTGGATCGCAAAAGCAGCTGCTGTTAAATTTATAAAGTGATGTGCACTCCCCTATTCAGCACACAATTCTGATTTTTGCAAAAAGAAATTATTGATGACCAAATGCTGAAAAGGAGGAACAAAAAATTCTAATTAATTATTGAGAGGTAGGGTTAGGCAGAAGAGTCAGGTGATTTTTTTTTTTTTACACCAAATATCTTACATTGGTTCAGAACTACTTTCAATCGAAGCAGCAATTAGAAACAGTTTTTGCCATTTGCTTTGTAGAAGGAGTTATTTTCCTCCGCAACTTCTGGGGGCAATAAACACTGGACTCACTAGTTGGAGGGAACATTTATCTATTGGATTTTCATTACTTTGACATTATGTGAACAAACTTAAATTAAATTCCATTACACAGATAAAATATCAAAAATATATCTGCACAACACTGAATAATATTGACGTACATAAGCACTTCTGAATGTTTAGGTCTCCTTTTTTGTCACAAAATAGAACAGAAAATTTTAATTTATTGGGGAAATTCGTACAAGCAGGTGTTCCTGTCTCCCAATCACTTTTAATTCAAAATGATTTTCATAATGAAAACATAACATTAATGCAAGTGCAGTGGTTAAGTAAAGGAACATGATGAAAAGTTGGAACACAGACTTAATGCTGTCCCAGTAATATTAATCAAAGACAACTCAGGATTTCAGCCTTTTTGCAATTTTCTGGAATTAGAGGGGGGTAAAAACTGAGACTGCTCCTCCATGTTTGGTTCTGATTCTGATGCAGAGTAGACCTGAACTAGGAGACCTGTGGTCTGGAAGAGTGATACAATAATGGCAACAGATCATTTATTAATAAACAAAAAAGTCTATTCTATCATAAAAATCCCAATAAAATTCATTGAAGAATGAAGTTGTAATGAAGCAAAATGTTGATGAGGTCCACATTTGCTTAGCAAAAAAAAAAGATACTCCAAATATAGCAAATCTTCAATATTGTAGTTTTATTTAGCTATTTTTTTAAATTACAGTAAATTTAAAGACTCACCATTTTTACAAAATATATGGTTTCAACAAAGTTGTAAGGAAATATCAGCACTAGTGATATCACAAACAAAATATAGAAGCTAAAAAGATTTTGCTGTTGAAAATAATCCCAGGTTTTCCTTTTGTAGTTTGAAACCAAGATAATACCCGAGCCATGATACACACCCTGATAATCTGCTGCCATCATTTTATTGTTCCTGATGAAAAGGGAAAAACAATGCATAAACAAAAAGGGTTCTCATGTCAAGCCCTAGAGCAATGGTTATATAAAAGCAGCAACTATCTTAGTTTAATACACATAGTGCTTCAAAAAAATGGTGTTATATGAATCATATTTCAATTTTAGGGACGTTTTCTACCACAGTAAACATTTCAGAGTTGATATTTGAGAACAGTGGTTCTTAACCGTTTTTGAGGTACCGAACCCACCAGTTGCATATGCGCATTCACCAAACCATTCTTATTCCCCCCCCCCCCACACACACACACAACACAAAATACTTTGGGTATTCTGATTTAGTAATGTAATTATATTGGCTGTGTTACCATCCCACTAGAGGCAGTACCAACCCCGAAAAGATGCGACTAAGGAGCAGATTTAGACTATAGAATTTGGTAAAAACGGTGAGTTTTGCTGCAGTGATTAAAGACACAAGTTCAAATCCATGCTGAGAGTGGAGCTCCTTTAATCAGAGCTCCTCCGCAGCTCTGATTGGCTAAGCAATGTAACGTGATCCTCTGCAGCAAGTGATGGCAAAGCGGAGCGTCATCACGACTTCTGCCGAACCTCTGAGACCGATTCCTCGAACCCCTGGGGTTCGATTGAACCCAGGTTAAGAACCACTGTTTGAGAATGACCGTTCACCAGTAAACCCATCCACATTCATTCATTTTGTGGGGCTTTTTTGTGACTAATATACATTTATACATTTAAAATGTTTTAGATGCACCGATAGTAACAGGCTTTGGGTTTCCAAAGGAAAGGCCCATGTTTAGACTATGCAGTGGCGGAACCTGTCTGCCCAGTAGTAAAGGTTATCTTAGCACATTTGCAGCCTTTGTGTCTACCAACAGGAAGATGCACATTACAGCATGTGCTCTCTTGAGCTCTGATGCATTGTGGGATCCCTCAACGATCCCACAACGCATCACTGAACAGACGCATTTTATCACATGGCAAATTAACAAAGCATGCATGCACATGAAAAAAAAACTATATAGATGTGTAATTACACAATGAATACATTATTTAACACCTTACTGAGTTCTCCAGGCATAATACAACGGTTAAGGCCGAACTGAGCATCTAGCAGTGGAAATACTAAATCTTCTGGCCTGTAAAGATGCAGTGGCGAAGACTGCTGAGCAAGGAACATGTACCACTGTGAATTATGCTGCTGAATACACCAAGAGCATGAGATAAATCAAAGTCTATTTAGCTTACAGAGTTCACAGATGCAGAGGTATTTCCGAAGCGCAAGAATTTACGTTTCAAGGAGAAAGACCTTCATAAATAGTCATTGTGGAGTGAGAGAAAGAAAACTTTTAAAGGCAGTGGGTCACAGAATAGTAGTGTTATATTCTGTTAATAATAATCTTTCTGAATATTTGAGGAAAAAGGGAGCAATATAAATTTTGTTTTTACTAGAGATGCAGCGAGACAGTTGGCTGATTGCGATTGGATGATTTTATGCTTGACCTAAAACAATCAGTGGTAGGTTTTGCAGTATGGCTTTCCCTTTTCCTTTCTGATTACTGTGAGTAAAGTTGGAACGTTGTAAATGAAGCAAACTTATTATTTTTGGCTGCGTCTTATTTGTACAGAAACGGCTGTACCACAACATTTGGGTTTTTACTGTATTCGTAGATTTCCACTGATACATAGCGAGAGAACTCTGTGACTTAATGCTATTTGTGAAAAATATATATCTATATTTTTTTTTACAATAGGCTACATACCAACTTTGTCGAAACAGTTACATTTATATTATGACCACTGGGTGAAAAATATATGTATTCTGAACGTTGTGTTTTAAGGTACTTAGAAAAGAATCATATTCAGCTTAAATGGGATCAGTTTAGGAATAAATGTGGACCAGAAAATCTGACCAGTGCGTCTGTCAGGGCATTTCTATTCCTGCCAACAGCTTATCGAGAATACTGTGATAAAGTTTTAAATCCCACAAGTGTTATTTAAGTTTTAGTTTGCTTAAATTAAAGCATAAACCATGGCATTTTTCATGTCATTAACAAATTAATTTCTTTATGCAGTTCGACCAATTTTAGACCAGATAAATGAAGTCAAAGCCATTCACAGCTTCTGAATTTATTCACATTTGCATGTCAGACTATAAAGTTCTCATCTGAGGAGAGTACCATGTCCCTTACAAAGCTTCTGTTGGATTTTTTTTTATTAAAAGAAAATACTTTAAAGTGTGTGGTTGTAATGTGACAAAAAGTGGAAAAGTTCAAGTGTTATGGTTAATTTTGCAAGCCACTTTTGTGTGAAACACGGGCCATTCACTTTTTGCATTTAATCAGTCAACCACAGTTTATGTAACAATGCAACTCAGTGTTGCAGCAAAACAAATCCAACTGATGTTCTCCATTCTTACACACATTTAACTCTTAGCTCATTCATTCGACTTTGACATTGGGGTAATTGATTTTCTCCCACAGACACAATTGAGCCAGTCATGTCACTGTATTGATTGTTTGAATCCATTTCTTTTAGGTCCATTAAGTAGCTTCCACAAAAAGGCTGGCTGGGGGGGCTTTTAGTGACATAACAAATGCGACACGCATAATGGTGTGTGTATAAATCACATGACTCTCCAAAGGGAAAGTTGTGCCCTTTATCAAGTTGTCAATAAGTCTGTTTTACTATTCCAAGAAGAGTTTCGACATAGTTTTTGCGTTAACATTAGTTCGTGGAGCAGCTTAGCTCTTTCTGGCAATTAAACAATAAGTAAGAGTTATGAGTGTGCCGTACCTGTGGTGCCATCCAGCAGCAGGGAGTGCAGGTGAGGGTGAGTCGCCTCTAGAGCCGTGCAGAACTCCGCGAAGCAGTCCCTGTCCTTGCTCAACAGTATCTTCAGGAGAAGGTCCACTTTCTCAGAACCGGAGACGCAGTGGTGTCCCAGCTCCCTCAGCTCCGACTGACTGAGGGCCCCACGGCGAGCCAACACGTCCACGACTCGGTCCGCGTCCGTTACGGACTCCACCAAGTTCTGGTAGCATTTCTCCAGCAACTCTTTATGCTGGCGCTCCATCTTCCTCCCCCACTTCGAAGTCTCTCTCCGTTGTTAGTCGACCTCACTTCGGGCAAGCTACTGAAAACTGTCCCGCTCGACCCACTCGGGACGGTTTTCAACCCTAAATGAAGGATACACAAGAAGAAGCCATATTTGTTGCCTGAGGCTGTTGACTGAGCAAAGATGACAACACATTTTCTTTTCTTTCTCTCTCTCTCCCCACCCGACGCCCGACGCTCCGTCGAGAGAAAAATAAATAAATAAATAAACCTCTGCTACTTCAAGCTGGACTGTGACGTGCTACGAAGGGAAACTAAGCCAGAATTTGAGTTCTTTCAGCGTTTTGAAAACTGTAAAAACTCTCTTACAGCCCTGAATGTGACTACAAACTCCGCCATGTCTCACCCTACAAGTAACCGCATCGATTCTGCAAACCAATCATATTTCCGAGTCATGGACGTTTAAGGTAAATGTGGGCGGAGCTTAGTTCTTAAGAACACCTGGCTCCCCGCCTCTCTAATCACAGATATTATAGTAAAAATAACCGTATCTGCAACCTTGTATGGAGAAAATATTTATTAACCTTGCCATGCAAAAGTATTCACACCCTCAAACTTTTTTTTCCTCTTTTTCTGTGACACCACACTCCATGTTTCTTAGTCCGTGATAGACCATCACAAAACAGCGTCCAGTTTGCTTAGTGGAAGAAGAAAGTAGCAACACCAAACTGAACAAAATAGAGGCTTTGAGTGACGGGAAACTAACACATCAAGGTGTTTAGTTTTTCGACATTGTCTCCACAGTAGTGTCAGCATCATGCTGTGGGAATGAATTTCTTTAGCAGAGTCAGAGTGATGTCCATGTGTTTTGGTATGGTCAAAGCTAAATCGCATTGAGAATAAGGATTAGGGATGTGTCTTTGAATTTTGTCATAATATTTTGTGATATTAATTTTTTTTTTCAAAATCTCTTTCTCTTTATTGCTGTTTATTCAATGTCACATGCTGTTTTTATTTTATTTTTATTATGTAAAGCACCTTGAAATGCCTTGCTGCTGTACAAATAAAATTTGATTGATTTGATTTGATATTTATTCAGATTATGATAAGGGCATTAATAATCTAAAAATAAGTTTTTACCATTTCTTTGTGGTATTTTTAGGCAACTGTTCAGCTCTGAATGAATGTCACTTTTAAAAACATACCAATTTTGAAATAGGCGTGGCAAATTTTAATCACTAATCTGTGCACACATTTAATTAGATTTTGATATTTGTTGATGTTCTCATAAAACCAATAGTGGAAATCTTTTTGTTATTTCTCTGTCAGGACAAACCAAATTTCTTATCATAATAAGAACTCTTCCTCAATAGCTACACAGTAAATGCCTATTTCTAGTTAAGAATCTGTGCTAAGACTTGTAACACTTATTTTGTGCACCAAACTCTTGTGTCGTGTCCGTTCTCTATCGCATACACCATTTTGCATATGAATCCAACCAGAGTTGTTTCACATATTTTCCTGTGTCCCGTAGATTATTGGAAAACCTCCTGCAAGTTTTGTAAAGGCCTGTGAAATAAAATGTTCTCTCATCTCTGTCAGGTAAGCTATTTACTAATTAAGTAGCTTTTGAAGGCAACTGATTGGACTTAGTTTCATATACAACATGACAAGATAACATAAGTTGAATGAAATCCAAAAAAATCTCAACACATACTTGTGCAAAAGGTGCAATAGTGATGAGCAGAAACCAATTATAAATTATATTGAGTTATTGTACTGATCTACGGTAGGAGGTACATGTTTGTAGATATTCATGCACCACTTTGTGTCGGTCTATCAACTGTGGTTGTAATTTGAAAAGAGCAAAAAAGCTCAGGCGATAGAAATATAATTAAATGTAAAGCATGTTGTTAGTTATTATTACTGTATTTTTAAGCAGCTTCACTGCATTGTATTTATGAGGATTAGGAGTCTCGTCTGTAGCAAGCTCAAACACATAGGTACTGACTTTACAGCTTAGCACAGTACACAGTGTGCCTGTACATTTAAGTTTGAAACACTTTCAACGATGTTATGTAACATCTCAAATAATTTGCTCTGCCTGCTGGGGAAATCCATTTGGTTCTCACCAAGCGAGCTAGTTGCAGTATCATCAAATCAGCATGAGGAGTTGTAGTAAAAACATTAATGAACACATTTTGTGATCGTTTTTCCTCCCTGTATAATTTGTTATCCTCTTTTGTGTGTGAAGTCATTGTTGTTTAAAATCCGACAAGGCTGCATGCTCTTTGCTATTGTGTTTTACCGAATACTAGAGGAAAGATGTTAAGCCTCCGGACAGCGATATATGCCGCCGCATCTCATTATGCATTTGTTGTCCATCTAATCCTGGGGGTTTGTAATTTGCTTGTATGCACTCATGAAGTTTAAAGCGGGATTAGGCCCCTGGCAACCAAATGTCACTTAGTCGTACAGTCCTCATTGGACAGCTGGAGAAAATCCACTGCAAATCAACAATTCAGCCAATACTTACTGATTGTCAAAACGGCAGTGATTACATCAGTGACTGGCAACAAGAATTTAAGAAAATATACGGGTTGAATTTTACATTTATTTCATGACTTGTGTGTCTAAGAATAACATGTAGCCTAAAGTAGACAAATGTTTTTTGTCTGCTCGGATACAACACCTTCCAAGATTATTGACACTTCTTTAACAATGCGTATGGTCTAAAACTAAATGTGTCCATTATTATAGAAGCAAAATCATTTTATGTCCTAGTATCGCAAGTATATCAGAAATATGTATTTCCACATGCACAGGCAGTAAAGTTGTGGTATTGGTATACATTAACGCATACAACCTGTTAAAGGCTAATGCAGCTACAATGCTGTTGGGTTTCCACATGCCAATCATTCATTTACTGCACGAGTCCGGTACGTGGACTGCAATGCTACAAACAAAAAGTCTTTGAATAAAGTCATTTAAGATTGCAGAAAAGCCCATCGGGTGCCCTTTGACCCCTTTGGAAAACCTTGCCACAGCACACAGAATAAACAGAGCAAAAAACATCTTCAAGAACCAAATCCATCATGATCATCTCCTCTTTGACATGCTGGAGATGCAACAGCCTGCCAGAGCAAAAACAACCACTCAGAAACTGTTTTAACCAACTGTCATCTGCACAATCAACAGACTTTGAAAATGCAAACTTTGATATGTTTTTGTGCACTTTTATTGCATCAAGTATCTTTTCTAGTCCATAGTTTAAACATATTAGCATTCTGCTTTTTTTGTGTTTGTGTACGTTGTTTTGTTTATGCTGTGTAATAGAGATGATTCTGACAACTGAAATCCTAATTGGTCAGGTGAAATTAAAATTATTCTGCAACACAACAAAAACTTAATAAGCACCTCATGACTATTGTTAGACAACCTCTAACACTGTGGGTCTGTTTCTCTTTCAAAGTCCCTGCAAACCTTACAGCACGTGGCATTGTGAACTCTTTAAATATCAGGAAATTTTACATAAAAGTCTAATGGACTCTGATGGAAAAGTTAAATGGTCCCTTATAAGGTAGGAAATTGTTCACTGGACGTCCGGTTCCATGCCCATCAAATTTATTCGGTATGATGGGCATGGGCTTAAAATCTGTGTGGTGAGTGGAACAAAACAATCCAAGAGTGGAGTCACAACAACATTATGAAAAGAGGAACAGTCAAAGAATCCTCTCTCGGAAATGTACCAACCTGCTGATATATTACTACAAGATTAAGTTCTGTCATATTAAAAAAGTGGTTGTGCAAAGTACTAACAGCAGAGCTACTAATAAAATGGAAATCTTTCCTCACAAATTTAAGGCTCTCAAAATAATGGTGGATTTAACAAAATATTCCTTGTGAGACTAGTTTAGTCATGCAATAAAATGTCAAGATATTTGAGGATTTTTCATGTCATACGAATAAGTGTCTTGTAGGAGCTATGTCTGTTTGCATGTAGCCAAGCTGTGCGTCTTTTGATCACATCCACGTTAATATTTAAAGAATGTTGTCTAGAAATCAGGATCAGGCAGGAGTGCAGTCTCCTAAAATAAAACCCCATAAAAGCCCCTCCTTTGATTTCCTTTTGACCTATATTTCAGGAGGTATCAGTGCAGACAGTCCTCGCTGAATGGAGAATACACATATAAAACGTAAAATATTTATCCTTCTTTGTCGTCAGGCTGGTGGGTTCTTTTCATTTATGTGAGTAATGGTGAAGTTAGAAAAGAGAGGCCATTTGTCTCAACAATACTTTCCCTCTGAGGCTGCACTTTAACGCGAGTGAACGAGACAGAAAGAAGACTTTAGGACAGCCACATCTCCTATTTATAGCCTTTAGAAGAGCTCTGTGTTGCACATCACGTAAAGCACAAAGTGGACCTGAACATCATTTTACTTAGTAACTTTCACAGTAAAGGAAATTGCTTACTTTAGCCACATAAAAGGTAACTTTGAACACAAAGATGCACAGAGAAGGAAGCTTGCAAAACAGTCATTGTGCAGAAATATTTTGAAAATCCAATGTTTCACACAAAACAGTAAACACAATCAATATGTGCTAAAGCTACATTTATTGGCATAAAAATGTGAATTACAGTTGGGGCCTAAACATTTTAATTCCTACACTAATGACGTTTGTGGAATATCTGGTAAGCCACATTTATCGGGAGTAGATTACACAAATATGTTTTGTTCTAGAAGTGACTTAAAAATTGCAGCAGAAAATGTGGTTGAAATTGTTGTTTTTTTATGATTACTCTTAATCCAACAGCTTCATTAACAGGAGAGAAGGTCAATCAAACTGCTGTTGTAGCCGACTCTCCTCCAACTAAGGAAGCAGAAAAATAAGTTGGTTTGGAGAAAATGAAGAGGCTTTTTGACTCGAAGTATAGCAGAGTTTGTTCTCTGGTGATTGTTTTCTGGGAACTGATGGACCAAAACATTTTAGAGAGAAAGGGGGACATGTCTCTTGATAATACTCTGACCATCCAATTCTCTTTTAACAAGTCCCAGATAGAGTACATAAAATTAATACATAAAGTATGCAAAAGAACAGAACAGTGCTTTGCATTCATTGGAAATTTTGTATTTGCCACATATTTCGCCATAGCCAAGTTACTGTATATTTGGTACAACAGTATAGATAAATCTTTTGTCTTGCAATAAAATAGCATTACATCACAACACATAATCAAGAGAACATGTTTAATTTATATATGAGCTTTTTTGTACAATGACAATAATCATGGAAACATTTTTTTATTAAACTCTAAACACAAATTGATTTAATTCAGGCATTTCAGGTTTTATACAGTAAAATTAATCTGAATAATTTTAAAAAACCCTCAATTTAATAAATTATATACACACAAAAAACTTGTGGTATATTATGATAAGGGATTTATTAAGTTGTTTTATTTTAAAAAGTTATATCACTATTCCTTTGCAATATTTGAAATGCATGTACATGTTCTTTTTCCTTCTCCATATTTTATCATAGTATATTTTTAACAACCTTGTTTTAAAGCTTTGTGGAACGTAACTGATTTATGTATTTTGAAATAAAATCGGAAAAATAAAACTGAATGAATTTCCAGTTCTGGTGTTACAAGCAGCTCCAGAAAAACCATCACTGAAGGTGAACTGAAACTAAAAAAGTGAATCAGGGCCCTCTACTGGCAGTAAAGCAGAAACCCCAACAAAGACTCAATGTAAGGCAAAGTAAACTGTTTTTATTTATTAAACAACAAAAACAAATTATATTTCAGCTGTTACATCCTAATGTTATGTGTGGCTGACATGCTTTACATGCAAACACCTCACAGAGGAACACCCTCAAATATGTATAACATGATCTGTTTTTAGTCTTTGGTTTCTTGGCACTCAGTATAACAACGTTGCCATAAAAGTTAAGCAGTTACAGGAAAACACTTAAAGCTAATTTTCATGCGGAGGAAAAAATGTTTGTGAAACTAAATGCAGAGGAGAGGATTTTTGCAGTTTTTTTTATTTCACACATTCAAAAGTTAGTGTAAGCATAACTGTGGCTTCCTAAACATGAATCTTATGGACTTCTGCTTATGGCAGTTTTTTTCTGATAAGATTCATATGACATTCATGGAGTTTTGTCAATACCTTCATTGCCACAGCAAAACTGTGAGCTATAATCTAAATATTTTATTTACTAAAATATTCTAGCAAATTTTTTATACTATTAAAATTCATACTTTTAATAGTATAAATTGCATAGTCATTGCCAATGCTTATATTCCTTCTTTCCTTAAAGATGATTTTCTTTAAAGAGAGCTGCAAACTACAGCAGACTTTAAGTTAAGGACTACAAAGCAAAATTTATATATTAGTATTATTATTATGTGGGATAAACATAATTTTACTACAGAATATATAGGTTAAATTTTAATGATGTAGGAAATGTGGCACAAATCACACAAGAATCCATTTCTTTAAAATCTGATTTGTCACTGAACAAGTGCACCCAATAGTATATCAAAAAAATCATGTTAAGTATATATGAAAATATATAATCAATATAGATTGGCTAAAGGCATTTGCGGCATGCATTAGGCGTAATATATGTCCTACGTATTTTATTTCATTGTGGACGTATACATTGTCCCTCTGTGGTCGTTCTGTTTAGTCGTTTCCGCCACACAGCTTCAACAGCAGCTTCTTGTAATCCCCTGAAGTATCACTCTGAGAAACACACAAAAACAAAAATATATCACACAAGCAAATACAATACCCTCCAAACTCATTGTGGGTAAAAATGTGTAAAAAGCTTTATGTTTAAATAAATTCTTTATTACACCAGCAATAAAGATTAAAATTATTAATAAAAAGTAATCTAAAGTCAAAGTATCTTTAAGATTATAATAAGTAATCTATTTTTAAGGTTTTGTTGGCTCTAGTGGCCTTTATTTTAAAATGGACTCTGTATGTTCCAACCTTACAAAATGTTGAGAAAACAAAGTGTTGTCCTATTGGCAAAAAACACAAACTATTAAAGGCAGTAGAGGCAGTAATTATGCTTTTGTAAAAAATGTTTTACTTACATTTATTTAAATTAAATGCAGTTTTAAAAATTTTCCCAATAAGTGCCCCTACAATTAAGTTATATTCAGTTTAGGCTTTTTACACGTCTTTATCGATAAATGCAGACAGCGCATTAGGCGAAACTTAAGACTTTCAAAATCAGAACATTGTGAGTGGAGCTTACAGAGATCTGATTGTACAGTGACTTCCCGTAGGCCTTCACAAACTCCTGTCTGATATCCAGCATGTCCACCTCAGAGCGGGACACCATGACACGGATGAGGGTCGTGTCCTTGGTCCCTGCTCCCTGTTAGCAAATCATTAGGTAGACGTCCATTACACTCTCCCATCCTTTAGTACACATTATGGGATAGCAACAGCTTTTCACCATTATAAGGAAATGAAAAGATGATGGAAAAAGTGTACCTTCATGGCCTTGTTGAGCCGTTCAGCAAAGTAGGCTGGAGTATTCTTGATGCACTTGACTAAAACAAACAGAGACCAGAATGTGACGTGTTGCTTTTTCCTATGATAGAAATTCTAGAATTTATCATTCTCGTATTTTTTTCAAAATCTCTACTAGTCAAAAATGATAGTCTGTGTTAATTCACCTTTCTTGAGATGTTGTGTGCTTTTATTCATATAATTTAATGACAAACGCCAACAAATGTTATGCTAAGGTTTTACTGTCAAACGTATGTCAAGCACAGTGCCTTGTAAAAGTATTCACAACTATTCAATTCAATTTATGTGGTAGATCAACACAAAGTAGTGCAAAATGATTTAAGAAGGGCATTCAAAAATGGAAAAAGGAGGAATGGCTTTAGGGAGAGAAGTAGAACAGAAGAAGGCGGGAAAAGAACAAAATGGTCGTGAGTAAGAACACAACATTTAAACAATGCAAAAAATATTACCATAGTTGAAGTGAAAGTACTTATATTATCAATACTTTTACTTTTTTTTTAATTATCCAGACCGGTACAGTACTGAAATCAGTTGCATAGGAACCCTGGACATGGAAAACCGCAGAAACATGAAGGCGGTTTGGTCAGATGAGACCAAGATTTAACCTAATATGCTGCATGCAAACACTGCATAGGAGAGAAACCCGACACTTAACACAACAGTCCCAAACACTTGTGTGCCGTACTTTGTGTAATTGAAGCACACAATATCCTAAAGGTATACAATCAAATTTGCGATTTTAATGCGATAAAAGGTAAAAAAAAAAATTTAAAAAATCGATCAAGATGAATGAGTAATTTGCAAGACCCTGTCAATTCCTACAATTAAATATTAATAGTAGACCTCAGACAGCCTACTCATCTTGATAATGATTTAGTAAGCTGCTTGACTGGTTTTTGACTGTCACTTAAGACGGAGCAATTGTTGAAACTAGTGAACACACCAACAGCCACCATCCCAGACTCCAGATTTCCAGACATTTCCCTGCATATACTCTTTTCAATGTCTCTCCCAGTCATCTGCTGGTACTCCTGGAAGACTGGCAGCAAAAAAAGAGAAAGAAAGGTAAACAGCATTGTTACAGTCATATTATATGCAAAACAGAAAGAAAAAAAACAAGCAAACACACACCTGCACGCAGGTGGGGCTTGCTGCGAGCGCACAGGATTGCATTGAACTGTGACTCATCAGTTCCCACTTTATTTTCACCAGCCGCATGCAATTTCTAAGAAATGAGAAAACTTGACGATCTTGTTTTTAAGTTCTTCTTTAGCTCATTTAAACAATGAACCAGCTTGAAATCCGTACCTGAGCGTCCTGTTTCGCCAGCGAGATGTCAACAGTCTCCCTTTCATCACGACTTCCCTGATTTGAATAAAACAAAACGACATCAGCGAGGCAGAGTGCATAGGAAACCACAAGCAGGGGTAGTGCCTCATCCAAGTAACTCTGCTCTGACTGAGCATGAGCGGATTACCTTCTAAACAATTAGCACAAATTTAAGCCTCAAAAAGTGCAAAGATTTTGATAACATACCCCAAGAGTTGCAGCCGTGATTGCAGTGAAATGTAGCTATATAAAGACTTTGGAGAGCTGAATATAAATGCAGATAACACTTTAGATTTTAGGAGTAAGAAACATTTTGGAAATCATTAATACTTTTTCTCTACTTTCCAGTTATGTACAACTTTGTAGTGTAACATTCTAGAAAAAAAATACAGCTTTGTTTTGGTGTTCATGAGGTTGTAACATGGCAAAATGAATAAATGGCAAATGGCCTGTACTGGTAGAGCGCTTTATCAAGTCCCCCAAAGCATCTGACACTACACTTAGTCGTTCACACACACATATTCACACTACAAGAACAACTCTTGTGGCTGAATGGGGTTTTTTAACCCCCACGCCTCTCTCGTGTTTTTATCATTGTGATCAGCTCTCAGATTGTGATCTACAAACTCTAACTGACTTTATGGTCTCCGAGTATCTCGAGGGTAAACATACTTCATATTATCTCAGAGATAGCCGCCCAGTAGGTTGCAGTGTTAAAAGTCAAGACAAAACTACCTGACAAAGAGACACCAGGAGTCTGCGGAAGTGACCAGAGGTGTCACTGGTAATGGCGTCCTCCAGTTTCTTTCCGTATTCTGAAGGGAAGGTATATTTTTTTAGGGGAAAAAAAATAAAATAAAATATTCAATATCTGGTTTCAACTCTGATGGAGAAGATATTTTCTTAATACAAGTCATGGCATTGTGTCAATGCGGGCTATTGAAAATCAGAATTGTTCATGAAAAATGTAAATGTAGAACACTAAAACATGCAAAATGTATTTAAAAAATATATATATAATAATGTAATTGTCTAACAGACTAACTTATGAAAATAACGTGGAATATTGCCAATTTGAGCCTCAGTTTTCTTCTTCGGCTACAATACTAAACCCATGCTGTGCTGCTGAACTAGAAAGCTGTTTTTGTTGCCATCACCTAATAAATGAAAAGCACATCATATCTTGCTACATATTGAATAAATACCAAGGTTAAATTTCTTCTGCATTCTCTCTGCAGCCTGATAGCTCAGTTTGATGGTTTTGGTTATAAAAACATAAATGTCAGGACTGACTCACCAGCTTTGTAGACGCTGTTGATCTCCTGGATCTCTGCGTTGGAACGTGACGATAAGATCTCAATCAGACACGCTTCATCAGTTCCAGCACCCTTAAAATACAACCAATTACAAATGTTTAGTCAGGCATTCAAAATCTTTCTCCAATGACAATGTGGGTACTAAAGTTAAAAAAAAAAAGGTAAAGTTTAAAAAAGGTAAGTTTTTTATTTTTTTTTTTCACGATTAAACTTTCCTTCCAGACGTCATAGTTAATAGCTGTGGTATTTTATGCTTAAGCATGTAGAGGAGACACTGGGCAATTGTCCTCATCCTTTTGAACATGTTTCATTTATGAATTATTTACATTTCATTTTGTTTTCCTTGGTCTTAGAAAGTACTTCTGACCCAATGCTTCTATACTTACTTGTATCAAATCTCTAATTAAAACCCTCCTGTTTAAAGTTGCTTATGGCTAAATTGCAAGTTTTAATGTCTTAGGTTTGAGAATCCTTGTAAGATGTCGGCCTGCTAAAACTCTGTTTGAGGAGACCCAAGTCCTCATGTGGATCGATGTTTTTTTTTTTTTTGTATATTGTTTTTATGGTGTTTTATCGGCTTTAGTGGCCTCCATTTGAAGGTAGGCAGACAGGAAAGTGAGTGTTGAGGGAGGGGGAGGGCATGCGGTGGGTGGGGCACAGTCGGGAGTCGAGCCGGCGACGGCCGCGGTACGTGGGTCGTGCCTTATCCCCTTGCGCCACCACAGCACACCCTTATTTTTACTTTTAATAATGTTTTACCTTTTTCAAAATCTGTCTTTCTGTTTTTATTTTTTTTTTTATTGTGTAAAGCACTTTGAAATGCCTTGCTGCTGAAATGTGCTATACAAATAAAATTTGATTGATTGATATAATTTTCCTCAATAAAAGAACCTGCTGCTCCTTTGCAGACTTTCTTAGACACCATTTTATTAACCGATCTCATGTAATCAACTAAATTTGACCGTACTTTATGTAATTTAGATTAAATTAAACTGCATGGATCACACAAACGTTTGTCAAAAGTGGATCATATACATTATGTGAAACACCATGTGACTTGGACACATTTATCTTGAGACTATGCATTAACCTGAATCAAATGCAATCCATACCAACCTTTATAGCCTCCCTCATCTGAGAGGCATCAAACTGTGCAGGGGTCTTCAACATGGCAATGACCAGGTCTTCAAAGTCTCTGCTAAGTTCAGACTTAAGATCACGGATTAAATCCTAGAAGGCAATAAAACAAAAACATAAAAATGTAAACAAAAGCACAGAAAGGAAAAAAAAAAAATTAATAAATCAACCTTTCCATATGTAGTCTTGTAGGCAGAGATCAATGCAACCCTTGCTTGTTGGAGCGATTTCCCAGGAGTTCAATAATGGCATTTTCATCAGTTCCTGTTTCAAAGTTTTTGTATTTAAAATCCATTCAAATGTTTTGAACTGTGATCGAGAACGGTGAATGGACCAATGCGTATCATGGATTTATTTCCCCGGCATAACTCACCGATTCCCTTCATTGCTTTCCGAAGAATTTCAACGTCTTTCAGTGGATCAGCTCCAGGGAAATCTTTGATGGAACCCCTGTATCCTTTCTATAACGGCATATTGGCACATAAAATATAACACACTCAACACAGGTGTATTCATTTGGCTGTATGAGGTTTAAGAGGAATTATTGAATAAGCACAAGTATAACCTACAGGAATTGCTGGCGCCTGAGGGTTGGTTGGAACGCCCCCCCCGTATGCAGGCATCGAGGGGCCACCAGCAGGGGCTCCGGGATAATTTGGCATTGGCTGGCTAGGGGCAGGGCCCCCTGGATACCCTTGTGGAGCCCCTCCGGGCTGCAAAAAAAAAAAGTATAAGGGCTATGAGGACATAAACTATTATAAAATAATCTTAGAAAAGAAATGAATGTCAGTTAGCTTTTATCTGTTCATTTTATTTAAGACATTCCACTTCAGACCCCGCCTTTCGCCCGGAACGTTAGCTGGAGATAGGCACCAGCAACACTCCCGACCCCACTAAGGGACAAGGGTGTCAAGAAAATGGATGGATGGATGGACATTCCACTTCAGAGATGGAGAAATAAGGATTCAATTACCGCGCCATAGCCACCTGGTGCTGCACCCCAGCCTCCCCCTGCAAAGTAAATAACAGTCAATATGTAACCAAACTCTCCTTTTAAACAAAATGTACTTTTTTCTGGTGGCCTCACCTGCTGGAGGCATGGAGGGATAACCTCCCTGACCCGGTTGTGCAGGGTAGCCACCAGCCTGAGGAAACCCTCCAGTTGGAGCAGGGTACCCTCCAGCTTGGGGATATCCACCTGCTGCTGGCGGGTATCCAGGGTATCCGCCGCCCTGTGGGGGGTAGCTTCCTCCTCCTGGAGGATAGGCACCCGGTGCCGGGGGATAGCCGCCCGCTGCCGGGGGGTAGGCGCCTGGTTGGGGCGGATATGCCCCTGGCTGAGGCGGGTAGCCCCCTCCCTGTGGTGGGTATCCGCCAGATTGTGGTGGGTATCCTGGGTAACTCATCTTCAGAATCTGGAAGCATAATGTACACTTATGGAACATTGTCAAACCCAGTATAATTCCCAAGATCCTGATGTGAAATTTCTAAACAACTCTTAGTTTTAAATTGAGATTCTCAAAGAAAAATATTATCACATGTTGATATGGTCCCAATATCCCAGATGTGTAAAATGGCATTTAACATTATTTCCTTTCCCCCTCTGCCAAACCACAAACGTCAAAAAGGTTTTTTTTTTTGTTTTTTTAAAAATATATTTTATCTTTTGTTCCATATTCATATGCAAAAACGCGCATCCATTGCGAGACCTGTTCGAATTGCACAATCATTGACGTGGCTTTATAACTTCCCATTACTGCAAACAGGACTGCTAAGGAAGTCAAGTGATAAACTATTAAATAATAGACGGTCGTATATTAGTCAATAATCACAACTTGCAATGTTTTATAATCCCTGCTTTTGACTTGTTCAAAACTATAACCTTGAATTTTCTGGTGTGTTCCTTCATCTTCATGATCCTGTTTATTCATTAATGTGCACTAACAAACCCATGAAGCCTTCACTAAGCAGCTGTATTTACACTGAGGTTAAATTACAAACAGGTGAAGGCTATCGAATGAGATGACTTGAGAGGTTGCATTGCTTTTTATTTTGGGGTATCAGAGTGAGAGGCTGAATACTAATACAGGAAACAACATTTTTATATAATTTAAAAACAACATTTTTAACATTTTTGTGCAAAATAGTGGATTTTATTGGAATGTCACATCATAGACCGGTCATGTGAAATTCCCCTCCAAAAATCCGTCGAAGTTGTTTACTTAAAATAAAATGAACAAAAGTTAAGTTACATTATACAAAGTAACTTAAATTGTAGTCAAACAATTTTTAAGTTCTGCCATTAAATAAAAGAAAATATTTAAAACCAAAATTGCCTCATTCTAAGCTTAAAAAACAGCTTTTTTGTAAAGATGCGAGTTCCTAGAATAAGTTGAAAACACCCAGCTGCTTTCCAAGCATTCTTAACACACCCGTGAAGCTTTCACGTGCTGTCGTAATTATCAAATCTTTTTTCCAGGCGGGATTTACAGTTGCCGTCAAACTAATAGGCTATTTGCCAAGAAGATGCGAGAAGAATTATACAACAATGTTTTTTTTTTTTTTAAGATATGCTTTCTGTATCCAGAATATAGACTTTAAGGATAACTTCAGTTAGACTTAGACATATATTTTACTTTCGTGAAGGACAATAATACGAAGCTCACCCAAACACAGCAACATTTCTAACTTGAAAGCATCATAGGCCTGACTTCCCAACACCGGAGCTAGCTAAAATTGCGAGATTTTTACAGCAAAATTGCATTATTCCCCTAGTATAAGGGCATATATCGACGATAATAAAGCGACGTTTTGCTCAAACTTTGTTCCTTTAAATGTTAAAGCACTCGGGGGAAATTGTACACAATTACCACCATTTTTAAGAAAACTATCATTTTTGTGCCTTTAGCAACCGACCTTAATGATACAGAGAAACGCGTAGTAGGAGGCTTGCTAGCTATAGTATTAAAACAAAAACAACGCTGCGACGGTTTTCAACGGGGGGGAAAAAAAGACAAGCTTTTGCTGCAGCTTCTGCGCAGAATCAGTTTCATTTGCTCAAGGCTAATCTACTTACATTCCAGTCTCGGAAACAAAAAGTCTCAAAACTGTTGAATCTGCTTTTTCTGGGAGAAAAAAAAAACACAATACAAATACAAATTCCTTCTTCGATTTTAGGCTGTAAAACTACAGAAACACTTACTCACAAATTACAGGCTTGCGCCGTCAGATCCAGGAAGAGAAAGGCGAGGGAGTGGCGGCTCTAGAGGAGTTAACGGAGGTGGGTGGGTGGGTCCGGCTGCAGGCTCCGTTTCCGTCCCCCTTTTTGAAACAACCTTTGCTCCCAGTGATAGAGGACGGAGGCTGCTGGTGACTCAGAGAGCTGTGGCTGCAACCACATTCTCCGCAATAAACAAGACATCAACTGTCATGTTTTCCATTCCCACCTAATATGATTGCAGTGACCAGGGGCGGAGCTATAGGGGGGCCTTCGGGGGAGGATAGGGAGGCGGGGAGGAATGGTTTGGAGTGGCTTAAATGTTTGATTATAGACAGAGAAAGGTGTATTTAATGTTACAGTCCCCCCCCCCCACACACACACACACACCTCAACAGTTTCCAGCAGCTGGTGCACATAAGGGGCCCAGTAATTCCTTAGGGGCCCGGTAATTGGCCCCGCCCCCCGGCCCAAGGCTGACTTGTTCCACTAGTGGCAGTGACGCTACAATAAAGTCCAAGGATCGGTTTCCATTGCTATGTCACGGGTATTTTTCCCCCCTAAAATGTAATAAAATGACGAGGATTGTGGAACCTGGACTGGTTTGAACTTTGAGATTTGTATATCTCAAAATTTGAATTGAATTCAATTCCCTAGCCACCTGTTAAATTTCTTTTAACACAAAATAGGATCAGCCAGCCAGGATCTGGAGGAGGTGAAAAGGACACCTGAACTTCAAACCAATCATCAGAATAGGAGGAGAAACAAAAATATATTTGAACATTGAGTATTGTTGTTGGTACCAGACAGGCTGGTAGTATTTCAGAAACTGCTGAGCTCCTGGAATGCAAAAATGCATCGTTGATGTCAGAGGTGAGCATAGAATGGGCTTACTGATTCAGGCTGACAGAAACACGACAGTTGCTCAGTAAAAAAAATAAAACAAAAACTCTTGTTGCATTGAAGGTATGTAGAATAACATATCTGAATAAATGACATGTCGAAGTATATGGACTACAGAGGACAGCGCTGGGTACCTTTCTTGTCAGGTCAAAACTAGAAACTGAGGTCACAGTGCACACAGGTTCACTAAAACTGAACAATAACAGATTGGAAAAAGGCCGTCAGGTCCAGTAACTCTTGATTTTAGCTGCAACTTTCACACTGTAGGTCAGACTCTGGAGAAAACATTCTGTTAATGAGATGCAATGGTTAGCAGCATCTGGCTGCTACTTTTCTTCTTCAATATGACAGAGCTAACTACTTAATTTGACTCTCCACTACACCAATCACATTTACTTTATTTTACCCATTAAGTGTCTGATTTACTACTTGGAGCAAAACGTTCAGTGCGTGCATAGGAAGTGCTTTGGCTTGCCACATCACACTCAGCTGTCCGCTGTTGCTTTCACACTTGCTCTGACATTCGTGTTAAACTCAGTCTGTGGAAACCTCTTTGTGGGGAGACTTCACCACATAGCTCATCGCTAAAGAGAAGAATAATTTTTAAAAAAAGTCTCAAGTTGTTAACTGTAAAAGACAGTTTCCTGAAAGAGTAGGAAGGTAATGAAATGAAATCTAAGTAGTTCGTTAACAGATTGCTGAGTTTCTACATTACAAAAAAGGCAAGTTATTTTTCTAACAAAAGTTTTTTTTCTTCTTTTTTTGTTGCTTTTTCAGGGGCTTGGGGGGTGTTGAGTTCCTTCTGTGTGTCTCTGATAAGGACGAGCAGCTGTTCAACATTAAGAAAGAACTCAAGAACTCATTTTGTTTGACTTCTTTGTCTAAATTCAGAGATAGATACTGCTCCCATTGATTTAATACTTGACCTGACCAGAGGTGCTGAAGAGGGAGCAAAGACGTACTTGATGTAGGAATAGAAATAAAACAAAAACTCTTGTTGCATTGAAGGTATGTAGAATAACATATCTGAATAAATGACATGTCGAAGTATATGGACTACAGAGGACAGCGCTGGGTACCTTTCTTGTCAGGTCAAAACTAGAAACTGAGGTCACAGTGCACACAGGTTCACTAAAACTGAACAATAACAGATTGGAAAAAGGCCGTCAGGTCCAGTAACTCTTGATTTTAGCTGCAACTTTCACACTGTAGGTCAGACTCTGGAGAAAACATTCTGTTAATGAGATGCAATGGTTAGAGAGGGAGGGAGCAAAGACGTACTTGATGTAGGAATAGAAATAAAAAAAATTCAAAAGAATTTATGACATCAAGAATACAAAACCTGAATTAACCTTAATTAACCTACTATTAACATAATAGTATCAATAAGAAAAGTGAAAGAAATACAGCTATAAAATAAGATGGAAAAGAGTCAAAAGTCATAGTAAAAGTAGAATAACGCTCACGTGAATTACAATTTGGGGTGTTATGTGATCGGTCAACACAAAGCAGTAATTTATTGTGAATGAATGGAAAACTACAGATTTAAAATATTTAGTGTTGTGTGGTGGACCCATGTGCTGAGATATTTGCAATGTGAGCAGAGTCAAGCTTACAATGAATGACTGCTGGTGAGATCATGGAGAAAGAACCAGGAATATTTATAGCTTATCAAACATTGAGGGAACACGGAAAATTTGGGAAAGAAGAGACTCTGCTCATGTAAGACCTAAATCAAAGTTTTTAGCCTAAATGCAAAATGCTACATGAAGTGGAAAACTAACAATGCCACTTTGAACACACCATCTTCATGGTGAAACATGGCAGTGGCTTGATAATGCTGTGGGAATACTTATGGTAAAGCAGGAAAGCTGTCAGACATGGTGGCAAATACAGGACAACCCTGGAAGATAACCTGTTAGAGGCTGCAAAGTGTGTGTGTGTGTGTGTGTGTGTATATGTGTGTGAAGAGACACACATTATTAATATCATTAATATTATTTCACAGAACGTGAATTAATGACTTATTTCACTTTCTGTGGCCGGTGGCATAAATGTTGATACAGTATAACGTCTGAACACTAGATGGCAGCAGTGCGCTATTGATAGCTCTACTTGCACAGAGTCCTGCGTTGTATTCTGGTTTACTTTTTAATTATTATTCACCAGCTTTGTCAGTAAAAACAAGGTATCCTCAGCAAACACATGGTGGGACATTATTAATTTAACTCTGTATCATAAAATCCCTAGTTTCCCTAGTTTCTGATTGTCACTAGCATCTATAGAGGTGTGGCAAGGAAACTGTGAACACACACGAGGGATCTCCTATAGTTGCTGTGACGCCACCCTGAAAACCTGACATTTCAGGCTGTGGCTCCTCCAGCCTAACACAGTGGATCCTGTTTTATAGGGGGGGTGGGGGGGGGGGGGGATCCTCTCATGGCTCCATACAAGTGAACCCAGAGGGATTTTTACATGCAGTAATCCGGACCACAGGGATGACGGAGCGAATCCCGGCGGTTCTGTTTCAGTGAGAGACGCAGTCACGCAGCCGTCCCCCCTCCAGGGACGACATGATGTCTGCAATAGAGACCGGCTTGTACCAACCCGCTCAGCTGCTCAGCTGGGTGTACATGTCCTTGCAGGACGTCCCGGCGGGCAGCGCTGTCGACGGGTTTAAAGTCGAGTCGGACTCCTCAACTCGGGACGGGACGGAGCGCATCGCGGCGGATCTGAGCTCCAACTATCTCAGCGACTTCTTCCATCTGAACACCGAGGTACAACACGAAGCGATCACATTGATTCATTGATGGATGTGCATAAATGTGCAAAAAAAGAAAAAGGAAAAAAAAAAAACAACATCTGATTCCCGTTCAGTTAATCTCACCTGCTGCAAGCCTTTCTTGGGTCGCAATGTAAAGTGGGAAATATTTGAATATGCGTTTTGTGCGCAAATGTCTACAGACTTCCGGTGTCAAGGTTTTTGAACCTCACCCTTGGTCAGACGAATTTGCACTGAAGACAAACATACAAAGGGAAATTGAGACATTTAAGTTTAGAATGTTATGGTTGTACTTTTTGTCACACTTGAACACACACATTTCAATATCTATCAAAAATATACCAAGAGTAAAACGAAAAACATATGTTAAATGATGTTTTCATTTATGAAGTGAATGAAACCAAGTTGGCATTATGTGAAAAAGTAATTGCCCACCTTTGGTGGAGAGAAAAAAAATAATCAGTACCAGTCAGCCAGCATGAAGTAGGCTAAACGATCTCGAAACGCACCAAGTCATGACCATATCAGTCTGGAAAGGGATAGAAATGCCTTTTTTTAGGGCTCCAGAACTCCATCATCCACATATTGAGAACTGTAGCTCTAGAGGACTTGGATTATACTAAATTTTGAAGAGAAAACCCCTGCAAAGAAGAACAGTTGGTCAACATTTAAGTGTGACTAAAAATCAAAGAGAATAAATCTGTAACAGGCCAAATACACTACTGTAAATTTGATAGCTAACATAAACTGAGTAAAGTAATAAAATCCAGGACAACAGAATGACTGCACATTTCAATGTCCATAATGCTTTCAAGATTAAACAGACAGTATCTGCAGGCTCGTCTTCATGTTTTTCCCGCAGTGCCATAGCACCCGTCTCCTCCACAGGCACAAAGATGCTGATTATGTCCTGCCACTAGGACCAGTTGGAGTAATGTGTGACAAAGGCATTTTGTTCTTACGAGGAAATGGACACTATTGGGTCGCACAGCGAACACAGCGGAGAGTACACGTCTGCAGAAATTTAAAAACTGCTGGGTTTCAGCGTTGCAGGGAAAAACGGGGTAATCAATCTGGATGACGGATGGGACAATGCATGCAAAATGCTCTTCTGCTGCAGAGTCACAACAATGGGTTTTTGTAATTGGGAATACAGGCAGTTCTTCTGTGCAGAGCTGAGATAAATAGCGCTCTAAGGCAGTGCTTCTCAACCTTCTCCAGTGAATTCCAAATTTTACAAGGACCATCATCATAAAACAGCAGAACATTTCTGGTATGAAATCATCCCCACTGCAATGCTCGGTGGTGGCAGTGTCATGATGTGGTGGGCACCACTCCATGTTGTTTAAATCTCTTCACTACTAAGATGACACCGGTGTCCTGGGGTGACAGTTTAGAGGTTAATTATGCATTCCCAGTGTGTTCAGAAGTATTTCTAAGTTTCAAGTGGCATGAATATAAGCATAAATATATCATAAACCCCATCCAGAAGAGGTGAAACAGTCGCTAGTGCAATGTCATTTCATTTTGTGTTCGAATTTTGTTCAGAACCTAAAATGTCCACATTTTAATTTGGAAAACTCAACAGAAAGGTCCCCTGAAGTCACAAATTCCAGTTTAAAAGTTAGAGAGCATAACCAGAGTTGCTTCTCCCCCCCCGTCTCCCCTTCCATCCCCCATCTTCTTTTCCCTTAAAGGCTTTGACTAAAAGTTTCTACAAAGGCTCCTCTCCATACGGGTCCTTCAGCAACATCGTTGACGGTCTGAACTCTCTGGCGGACCACTTCTCAGATCTCTCCCTGTCCCCGAGACGCACAAACCCAGCAAAAGGCCGCCGCCCAACTACTTGTGCCACCTATGCTTCAACAAAGGACACTACATCAAAGACTGCCCTCAGGTGAGGCGTGTGTGTGATGCTGCACATCAGGCAGGAGCAGATCCGCGAACAACCTAATGTGAAACAGCTTGTGCAGTCGTGTGGGCCATTTGAGCTGTTTGTCGAATACTTTAGAGCTCATTGTGGAACATATGAAGTGATGTAACGTTAGAAAAATAGATCAAAAGGATTTGGCTATGCTCATGAAAGAGTCCAAGATTAAATCCTCCTGGTTTCTTGCACATGCAAGCCTTTGCCCCAGCTTTTATTCTTCTGAATTTTAAATCTGATGTAAGAATATAATTTGTGCATTATTCCTTTCAGCGCAAAAATAGTTTCTTCAGCACATATTTGATTTAGATAGACCAGGGCAGGCTGGTAATGAGCAGCAGATGCCAGATTGGATGTGGGAGGCAGCCTTAATGAAAGACGATAGGTTCCTCTGTAGAACTAGGCAAGACCTCCACTCTAAACATGAAAGTAATGTTACCACAGCTTTATGCACAGCTGTGGTTCCTCATTGATCACGCTCTCAGGGAAGTCCCTGACATTTGTAAGGTGTCATGGAAACAATTAGACGGTGAATATGATTTTTGCGTACCCGTGGAGTCTTAACTTAAACAGTCTCCCAGCACGTTTACCTGCTATAACAAAAGAATCACTGTCTGATGTAAGTTTTTTAAGGAGTGATTGTTTTGTCTGTTTAAGTTCATGCCATGGGATCTCAACTTGATCTATGTCTATAGACATTTCCTTTAAGACAAGGACTTGTTGGTGCGCTACATTTCATAGTTGGGATGTGCTTGGCGTCAATATCAAAAAATGTCTGTCAGACTTTCTTCTTCTGATTTTCTGCTATTGTGCAAAATTCATGGTTCTGTAAATGACAGTCCTCTGTGTCCTAAAACAACAAAGCTGCCACAGACCATCACACTACCTACTTCCATGACTGTTGTTGTTTTTTTTGGGGGGGGGGGAGTTATGGTTTCTTTTCTAAAATCCTGCTAATTTTACATTAGACATGATGAAACATAATCTTTCAAAAAGCATTCTTTTTTGTAAGAACCAAACAAATGAGATTTTATGAGTTAGGTCCAGAGTTGTTTTTTTTGTTTTGTTTTGTTTTGTTTTGTTTTGTTTTGTTTTGTTCTTACTAAATTTGGAGCGTTTCAAGCCCACTGGATTCCCCTTTAGAGCTGCCAGCCTAGTTAACTGACTTCTTACACATCTGTTATCACCAAAAGTGCATTATTACGGAATAGTTTTCACTACTTGTTCTTTTCATTGCAGGAAACAACCACAACCAAACAACAGAAAGCACAATGGTTTGTCTTTGGGTTTTGAGGCTGCGGTTTTGTCCTCATAGCTGAGAATAATGAGAAGTTTGGTCCACTTTCATGCAGAATGCAGGTTTTGTAGGAATGTAAGGAAGGAGGAGAAACAGTTTTACAGCGAACTTATATGTTCACAACTATGAACATGTGTCAGTATCTGAAGATGTTATTTTCAAAGCTGTAGTAATAAACATACGTAAAAGAACCAAAAAGAAAAGGATGTTTTTTATTAACATCTTTTTTGTTCATGAAAAAGATGTATAACATCTTTAGTATCTGGCACTGTGTTTGTTTTGTAGCTTTTTCTCTTAGGTATTTAAAGGTTTGATGAGGTCAGACTTGAGCCACAGATAATCCAGCAGTTAATGAAGAATGTTTGGGCTTGTTTTGAATTTGCCACCGCTTCACATCGACTGCAATCCTTTCAGTTTCTAAAATGCACAGTAATGGCAGGGCTCTAAATAAGAGACCTAAGTTAAGTTATCCTCCTTATTTATTGGAGGATAACCAAAAATGTTTTTGTCTTCAGTTAGAGATTACAATATTTCAGCTCCACGTTGCATCATGACATGGATGATTTGAGGTAACGGTAATGGAAAAAAATATGAAATTTGAGAAAGAATCAAATCGCACCAGCAAGTCCCCCCTCTGATTGGAGGGGAGTGGGAGGAATGAAGGTTTGCAGGGGGCTTAGTCAAAGTTCTGAATTAATGTCAATTAATATGCCTTGGTATTACCTTTTTCACATGAGTGTTAAACGCTGATGTCCTCTTACTGCATTTATGCAGTCATTGCTGCCAAAGGTGGAACCCACAACTTGTTTGGTTTAAGGGTATTTGCTTCTTCACATGTGGGCAGGTTGGAATGGATCATTTGCTTCATCATTTGAAAACCTAATTTAGTATTTAATCAGGTTATTCTTTCCTGACATTAAAATGTCTTAGAAGACTTGAAAGAGAAGGAATACTCTATAAATGGCACTGTAAATGTTCAAACAGCAGATTTTTATTTATGCAAAATGGCGTCTCTTGTTTGCATTAATCAGACTGACGGTCTTTGCAGCTGGAATTGATTTGTACTGGAGTTATAGCGATCAAGAACCAAAGATTGTTACTCGGATAAGAAAAGAAAGTTAGAGTACTGCTCTTACCAAGCACTAAATGTCTGCTTCTTTGATAAAACCTCAGCTGAAGCCAAAAAAAATCAATGTACCATTAAATGCTTTTTTTGTTGTGTTCTCCTGTACTTAAAACCATAAGCGATGTCATAGATCAACAGCACCACACTGAAAAGCTGGGTTATTTGCTACAGAGACAGAGTAAGACACTAAAAGTTGTGTTTTCTTTACACATCATCTTTTGAAATGTGCAAAATCTGGAAACCATTCCTGCGATCTATGGTTGAGTTCTCCTTTAGAAAGATGGCGTCAGATATTTTTGTCATGTGTTTTTAATAATTCCAATCAAAGAAGATGATTGTGGCATTACAGTCACGACAGAAGGTCTTGTCAGTCAAAGCCGCAACAAACCGAGGCTGTAACTAATGAACAATATGCTTTTTGTTCATGTTGACTGGAATCTGAAGTATTTTCAGCTTGAAACAGCTGAAATCATTCATTTGCTGGGCTTTTGATGTCTTATTGTAATGTCAGAACGCAAAAATGTTTGTTAAAGTTTAATTTGCGATTTAAAAGAAAAGTTTGTAAAGTAATGCTTATATTTTAAATGAGGTCAAACTGTTATTTGAGCCAATTATATTGTTTTGTTATTCTTTGCTAGTAAAAGTAGCTAGAGCCTGCTCCTGGTAAGATAATACAGAAAAGTCACAGTGCTGACAGTAAATGGGTGTATAGGGTGGGAAGGGCTTGGAATAAATAAGTGGAGCATTGTTTCTGTGGAACCAAAGGTCAGGAAGTCAGGCCGCATTGTTCGCACATCTCCGTTGGCCGGAGTCATCTCCGTCTCTCTCTGCTTCTAGCACTGAGAAGCAACCGTCAGACATGACATTCGCAAACAACCAAAGCAGCTGCCCAGAGACCGCCAGGTCGACCGCGTGTTTTTGGAAACACTGGGTCGTGCAGGAAGAGGGTGTATGTCTTTTTCAGCTACAGTTTAATCATGTTTGAATGGAGGGAAGAGCCTGCCTGGATAATCGGTCTGAACAGGGAATCTTCTGATAACTGCAGAAGGAATTCCTTGATTTATTTTTGGTCTTTCAAAGTGAACAGAGATATTTAAAGTCATAACTTGCTTGCTTGTTGTGTTGGGTTGTTTTCCACCTTACCATAGCATCTGGTTTATTTTCTAAAACGTTCAAATTTGGAATCATTTGCCCAGAGTGCCAGAGCGCCTTCATACCCCAGAGCTGCTATGTCCCCTGCATGGCTTGTACCAAATTGAAAAAGACATTTCTTATGGATTTCTTTCAGAAGTGACTTTCTACTTGCCACTTGTCAATACTGGTCATATTGGGTTAAAAGAGGGGAAAATATTAGTGCATGCAAAACTTTCTTATTTCTAAAAATTGTAGTCTCTGTATTATCCTTCCACTTTACAATGATGGACTACTATGTGTTGGTTTATCACATAAAATCCCAATAAAATAGCAAAGAAAGACAAGAACAGTCCTGAATGGTATATAGCTCAGGTCACATTTTTAACAAGTGATGCTGGTTGATATTTTATATTTGTTGAATAAATCTCTACTAATTATAAAATATGTGCTTAGTTGTCTTTAAACAGTTAACTTCATTCTAGGTCTTTTCCTCTCACAGGACGTAAATGTTTAGCTTTGCAAAGTGGAAACAGGTGGGGAAATCCTTGCTTAGCTCTGCCAACCATTTTTCTTTTTTTTATTTTTTTGTTTCAAAAAAAGTCCCCAATTATTTATTATTTATTATCCACAGTGCAATGCCAAACATATAAATGAGTAATTGTTCTCTAACCTGCATGGGGATCTGAGAAACATAAAATGCAACTGAGCTAGTTTCCATGGCAACCAGTGCAGCTGCCAACTTAGGCATCACAAAGTGATGATGATTTTTCAGCTTATCCTGTTGCGTTTTTGGTTTCGGCTCACTGGAGAAATTGTTTGTGGACATTTTAAAAAGTTAAATGGTTGAATGCACTGTATTTATCTGCGCTTACTGAACTGGGATCAGTTTGGAGTCTATGTTTTATGCAAAAATTTGGCACACATTCTTTGAAGGATTTCAGCTGCACTTTCTTTTAGGGACTTAGGTGTTTTCCTTTTTTAGAAAACATAGGAGATTTGTTGAAATCATAGGTTAGTGAGAATTTTAGGATTTCTAAAGTAAGGCTCTGTTAGAGCTTTTAATATCTCACCTCCTAGATAAATCTGTTGGTGAGGAACCGAGACCAAATTGGACTTTTAAAATGTAAAAACTCCAACCTAAACAAAAATGTCATAGTAGTTTACATGAGATCCTTTTTTTGTTTATTATTAAGTGACATTTCATTTTATTTTCGCCATAAAACTTTGGAACACAATGCACAAAACATTCACAGCAGCGACAGGAGGATAAATAATCAGGACAAAAATAAATTATAGCAAACACTGTAACACTGACACTTGCAGCAAAATGTAAAACAAAAAAAATCATAATATTAACTCAAAATAAAATGTATTTGTATTTTCAATCTAAACCTTTTTTGACCAGGAGTGCATTTGAGCAATTTGATAACTGCACCATATTTTCCAGTTATGTGCATAAAAACAGATGAGATTAGCCAGTCAGAGTTGTTCCTCTGAGTTTGCAACTTCATCTAAAATATCTAAAATACTCTCTTGCTAGTGACAGTATTTTAACTAAATATAATATTAGTACAGCTGTTGTTGCAAGTTCATGGGCGGGTGATCAGTATTTCTTGCAGGCACCACAAAGGCGATGTCAAACAACCATGCACACACACATTTAGAAAGATCAGTTAACTTAGCGGTCATGTTAGATTTCAATAGAATTTAATTCAACATAGTGCAACACTTATTCCTGCTGTTTTGGTTTTTTGTTTTTGTTTTTACTCCCACCGATAGCCCCTTTATCTGTCTTATCGGTTCCCTGTAAGCTGTCTGTTGTTGTTTTTTGCCACCAATCTGCTGAGGACAGCGAGCGAGATAGAGAAAGCCCTGGAATGTGGGGCAGATAGAGACTCCCTTTGATAATCTGTGTCCGTCATCCCTCTGTGCTAATGAACTTACCGAGGGGTTTGCATGTTTTAACTGTTTAAAATGAGTTTTACAAACTGAAAATCTTAGATGCAACCCAAAGGTTCACAAAAAATATAGTATCAGTGCCGTAACTACACATCAAGATCACAACCTAAAACCCTGCACAGGACTGAGGCTTCTTAATGACGTTGTTTACATTTATGCAAATTGTATTAGTCAGACTGAGTTATTTAGAGCAAATGTTCATTTCTTAAATCTTTCCTGTTCTTTTTGAAACTAAAAATAGTAATATGTGCTCCTATAGTGAAGTGTTTGCTGCTGACTCCAATTCAAAGTTCATTATTTGTTTAAAAACTGCTACTCGATTTCTATTTATTTTGTTTATATATGCCACTGTTAATTCCATAGTTTTTTTCTAGGTTGAGATATCTGTTCATGCATAGAAAGTCTACAGATTTAAATAGTTTGAATAAACTGTTTTCCCCTTTTTTCTATCATCTTAAAAACAAAAGGTTTGATCAGTATCAGTTCTACTGCTAATCTGACAGCCTTAGGCAACATATATATAAATACATATACATTTTGTTTCTATAGCAATTTTAGAATGGGAAAATATTAATTTTGTGTGTTTCTTTTTTTTTAAGAAGGATCAATATCTAAAACAGTCAGTTATGGTTTGTTGTTTCAACTTTATTTTCATCTAATCTGTTTGATTAGTTCCTTAATGTGTATTTTCTTTTATTTCAACATTTAGGCTTTTCCTTGTGTCACTTCATTTATTCTCACAAATAAAGTGACATGAATGAACAATGTATTTCATTCTGTTTTATACCAGGCTCAGTACTTTTTTCCCCTCATATTTTTTCTATCTTCTCACCATGGGAGTGCCATTGCACTCCCAGGTGTTCATCATTTCCTTCTTTGTCACTTCTGCTCCTCCTCAGTACATCATCTCCCTGGTGTCATTGTTCTCCCCTGGTTCCTACTGTTGCTCTGTACTCTTGTATTCTCCCCATGTTCCAGGTTTTCAGTTTTTTGTAAGTTTTGCCCGTTCTCATTAAACTATTCTCAGGGGTGAAAGTAGGGGGTCTGGTATATATTTTTTATTTTTGCAGCAACACGATGCATATCAATGCTTTGTCTATTTAAAGTCAGGTTAAAGTTACAAGGTAAAGTTACCAGCTCTTAAAATGTTAAATTTAATGTTAAACAATATAATCTTTTAAATTATCAATAAAATCTAACAGAATTGATATTCTCTTAGTTCATTTATGCCATGGCCCAGTTCTATATGTGATGAGCAGTCCATTGTGTTTTTAGATTCCCTAACTGATGATTTAATTTGGATTTAACAGAAGTGCAGAACAGAAACCCAGTGGACCACCTCAGCACCATGACCACCGGGCTTAGCAAGTTTCTGGGGGCAGCTATATATATAAAATTCCCTTCTCACCCTCCGTGGGTGGTCTCTTTCTGTTTCATCCTCTGAGCTCAGGTCCTCTACCAGAGGCCTGGGAGCTTCAGGTTCTCCTCCAGTATCTTGGCTGTGCCTAGTACTGCACATTTCTGGACTGAGATGTCTGATGTTGTTCCTGGGATCTGTTTTAGCCACTGCTCCAGTTTGGGGGTTTCTGCCCCGAGGGCCCCGATGACCACAGTCAGCACTGTGGTCTTCACCTTCCAGGTCTTTTCCAGTTCTTCTCTGAGGCCCTGGTATTTCTCCAGTTTCTCCTTTTTCCTGATGTTGTAATCACTTGGTATTGCTACATCCACCACAACGGCTTTCCTCTGTTCTTTATCCACCACCACAATGTCCGGTTGGTTCTCCATTACCATCTTGTCTGTCTGGATCTGGAAGTCCCACAGGATCTTAGCTCGGTCATTCTCCACCACCTTTGGGGGTGTTTCCCACTTCAATCTCGGGGCTTCCAGTCCATATTCTGCACAGATGTTCCTGTACACTATACCCGCCACCTGGTTATGTCGTTCCATGTACGCTTTCCCTGCCAGCATCTTGCACCCTGCTGTTATGTGCTGGACTGTCTCAGGAGCCTCCTTGCACAACCTACACCTTGGGTCTTGTCTGGTGTGGTAGATCTGAGCCTCTATTGCTCTGGTGTTTAGGGCCTGTTCCTGTGCAGCCAGGATGAGAGCCTCTGTGCTGTGTTTGAGTCCAGCTTTGTCCAGCCATTGGTAGGATTTCCTGATATCAGCCACTTCAGTTATTTGTCGGTGGTACATCCCATGTAGGGGCTTGTTCTCCCATGATGGAACCTCTAGCCCCTCATCCTCTGTTCCCCATTGCCTGAGACATTCGCTGAGCATATCGTCCGTTGAGGCTTTGTCCTTGATGTATTTATGGATCTTGGATGTTTCATCCTGGACAGTGGCTCTCACACTCACTAGTCCTCTGCCTCCTTCCTTACGGCTCGTGTACAGTCTCAGGGTGCTGGATTTGGGGTGGAACCCTCCATGCATGGTTAGTAACTTCCGAGTCTTAACATCCGTGGCCTTTATCTCTTCCATTGGCCAGCTAATTATTCCGGCAGGGTATCTGATTACTGGTAAGGCATAGCTGTTTATTGCACGGATCTTGTTCTTGCCATTGAGCTGGCTTCTCAGGACTTGCCTTATTCGTTGGAGGTATTTGGCTGTGGCTCCTTTCCTTGTGTCCTCATCGAGGTTGCCATTTGTTTGTGGTATTCCCAGGTACTTGTAACTGTGCTCTATGTCTGCTATTGTTCCTTCTGGGAGTGAGACCCCTTCTTTGCGGACGACCTTCCCTCTCTTTGTAACCATCCGACCACACTTCTCTAGTCCGAATGACATCCCAATGTTAGTGCTGTATATCCTGGTGGTGTGGATCAGTGAGTCGATGTCTCGCTCACTCTTAGCGTACAGCTTGATGTCATCCATGTAGAGGAGGTGACTGATTGTGGCCCCATTCTTCAGTCGGTATCCGTAGCCAGTCTTGTTGATGATTTGGCTGAGGGGGTTCAGGCCTATGCAGAACAGCAGTGGGGACAGAGCATCTCCTTGGTATATGCCACATTTGATGGACACTTGTGCAAGTGGTTTGCAGTTGGCTTCAAGGGTGGTTTTCCACAGCCCCATCGAGTTTGCAATGAAGGCTTTTAGAGTCCTATTGATGTTGTACATCTCTAAGCATTCATTGATCCAAGTGTGTGGCATTGAGTCATAGGCTTTCTTGTAATCAATCCAGGCGGTGCACAGGTTGGTGTGTTGAGTTTTGCAGTCTCGGGCGACTGTGTGGTTTACCAGGAGTTGGTGTTTGGCTCCTCTGCTATTTTTGCCAATGCCCTTCTGTGCTGTGCTCATGTATTTATCCATGTGACCACTTATCTTAGCCGCTATGATGCCTGAAATGAGCTTCCATGTTATAGAGAGACAAGTTATTGGCCGATAGTTGGATGGGACTGAACCCTTTGAGGGATCCTTCTGTATCAGGATTGTGCGCCCTTCAGTTAACCCATTTTGTAGCAGCTGGTTCATTTGAGCTGCCAGTCGCTCATGGAGAGCAGTGAGCTTCTTCAGCCAGTAGGCATGGATCATGTCAGGTCCTGGTGCTGTCCAGTTTTTCATACCCGAGACTCTTTCTTGGACATCTGCCACAGTGATGGTTACCGGGGCTTGTTCAGGGAGGTTGCTGTGGTCCTCTCGTAGAGAGGTCAGCCACTTTGCATTGCTGTTGTGGGACGCCTCCCTTTCCCATATGCCTTTCCAGTATTGTTCAGTCTCCAGCCTTGGTGGGTCTGCTCTGTTGTTAGTACCCTGACATTGAGAGTACACTTTAGCCGGTTGGGTGTGGAAGAGCCGGTTAATCCTCCTGGCTTCATTCTCTCTTGTGTATCTCTTCAGGCGGCTGGCCAAGGCTTGGAGCCTTTGTTTGGCAGTTTCGAGAGCTTCAGGTATGGGCATCTGTCTGTACTTCTTGGGAACTGATTGTTTCATTGCACCCTTTTGGAGCTCTGACAGTTGGCTCACTTCCCTCCGTGTTATCTTGATCTTAGCCTCTAACCGTCTATTCCATGGCGGGTATTTGGTCTCATGTTTGCTCTTATAGCCAAGCATGTCAAGGATCACTGATGCTGAGTTGTATATCATCTCATATATAAAAAAAAAAAAAATTCCCTTCTCACCCTCTGCGGGTGGTCTCTTTTCATCCTCTGAACTCGGGTCCTCTACCAGAGGCCTGGGAGCTTGAGGGTTCTGCGCAGTATCTTGGCTGTGCCTAGTACTGCACATTTCTGGACTGAGATGTCTGATGTTGTTCCTGGGATCTGTTTTAGCCACTGCTCCAGTTTGGGGGTGACTGCCCCGAGGGCCCCGATGACCACAGGCACCACTGTGGTCTTCACCTTCCAGTTCTTTTCCAGTTCCTCCCTGAGGCCCTGGTATTTCTCTAGTTTCTCATGCTCCTTTTTCCTGATGTTGTAGTCACTTGGTATAGCTACATCCACCACAACGGCTTTCCTCTGTTCTTTATCCACCACCACAATGTCCGGTTGGTTCGCCATTACCATCTTGTCTGTCTGGATCTGGAAGTCCCACAGGATCTTAGCTCGGTCATTCTCCACCACCTTTGGGGGTGTTTCCCACTTCGATCTCGGGGATTCCAGTCCATATTCTGCACAGATGTTCCTGTATACTATGCCCGCCACCTGGTTATGTCGTTCCATGTACGCTTTCCCTGCCAGCATCTTGCACCCTGCCGTTATGTGCTGGACTGTCTCAGGGCCTCCTTGCACAACCTACACCTTGGGTCTTGTCTGGTGTGGTAGATCTGAGCCTCTATTGCTCTGGTGTTTAGGGCCTGTTCCTGTGCAGCCAGGATGAGAGCCTCTGTGCTGTCCTTGAGTCCAGCTTTGTCCAGCCATTGGTAGGATTTCCTGATATCAGCCACTTCAGTTATTTGTCGGTGGTACATCCCATGTAGGGGCTTGTTCTCCCATGATGGAACCTCTAGCCCCTCATCCTCTGTTCCCCATTGCCTGAGACATTCGCTGAGCATATCATCCGTTGAGGCTTTGTCCTTGATGTATTTATGGATCTTGGATGTTTCATCCTGGACAGTGGCTCTCACACTCACTAGTCCTCTGCCTCCTTCCTTACGGTTTGTGTACAGTCTCAGGGTGCTGGATTTGGGGTGGAACCCTCCATGCATGGTTAGTAACTTCCGAGTCTTAACATCCGTGGCCTTTATCTCTTCCATTGGCCAGCTGATTATTCCGGCAGGGTATCTGATTACTGGTAATGCATAGCTGTTTATTGCACGGATCTTGTTCTTGCCATTGAGCTGGCTTCTCAGGACTTGCCTTATTCGTTGGAGGTATTTGGCTGTGGCTCCCTTCCTTGTGACCTCATCCAGGTTGCCATTTGTTTGTGGTATTCCCAGGTACTTGTAACTGTGCTCTATGTCTGCTATTGTTCCTTCTGGGAGTGAGACCCCTTCTGTGCGAACGACCTTCCCTCTCTTTGTAACCATCCGACCACACTTTTCTAGTCCGAATGACATCCCAATGTCAGTGCTGTATATCCTGGTGGTGTGGATCAGTGAGTCGATGTCTCGCTCACTCTTAGCGTACAGCTTGATGTCATCCATGTAGAGGAGGTGACTGATTGTGGCCCCATTCTTCAGTCGGTATCCGTAGCCAGTCTTGTTGATGATTTGGCTGAGGGGGTTCAGGCCTATGCAGAACAGCAGTGGGGACAGAGCATCTCCTTGGTATATGCCACATTTGATGGACACTTGTGCAAGTGGTTTGCAGTTGGCTTCAAGGGTGGTTTTCCACAGCCCCATCGAGTTTGCAATGAAGGCTCTTAGAGTCCTATTGATGTTGTACATCTCTAAGCATTCAATGATCCAAGTATGTGGCATTGAGTCATAGGCTTTCTTGTAGTCTATCCAAGCGGTGCACAGGTTGGTGTGTCGGGTTTTGCAGTCTCGGGCGACTGTGTGGTCTACAAGGAGTTGGTGTTTGGCTCCTCTGCTATTTAAGCCGATGCCCTTCTGTGCCGTACTCATGTATTTATTCATGTGACCACTTATCTTAGCCGCTATGATGCCTGATATGAGCTTCCATGTTGTAGAGAGACAGGTTATTGGCCGATAGTTGGATGGGATTGAACCCTTTGAGGGATCCTTCTGTATCAGGATTGTGCGACCTTCAGTTAACCATTCAGGGTGAGTCCCATTTTGTAGCAGCTGGTTCATTTGAGCTGCCAGTCGCTCATGGAGGGCAGTGAGTTTCTTTAGCCAGTAGGCATGGATCATGTCAGGTCCTGGTGCTGTCCAGTTTTTCATACCCGAGACTCTTTCTTGGACATCTGCCACAGTGATGGTTACTGGGGCTTGTTCAGGGAGGTTGCTGTGTTCCTCTCGTAGAGAGGTCAGCCACTTTGCATTGCTGTTGTGGGTCGCCTCCCTTTCCCATATGCCTTTCCAGTATTGTTCAGTCTCCAGCCTTGGTGGGTCTGCTCTGTTGTTAGTACCCTGCCATTGAGAGTACACTTTAGCTGGTTGGGTGTGGAAGAGCCGGTTAATCCTCCTGGCTTCATTCTCTCTTGTGTATCTCTTCAGGCGGCTGGCCAAGGCTTGGAGCCTTTGTTTGGCAGTTTCGAGTGCTTCAGGTATGGACATCTGGCTGTACTTCTTGTGTACTGATCTTTTCATTGCACCCCTTTGGAGCTCTGACAGTTGGCTCACTTCCCTCCTTGTTATCTTGATCTTAGCCTCTAACCGTCTTTTCCATGGTGGGTATTGGGTCTCATGATTGCTCTTATAGCCAAGCATCTCAAGGATCACTGATGCTGAGTTGTATATGAGCTCATTGGTTTCTGTTATGGTGTTGGTAGGGATCGTTCTCAATGCCGCATTCACATCTTCAATTAGACTTTCTGGTGGTGCTTCACTCAGCCGTTGTAATTGGCGTCGGGGTTGTCTGGTGTTCATTACGGCCAAGATTCTCTCTCTCAGGTCAGTTGCTGCCTCGTTCAGCTCTGATGGTTCGTTCATTACTGGGGCTACATACCCAGTCTCTGGGTGGGTAGTTAACTCCCCGCTGACCTGGCGTTCTGGCTCCTCCCTTTGCCATAGCATTTGTGTTGTACCTCATCAATCTCAAGTTGTGAGAGCAGTTAGTGTTGACTGGGGATGTCGAAGTAACCATTCCTCCCACAGTCTTCGCATGTAGCCCTCTGACTAGGGTTACT